>NW_010583984.1:18140-28325 GCF_000705375.1 Tinamus guttatus | reverse complement strand
CACGGGGGGTGTTGGGGAGGGACTGGGGACAGGGACCAGGGCATCGCAGAGAGGTCTGTGATGGGGGGTGGCAATTAGGGACCTCGGGAGGAAGGGGGTCGTGGGGACAGTGACTGGAGGGCCTGGGGGAGACCCAGTGCTGCGGCTGCTGGAGCAGGACCTGGGGAAGCCCCGCTCTGCCTCTGTCACCTCTGTGGATTTTTCACTTCCAGCTGTGAGCAGAAGGGATCTCTAAGTCCTGTCTTCCGGGAAACCCGAGGGAGCAGGCGCTGGCCGTTGCCTGCTGTTTCTGCATCTTCTCGTCTGTTTGTGTAGATTACCAATGAAGAACCCGAGGAGGACCCTTCCTTCAGAGAGGAGCGCTTGGATGCCAGGCTGAGAGAGCAGGGGGTAGCAGAAGGGAAGGGTGCAGTGCCTGCAGCTGAAGAGACAGAAGGTGACAGACAGAGGAGTGGAGAAGATGCAGATCAGCAGGACCAAACGGTAACTTGAGTCACATCTAGTTTCCATGCCACACAAGGTGTGGAAATGGAGCTGGCACGTTTATTTTCCTACCTGAGTTTGAGCTGAGCAGCTTTGTGTTAGTGACACAGAAGTGTTCCTGTTCCCTCTGTGTGGGTTTTGTCACGAGCTAAGAACATCAGTGTCAACGGCAGGGACACGTGCAGGGACCTTATCAATAAATCATAAGTAGCTGCCCATTAGCGTTTGTTCAGGAGTGCAGCTGCCCGTGTTCCCTGTTTGTAGCAAAGCTCCTACCTTGCTGAGGTAATGAGCCTGTTCACTAATTGGAGTTTTGCCTCGGAGAACAGGTGAAAGATGACGGACTGACTTCATGTTCCCTTTGTCCTTATTCCCAAATCGCTGGGTAACCCGACCAGGCTGTCGCTGCGGGCTCTAGGCTGGGGCAGAATCCACACTGTGGGGCTGGGGGTTGCATTAGGAAACGTGCAGGGTTTTCTGGCTAGGATCCACAGGCAGGACCTTTAGAGCTGCAGAATTCCTGGGACGTCTCCCTGAGCAAGACCTTGTGCTGCTTTTGCTGCCTGTGTGTCCTCGTGAGCACTGAGGTTATGCAAAGTGTGTGCCAAGGAAAGCGGCCCGGGGACTCTGGAACGGAGCTTGCACAACTCATGTCCCCCTGCGCCATGGCCAGGGCTGGGCTCTGGGTCAGTGTTCAGGGCTGGGCTCTGGGTCAGTGTTCAGAGAAGCGTTTGTTTTGGAGAAAATGACTTGAAGGACCCAAACAATGTAAATTAAACACCAGACTCTTTTCTTTCAGTGTTTTGTCGTGATTTTCTGCTAAGAGCCCTTCACGTAGTATGTCCCGGTCTAGTCACTTCACTGCAAAAGAGAATTTAAGAGCACACCTGCCTTTCCATGTAGGATTTCCTAAGTAGATGTGTTTATGCAGCAGTGACCATGCCAGGGTCATGCTGGAGCCCTCAGCATGTGCCTCCCTGCCATGTGGTAGAGCTGAATTGGGGCTACATGTTCCCTTGCTTCTGAAGACAGCTCAGGAGCTTTAGAGCCATTATTGTAATGCTATTACTTCTTGGATATGTTGTCTCTGGAGAGTTGACAGTCCTAGAAATGTGCTTTTTTAGCTCTGTATGCCTTGGAGAAGGGCTCATGCAGATCACAGAGTGTCAGGTTGGAGAATGGCGCATCCTGTTGCGAGCCGAAGCGGTCGCACCTGCAGCAAGGGGAGCTGGTGCTGCATGGTGCTTTCATGCAGCTGTAAGTTTCTGTGGCAGTCAGAGACACTGAAACCGTCTTGCTCACTGGAAAGACAGAATCAGTGCTTAGGAGTAGAAGGAAGAGACATTTTAGATATATCATATTTAACCGTTTCTTCTCTGATTCTGTGGTCTTAGATACGAGATTCTCTTAACCCTTATATTTGTGAATCTTTGGTGCTTTCCTCTGTTTCTTTCCTTGTGTCTTGATTTCTGCTTGCTGGCAAACTTGAAAGGATGAATATGGGCTTAGGTTGGACACATGCTTCTGCCCTTTGCAGCATTCCTCACTGCATCGCATGGATGTGCTCCATCTCATGCAGTTGTTTCCTTTATCTTTGCAGCCTATGTCAAGTAACAAGCCACGAAAGAAAAAAAAGAAAAGGAAAACCAAGAAAGCTTCAGCAGGCGACTCTCTGGTATGTCTGCATTTGTCCTGAGATTTAGCAGCCCTGCTAATTTCTGCATTGGGGCTGACGAAATATCAATACTCATCTGATAATAGAAAATATCTTGAGGCAAAAGTGATCGCTTTTACATAGTGTTCCTTTAAAATTATGAAATGACAACAACAGCCTTTGGTTATAGTCCTTCAAGCAAGTGGGACTCGCTCAGCTCTGCCACAGATGGTTAGAGCTGGAATCCTCACAGCAGCATCTTCTTTCATCTCTGCTTTGAGGCTCTAGCAGGAGGAAGCTCTTTGGGAGGGTTTTGCATTTTCAGTTTACTTTGCCTGCCCTACATAAGTCGCTCTCCTAGCTCTGCAGGATCACACACAGCTCTCGCTGTCGATGAACAACGAGTCACGTTAGCTTTGCCTGCTCCTCGTGAGCACCAGTGCACCTTTCTCCCTGTGCTTTGACACCTAATAACCAGATGCTGACAGGAGCATCTGCCAGTGTCACCTGCCTTAGAGCAAACGTGGTACCAAGCGCTCTCCCCATGCGACTTGTCCCCTCCATCTCTGAAAGGACAGGAACAAGGGGGATGGATCCGCTGTGGCTAAGTTGTCTACCCCTAATGAAGTGTACTTGAAGAGGGTTAAAAGCTTCACCAAATGTCTATGCTTGTTATGGTTTAAAATATAGTGACATTTTTATATTGAAGTATATTTTACATACTTCACATAGTCCAGGCAACTAAATGTGTTGCAGTCATTAATCATTTAAATTCAATAGAAATAAAATTACTAAAGTGGTGAAATACCTTCTGCTAAGGTTCAAAAGTCTTAGCTGTTCACCTGGGGGAGATCCCTTGCAAAACCTCTTGAGTCACGATGTGCTGGACCACCAGACTGGCTGTCGTGTGTGGTGGTTGGCCAGGCTGGCCGCCTGCTGCCGGGGAATTCACCAGGGAAGTTCAGGAGCTGGTTGCTGCAGCTGAGGAACCCATGAGAGAGGCCATGGAGGAGAGCCTGCTGCTTCTCCCAGCCCAAAGATCCTGAGCAGCAGATGACATCTGCCAGCTCTGAGCCCTAGGCAGGCTTAATCCCCAGAGACAGGCAGTTTAGTAACCAGAAATAATACTAACTTTGTTCTTAAATGCACTTAAATTGCTTAAATGCAGAACACATTAATTTTTTATGTATCCACTACACATAGTATAGCTATATTTAGCTAATAAAGGCAACCTCAGAATGCTCTTTTTGTGTTTTGAATGGAATTCTACATTCCACTCATGCACATCATGAGGAGAAAGTTAATTGACTATATAAGAAATGCATTGCTTTCCATTTGGGGGAAGGGAAAAAAGAAAAATATGAGTAAAAATATTATACAACTGTTTAATGTGTGTTGATGGAGTATATTCTCCTAGTTATCAGCAATCTGGAAAAGTGGCTGTATATTACATCAAAGCTGGGTTAAAAGCACAGGGATTACTGCAATAACTCAATACTCCTGGGGGAAGCAGGCAGTGAAGACTGATCATTTGGATGCTATTATTAAAATCAGCACCCCAACATTTAATTGTATTTTAGAAATTAAAGATTGTAGCTTAAATAAAGCATAGTGAGCGATGGGTAAGGAGGGGTGAATAAACAGACTTGAAGCTCTGCGTTGTGTCAGAAATCACCACTGCGTTGTGTCAGAAATCACCACTGCCCACTGTGGGCATCTACTTTGGGCAGAACATGGGGTCAGCAGAAAAGCTGCCAACTCTTGCCCACGCCAGGTGTGTTTAGCTGGCACATCCAGGATCACAACCGTGCGAGGAGCAGAAGTATTGCACGGAGGACTAGGATCAGGACAAGGATGTGGAGACAGCTGGGTGTGATCCCTTCTGGGTGACCTGGGTGCAGCAATGACTCATTCCGTAACAATTCCATTGTCTTTGCATGTGGATATCTTAAGGAAGATAATGACCTGGAAGACATCGACAGCCTTTTGGAGAAGATCGAGGACACCAACGGGCTGTCGCAGCAAACCCAGAGCGGAGTCATTGCGGACAGCAGGCCTCTGCTCTATGTGGAGCACAGGTAGTGCTTTCCTTGCTTCCTGATTTTGGCCGTGGATGTGACAGGGATATCTGTTCTGCAAGGAGGGAGATGGGACAGTGTCTGTACCACCTGGCTATGAGTTCAGGACCTTACCTGGAAGGGCTGGTGATATGGTTGTGGGGGCAGTCCCATTTCTAACTGCTGTATTTTAGAGCTCTGTTCAATTCTTAGTGCTGACTGGTATTTTCTGCTCCTGTATCTGGTTTGTTTGGGTAATTGAACCGGAGCAATCTCCAGAGTTCCTTCCAGCATAAAATATTCTGTGATTGTTTGTAGAAGAATCTCTACAAAGCACCTGAAAGCGTTGGTGCCTAAAGCTTTGAAATCAAACTAACCTGGTCAGGTATCTCCCTGCAACAGTCCAGCTCCTGTGGGCAGCAGGCCCCAATCCTGCCTGTGCTGGCACCTGAAGAGGGCTAAGCTGTACCCAGGGCTATTTTACCAGGAAAGCTGGTCAGACTTGTCTAAGCTTTTCCACATGTGGCCATCAACAGAAACAGACCAAATGCCAAGTGCGGCAAATGAATTGGCTTCAGACTAGAGATCTGTCACATCTAGGCATATAATGCACTGAAACTGTTTGCATGGGCCAGTTGTTGGGTCCAGCGCGTTGCTGAGCCCTGGACTGGCACAGAGACCAGCAGCTCTTCCTGTTTTGGCAAGAGCGAGCACATTTGTAGGCTGGGACAACTCGTCAGTCCAGGTTTTGAAACCTCCAATCCTGCTGCATCAAAACTGAATCTAGCCTGGTGGGCACTCGCTGCTACCAGCCTATTCAGGGGCCTTTCAGGGTTTGCTTACCTGAAGATGCTTTTAACTCCAGGGATTTCTCAGATCGAATAAACATGAGTTATAAACTCTTGAAAAATGGTTAATCTCAGAGCAGCTGAGGATTGGCAGTGCTAGATCTCTGCCTTCCTGCTTCCTCTCTTTTTTCTGGAGAGGGAAATCCCTCTCAAACATTTCTCGCATTTTCTGGCTGAGCGTTAGCTCAAGAAGCTGTAGACTTCATACTTTGACATAAGGTTTCTGTTTTTAAAAAATGCACTGTATTCCTTTGCAGCCTTTCTGCAGTGGTTAAAGTCCATGCCCTACATTTCATGTTGTTGCTGCTGGGCTCTCGGCAGCAGATATCTCTTGTTTTCCAGACACAAATTCCCCAAGCTCTCATTCCCTAAAGGAGGCCATCCATGGGCATATCCCACACTAAGGCCCCAGGTGCCCTGGAGATGGCAGCAGAGGTATTTCTAACTCAGCACAAGGAAAGCACACATCTGGCTGGGCAGGGGTTTGAATGCCTCCTCCCCTGACCACTGATTTTTAGCCTCCTTTCAGTGGTGGTCTTGACAGTTCAGGGGTTTCCAAAGCACTTCCAAGATACAGGATACTTGGCATTGATGAAATGCAATGGAGTTTGACATCAAAAGACATCAGGGCTTTTGTGAGTGTTTAACCAATGGTGGGTTTTCTTTCTTGTTTCAAACTTTTCAGAAACTTGAATCCGGAGAATGAGTTGAAGAGATACTTTGGGGCTCGGGCTGTTCTTGGTGATCAGAGGTTAGTCCAGAATTCAATACTAAATCTTTTCAAAGTCTGAGACAGTGCGTTTGTCCTTCCCCAGTACCATGGCACTGCAGGGAACCCAGGGCATTGATGTGTTCAGGACGTCTTATTTATTTAATAGTGACAATGGGGATAGGATAATATTGTTGTGATATTCATGAGAGAAAGTTTCTGCAGACTTCTGTTAGTACTTACTTTCTATTCTACTGATTTCTTCTCAGTATTATTAAATGCCCTTCTAAAGTCCTTTAATTCAAAAATGTAGAAAATTGACTGTTAGATATTTCTTTCTCCAGTATTTGTCATTTGTCGCTATTACAAAATCTCTGCTGTTCTGTGCAGCGGGGCATGAGTCCTTTCCTGGTGGTCTTGTGCCCTTGCTTAGAAGGGCCCAAGGAATCCACTGCTGCTTTGATCTGTGGAAGAATTAGGCTCCTTCAAGGAGAGATTGCAGCGAGAGGCAGTATCTAGTGCACGAGGAGCAGTCCCTTGCCTAGGGAATATGTGGCTTAATAAGTAGTCTTGATTTATGACTGCCTCTTGCCCTGCACCAGTGCGTTGGTTGAACCTGTGAGTATAGCTTCAGCTACATCAGTTGACATTTGAAGGTCCCTTCTGGCTGGGAAGGGCCCTTTAATTTGTCCTGGGAAGCTGTTTGAGGCAAAGCAGCAATTGAGAACTTGGCAGGAGTAAAAATGGGGGAAAGAAGCTATTGAAGTGGAAGTGCTGGAGGCACCGGCTGGTTACAGTAAGGAAGGCTTAAGTGAAGGTATGCAGTGCCTGGAAGGCAGATGTGATAAAACTCTGGCTAAATACTCCATATGGCCCGACTTGAGCTGAAGAAGCAGCTTTCCCCGACCCATGCCCTTTCCTGGCTGGTTTTCAGCCCTGCTCGTTGCGTTGGTACGGAGCCCCGCGAGCTGCCCTGCTTGTTTCCTTAGGCCGAGGCAGCGGCAGCGCCAGTACGTCCGCAGCACGTGGCTCACGGCTCCCAAGAACACCTGGCCTCGCTACAGCAGAACAGGTGAGGGACCGGGCACCGCGTCCGCGGGCACCGCGTCCACGGGCACCGCATCTGCGGGCACCGCGCTGCTGTGCCAGCCCTGCTGCCCTCCTGGGGCCGCCGTGCGCGGAGCTCGAGCTGCAAAGCCAGGCCCAGGTTTGCACTGACTGGTGCAGGAACCAACTGCACGTCTGCTGCTGGAAACACCTCCTGTATCAATGGGGAGAAGGACTTTCTGGCATATTGTAACTTAGCGTTTGAGCTGTTCTTTTCCTCCGCTCCTGGAGTTTGCAGGTGATGTGTGCTTCCCTTCCCGCAGCAATCTTGATGAGTTCTGGGTGGAAAGAATAACTTGTCTGGGCTTTTGGAATAGGTTCGGGTCTCCGATTCGTAGGAGGGAGAGCACGAGCAGACATCTCGGGGAGTTCTCAATACATCTGTCTTTGGGCCCAGTGATGTGAACGAGTTTTCTGCATTTTCACAAATGTTGTACTCGCAGGCTGCAGCAGTGGTACCCACGTCTGCCATGTCTGCCCTCTCTAGGTATTGCCATGCAGCTGGTGGAGACCAGGAGGGGAGTGCAGTACTTCACGTTCGAGCACCACCGTGAGTACCAGCAAGTGCAGTTCAAGTTCCTGGACGCCGTGGAGTCCATGGATCCCAACAACATTGTGGTATGTTGTAAAAGGGGGATGCTCTTGCATCCTGTGCTTCCTGCAGCCCCTGTGTCCAGCAGGCAAAGGCCAACGCTTTCTAGTGCTCATTTTTTGGCAGTCTTGTTTTGAGCAGTAGGATCCCACGTGCATCTCTGTGTGGGGCAAGGCACCTTGTCAAGCTCTGCTTTCACCTTTAGATAAGACAAGTGACCAAAGTGGCACACTGAGATCCAGGCCCTGGTGCCCAAGCCTGGTGGCTCTGCCCAGCGAGCATGTCAGGTAGCCATGTGGAAGAGGAGCCTGTAGGAACTGCACATTTGGCTGGAGGGCTAGGGAGGAATAAAGCTCCCTTGTCTCGACTCTTCAGCTGGGAAAGGAAAAATATTGTATAAACTGTTCTTTAGAAGGCAATCTAAACTAACCGTTGTTCTATTTATAAGTTCTTACATAGATGAAAAATGTGTCTTTTACTGGTATTTGAGCAAAACAGTCTCTGTGTTGAAAGTTCTTCAAGCATGTCCAAGCTCATTAAACTGTATGGTAACATTTGTAGTTTGTAATGATAAGCAACAGTGAAATTGCTCTGCACCCTACTGAACCATAATGAGGTATTTTTGCTCTGAAAACCCTGGCCACGTGAGCTCGGATACAAGCACTGGGGAAGTTTCTTAAAGAGGCCATTGTCCATGCAGTAAAGTTTACTTCCTCTCGCTTTCCCACCCTCTGCTCATGGCAGAGCCCTGCGCTCTTGGCTCATTGATTCTGCTTGTAATTAGACTGAAGAATTCATATTCAATGATGTGTAGTAGTTCCTGTGCAGAAGTACTCGACCTGGGACCCAGTGCTGAGGGCAGGTCAAGCACAGACTCGTGTGGGTGTGCAGAGCCAGACAGGGTTTCTGTGATGCGTTCCAGTCCTTCTGCTTGGTCTCTGTTAAGTGGCCTGGCTGTGTTTAAAGATGTTCCTATGGCTTTAGGCTCTTGCTTTTCTTTCAGGGGTAAATTCTGACAAACAAGGGTTTAGAAACACAGTTACTAAATAAACCAAAAATCTAAATCATATTAAAACTACCCAGGCAGCTTCTTGGTCACGTAGCAGACGGGATAGCAGATGGGGCAGTTGTTTTGCCCCTTGTTTTGCTGATAGCACACCTGCACTGCCATCATTGGGGTTGGCTATCTGCTAACAAGACGTTCTGTACTGCTGCTGATGAGGTGTCCTGTGCTACCGTCCTTGAAACAGGCCTTCTTTATTTAATTACTGTATTGCTATAGCTATTCTAAATGAGCAACCATAATGTGGTTAAATGATCAATCAATCCATTATTGAACACATACTAAGAAGCAAAGCAGACACACTAGCAATAAACACAATACAGTTAGTACAATAATTGGAAAGTTTTCAACTTGCGTTGACGCGTTCCAATGATTTAGCGATTCTTTGGCCTCTCACTTATACCCACGATTTCTTGGTTGTCAGGCCTTGCTTGCTGGACCAGGGCCTACACAGGGTCAGGGTTAATAGACTGGCTGCTTCAGCATCTTCTCCCCCACTGGCAATACTTGCTTCAGAGCACATTTAACAGCGGATTGCATCAACTTTAACAAGCATGGAACACAAAGCAGAATCCCGAAAAAGTTTAAGAATAGCATTGCATCAACAACCAACAGTCTTTGATTGGATCCCAGATCCCAGCCAAGGGCCTGAATCAGGGAAGAGTCCTTCAAAGGGTTCCACCCGTCTGTAATTTGGAGCCTTTTGGTTAGCCGTTGCAGTTCTTGGATGCTTTTGTGGATCCACTTTGAGTGATCAGGTAGGTTCATGCAGCACAGGCCGTCAAAATCCTCATACCCACGTCCTTGAGCTAAAAGCAGAAAGTCGGTAGCCGCCCTGTCTCGCAGAGTGGCACGTGGGACTGAGTCCACGTCCATTAATAGTCTGGAGAGAGCCAGCAATGCTGCGTTATTTTGTTCAGCAAGCCAGCATCCAAGCTCAGCGAGGTGATTACGAGCAGCCACAGTGGTAACCCCTGGCACGAACACAGATGCAGCGATTATGTCACCAGGGTTCCAGAAAGTCACTTCACCACACTGGTCATTAAATGCATGCCCTGTGGTAGTGATGTACCCTTGTATGATTTGATATCATGGATATGTTTGGCATCAGGAGCATCAAGGTTCTCCACGCAAGTGGGAAGGAACAGAACCCCATGCTCTTCCACCGCAGATAAATACCCCAGGCAATAGGGCTATGGGGCATTAGTTGATACCGATGGTTTTTACTTGTGTGATTACACCAGGCAGTGATGTTTTGATAGGCAGGCAGTGATGAATTAACGTTCCAGACCTGAGACTGTTTTTTACCAGAATGGTTAAAGTAGACCCAGTAATCCATTTGCAAGGATCCCGGCAGACTGATGATCTGGGTTCCAGGGGACGTGGGGTAAGGTGTGCCCTATCGTGCAGGGTGGCATAGCAGCATGGCAGGCCTGTGTGCGAGTTAGCAGAAGTCCTGTGTGCTTCCACAAAGGCAGAGCCGTATGCAGCTGTAAACCAACTCGGACCTGGGCCTGGGGTTCAGGTCCTAGCCCTACACCAGTCCTTTGACTTACAGGTGAATCACGGCTGTTCCACAAGTGTGGCAGATATTGTTGGTCGATCCATTTTTCCATCCGCATTCCCTGTATTGCATGCTTAATTAATTGTACACCACAAGGAACCAAACAAG
>NW_010583982.1:9493-24225 GCF_000705375.1 Tinamus guttatus | reverse complement strand
GGCAACGGGATGCGGCTCCAGGTGCCGGGATGCGGATCTGGGTGCCGGGATGCGGATCCAGGTGCAGGGATGCGATTCTGGGCACCGGGATGCGGCTCTGTGTGTGGAGACGCAGCTCCGGGCAGCAGGATGCGGATCCGGGTGCCGGGATGCAGCTCTGGGTGCCGGGATGCGGATCCAGGTGCCGGGATGCGGATCCGGGCGCCGGGATGCGGATCCGGGTGCGGGGATGCGGTTCTGGGCACCGGGATGCAGCTCTGTGCACGTGGACGCGGCTCCAGGTGCGGGGAGGCAGCTCCAGGGACTGGGATGCGGCTCCGGGCACCAGGATCCCGCTCCTGGCCCTGGGATGCGGCTCCGTGTGTGGGGATGCAGCTCCGGGCACCGGGATCCTGCTCCGGGCACCGGGATCCCACTCCACGCGTGGGGACGTGGCCCCTCACACCGGGATCCGGCTCCTTGCACGGGGATGCAGCTCCGCGCGTGGGGATCCCGCTCCGTGCATGGGAACGTGGCTCCTGGCACCGGGATGCGGCTCCTGGCACCAGGATCCGGCTCTATGCACGAGGACGCGGTTTTCTTGCACACGGATCTCTCCCCTTGCACGAGGATGCAATTCTCTCGCACAAGGATCCGTCCCTTTGCACGGGGATCCATCCCCTTGCACACGGATCCCTCCTCTTGCACGGGGACGCAGTTCTCTTGCACAAGGATGCAATTCTCTCGCACGAGGAGCCATCCCCTTGCACAAGGAGCCGTCCCCTTGCACGGGGATCCATCCCCTTGCACGAGGACCCATCCCCTTGCACGGGGATCCCTCCTCTTGCACGGGGACGCAGTTCTCTTGCACAAGGATGCAATTCTCTCGCACGAGGAGCCATCCCCTTGCACAAGGGTCCGGGGGGGGGGGAACTACAGCTCCCAGCGTGCCCCGCGCGGGCCAAAATGGCCGCTCTGAGGCTACTACAGCTCCCGGCGTGCCCCGCGCGGGCCAAAAGGGCCGCTCTGAGGCTACTACAGCTCCCGGCGTGCCCCGCGCGGGCCAAAATGGCCGCTCCGAGGCGACTACAACTCCCGGCGTGCCCCGCGCGGGCCAAAATGGCCGTCTGGTTTCGCCCCGCCAGAAGACTACAGTTCCCGGCATTCCCTGCGGGTTTCAAGATGGCCGCCCGGAAGTGCGATCCCGGAAGACTACCGCTTCCGGCATGCCGCGCTAAACAAAATGGCCCCCACCCTCAGGGGTGAGAGCGCCGCGTAAACACACGTGACAACTCCCGGCGTGCCCCGCGCGGGCCAAAATGGCCGTCTGGTTTCGCCCCGCCAGAAGACTACAGTTCCCGGCATTCCCTGCGGGTTTCAAGATGGCCGCCCGGAAGTGCGATCCCGGAAGACTACCGCTTCCGGCATGCCGCGCTAAACAAAATGGCCCCCACCCTCAGGGGTGAGAGCGCCGCGTAAACACACGTGAAATTAGTAAAATGCAGGAAAATGCAATAAAATGCATTAAAATATAGCAAAGTACAGTAAAATATCGTAAAGTACAGTAAAATATAGTGAAATACAGTAAAATGTAGTAAAATGAAGTTTTATTTCACTCTTTCTGCTTTAGTGTAACATACAGTATGAAGTATTAAATAAATAAAGTAGAAAGGATAAAGTGAATTAAGTAATTAATAAAATGAGCAAAGTGAATAAAATTGATGTTAAGTTAAATAATGTTAGAATGAGAAAAGCTTAGAAAAAATAAAAATAGGGGAAAAATCGAGTTCAAAATTAAGTAAAATGGGATAAAATCCCAACTTGGAGCCTGGGGCTCTTCCTTGGGGCTCGTCCCGTTACCGGGAGGTCCCGGGAATCCGGCCAGGGCAGGTCCCACCGTCCGGAAAGAGCCCCGGGAATGAGGGGAGAAACTCCAGGAATCCCCATAAATGATCCAGGATGGAGTCATTCCTATGAGGAGCTTCCATGAATCTGCAATCTGAATCTGGGGCAATTCCCACCTGGAAGAAGCCCCGGGAATGATGGGAGAAGCTCCAGAAACCCCATAAATAACCCAGGATTGAGTCACTTCCAGCAATTCCCACCATGAATCCACCCGGGGCAATTCCCACCTGGAAGGAGCCCTAGGAATGATGGGAGAAGCTCTGGGAACCCCATAAATGACCCAGGATTGAGTCACTCCCATGAGGAGCTTCCATGAATCCACCCGGGGCAATTCCCACCTGGAAGGAGCCCTAGGAATGATGGGAGAAGCTCTGGGAACCCCATAAATGACCCAGGATTGAGTCACTCCCATGAGGAGCTTCCATGAATCCACCTGGGGCAATTCCCACCTGGAAGAAGCCCTGGGAATGATGGGAGAAGCTCCAGGAAACCTCTAAACAACCCAGGATCGAGTCACTTCCATGAGGAGCTTCCTTGAATCCACCTGGAGCAATTCCCACCCGGAAGAAGCCCCGGAGCCGACGGAACCCTCCGGATCCGGAAGGTCCCCAAATTCCAGGATTTCCGGGACACGACGTCCCCCACCGGGACACGAAGGGACCCGGGAGCCCCATCCACGACCGGGAGAAGAAGGAGCCGACGCCATTCCCTGCATCCCGGGTAATAAACTTTGGTTTATTTGCATTTTACAAGACCCTTTTTTCTTACATTCTCCGTTAATTTTGCCATTAAAGTGCTGAAAGTCTTTTTTTTTTCTTTTTTTTTTTCTTTTTTTTCCTTTTTTTTTCTTTTTTCCTTTAATTTGCGATAACAGAAACGGTAACAGATCCCGGCAGAGCGGCCCCCCCCGCGATGGTTTTTTCCACAAATTAATCCAAACCAGGAAATCCCGGGGGGAAATTCCGCCGGTTTTGAGCCCTTTTTTCCTGCAGAAAGCGGCGATTTTGGCTCCTCCAAGCGGCCGTCCCACGCAAAATCCGGGGGAAAAATCCTCGGATTATTTTATTTTTTTCTGCCCCACCATAGGAATCAAGTTGAGCATCTCTTTTTGGTAAAAAAAAGAACATTTTTACAGTGTTTTCCTTATATCCATTCCTTCCCATATATCCTTTTCCCCCATATCCCTTTCTTTCCATATGTCCATTTCCATATACCCCTTTTTCCCCATATATCTTTTTTTCTATATATCCTTTTTTCCCATATATCCTCTCCCCCTATATATCCTTTTTTCCCATATATCCTCTCCCCCCATATATCCTTTTCCCCCTATATATCCTCTCTTTCCCATATATCCATTTCTATTTCCATATATCTTTTTTTTGTGTGTTTTTTTGGTTATTTTTGTGACGGAAATCAGCCCCGCGCGACGAACAGGCGAAAAAAATCGGGATGGAGGGGAAAAAAAAGAAGATTTCCACGAACCGAACACTGAAAATATTCAGGAAAATGAGAGGAAAAATGAAAAAATTAACCAGAAATGATATCGAAACAGCTCGTAGCAAACGGAAGCAACGGGAGCGCGGGGAGGCCGCGGGCCTCCTCTTCGGCCTCATCCCGCTCCTCGGCCTCATCCCGCCGCCTCCGGAGGCGTCCCGGGCTCCGGAACGTATGTACAGCCCCTATATACAGCGGCGCCCGCGGGCGGGCGCTACTCCTTCTTCTTGGCCACCGTGAGCTCCACGGAGGGCAGGCGGAGGCCGCCCTTGGAGCCGCTGTCGTTGCTGGAGGACGAGGACAAGCGGGACTTCTTGGGGCCTCCCTTGGCCGGGGCCTCCTCGTCGCTGCCCGTCACCTCGTAGGAGCCCTTGGTCTTGGCGCCGATGCCGCCGAACGTCCCGAATTTCATCTTCGGAGCCTTCCCGGCGTCGAGGTCCGGAGCGGAGGCCGAGTGGTCGTCGCTGAAGGAGGACGAGCGGTGCCGGCCCTTGCGGCCCTTGAACAGGGAGAACTTGGCCTTGGCGCCGTCCAGGTCGCCCTCGGCGGAGCCCAGGCTCCCCTTGGAGCTCTTGAGGTCGCCCTTGGAGCCGGAGGCCTCCGGAGAGGCCGGAGCGGCGCCGCCCCCTTTGCCCTTCTGCTTGGAAAAGCCGAATTTGGGCATCTTGAGCTTGGATTTCTTGTGCGGCGCCTCCGCGTCGTCCGGCTCCGGCTCCGCGGCGCCCGGCGGGAAGTCCACGTCCACCCCCACTTCCCGGCCCTTCCCGTCGGCCTCGGAAAAGGCGAATTTCGGCATCCGCAGCTTGGGGAAGGAGACTTTGCCCAGGCCGCATTCCAGGCTCCCTTGGGACGCGCCGGGACTCCATGACGGGGCCGCCACGTCGCCGCCCTTGATCTTGGGCCCTTGGAGGCTCAGGTTGAGGTCGGCCTCCAGGCGGCCGCTCGCTCCGGGCGCCTTCGCGTCCATCCCGGGCGCTTCCAGCCCCGTTTGGAGGCCTCGGATGTCCCCCTCGGCCCGGAGACTTGGTCCTTTCAACCTCACGTCGACGTCGTTCAAGGAGACGCCGGGCGCCTGCGCTTGGATCGTCGGCCCTTTCCATTCCGCGTCGGAGCCTCCCAAGCCGACGGCGACTCCGGGCCCTTTCAGGCCTCCTTTGGGGCCTTCCAGAGCGACGCTCAGGTCGGATCCGTCAACGCCGGGGCCGGACATGCCGAATTGGGGCAGTTTGAGGGACGGGAGCTTGATCGTGCCCCCCAGCACCTCCAAGGTGGCATCTGGGGCCTCCACCGAGGCCTTGGGGGACTTGACGCCGGCGGAAACGTCCAGATCTCCCTTCACTTTTGGTCCTTTCAGGTTGATGTCGAAGTCCGGAGCGGAGACGTCCACCGAGGGCCCTTTGAGAGCGACGCCGAGATCCACGTTGGCGCCTGGGGCTTTCACGTCTACCCCAACGTGCGGGATGGAGCCTCCTTTCACGCTCAGGTCGGGGCCCTCCACGTTGGGCGGTTTCAACGTCGGCATTTTGACCTTCCCTCCGATATCAACGTCCGGCGCTTCCAGGCCGATCGTCGGCCCTTCCACAGAGCCCGAAACATCCAAATCTCCCTTTAGTTTCGGTCTTTTCAGGTTGGCCTCCAAATCGGGCAGCGAGACCTTGGGGCCTTTCAGCTTGGCCTCAACCGAGCCGAGGTTGACGTCAACCGGAGGGATCTTCACGCTTCCTTCCACTGCTGGGGCCGAGATGTCCAAGTTGGCGTTGGGTCCTTCCAAAGCGACACCCGTTTTCCCCATTTTGGGCAAGGAGACCTTGGGGAATTTGAGCTTTCCTTCCGGACCTTCCAGTTCTACTCCGGGAACGCCGACGGCGCCTTTTCCTTTTGGTCCTTTCACGCTTAGGTCAACATCGGGGATGGCCACGTCAATGGTGGGTCCTTTGACTTCCGGCGTTTGAAGCTCCCCTTCGCTTTTTGGGACCGCCGCGGACGCATCCCCCCGGAATCTGGGCGATTTCAGGTCAAACTCGACGTCCGGGAAGGAGATCTTCCCAAACATGGGCTTCTTCCCCTTGGGGGACTTGACGTCGCCCTTCATGGTCACGTCGGGAGCGGCGACGCTCGCGTCCAGCTCCGGAGCCTTCACGTTGGCGTCGAGGTCTCCGCCGGCGACGTTCACGTCGAACGCCCCCTTCTTCCCCTTGACTTTGGGGCCGCTCATGTGGAGTTTGGGCATCTTGAACTTGCTCTTCTTGCCTTTGCCGGAAACGCTGACGTCGGGAGGCTCCACGTTCACGTCGGCCTCTGGGAAATCCACTTCCACCCCCGGTCCCTTGATTTCGGCCTTGGGGCTTTTCACTCCAAACCCAAACTTGGGTTTCTTGAGCTTGGGCATTTTGACATTGGCCTCCAGGCCCTCGACGTTGATGTCGGGACCTTCAACGTCGACTTCGGGGCCTTTCACCCCAAATTCCGGGACGCTGATACCGACTTCAGGCCCCTTCAGGTGACCTTCAGCCTTCGGGGAGGTGACGTCGAAGCCTCCCTTGGCCTTATGGCCTTTCAAATTCAAGTCGATTTCGGGCATGGAGATTTTGGGCACGTTCACGTGCATTTCGGGCATCTTCAGTTTCGGACCTTTCACTTTTCCTTCCGGCCCTTCCACGCTCACGTCCGGGACGCTGATATCGACCTTGGGCCCTGCAAGTTCAACCTCAGCCTTCGGCAGGTTCACGTCCACCTCGGGGCCTTCTCCTTTAAACCCAGGCATGCCAAATTTCGGCAGTTTCATTTTGGGCATTTTCAGTTTGCCCTCCGGCCCGTGCACGTCCACGTCTGGGCCCTCGATGTCTATTTTGGGGCCTTTCACATCGATTTCGGGAGCTTTCAGGTCTGCCTCGAGTTTTGGGCACGGGACGTCCACGTTGCCCTTCAGCTTTGGGCCCTTTAGGTTGAGGTCGATGTCGGGCATGGAGATCTGGGGGGTCTTGACGTGCAGCTCCGGCATCTTGAACTTGGGCCCTTTCATTTTGCCCTCCGGCCCTTCGATGTTGAGGGCAGGTGCCTCAATATCCAATTTGGGGCCTTTGATGTCGATGTCCGGACATTGCAAATCCCCTTCCAACTTGGGTGCCGAGATATCCACGTCCCCCTTCACCTTGGGGCCCTTCAGGTTGAAGTCAACGTCGGGCATGGAGATCTTGGGTGCCTTGATGTGCATTTCGGGCATCTTGAACTTGGGACCCTTCAGCTTCCCTTCTGGGCCTTCTATGTCCAGTTCTGGACCCTCAATGTCCACCTTTGGACCAGAAAGCTCCAGGTCTCCTTTAGGAACATTCACATCCACCTCAGGACCTTCCACCTTCATTCCCGGCATCCCAAACTTGGGCATCTTGAACTTGGGCATCTTGAACTTCCCTTCAGGGCCATGAAGATCCACATCGGGTGCCTCAATGTCCATTTTGGGGCCCTTGATGTCCAAATCAGGAGCTTTCAGCTCTCCCTCCACTTTAGGGAGAGAAACGTCCACGTCCCCCTTGAGCTTGGGGCCCTTCAGGTTGAAGTCAACGTCAGGCATGGAGATCTTGGGTGCCTTGATGTGCATTTCTGGCATCTTGAACTTGGGGCCTTTGAGATTCCCCTCGATGTTCACGTCGGGAGCATCAATGTCCACTTTGGGGCCTTTCACGTCAATTTTGGGGGCTTTCAAGTCTCCTTCCAAGGCAGGACCAGAAATGTCCACGTCTCCTTTTAGCTGAGGCCCCTTCACGTTGAGGTCGACGTCGGGCAGGGAGATCTTGGGGGTCTTCATGTGCAATTCAGGCATCTTCAATTTGGGCCCTTTCAGTTTTCCTTCCACATTCAACTCGGGAGCCTCTACGTCGACGCTGGGGCCGGAAATGTCCAGGTCGCCCTTGGGCAGGTTCACGTTCACGTCCGGGCCCTCCCCTTTGAAGCCGGGCATGGAAAATTTGGGCATCTTGAACTTGGGCAGCTTGAATTTCCCCTCCGGGCCTTCGATATCCACATTGGGGACATCGACCTCGACTTTAGGACCTCCGATGTCGACTTCTGGGCCTTGGAGCTCACAGGCCACCCCTGGCGCCGACACGTCCAGGTCCCCTTTCACTTTGGGGCCCTTCAGGTTGAGATCAAAGTCGGGCATGGAGATTTTGGGGGCTTTAAAGTGCATTTCGGGCATCTTAAACTTGGGACCTTTCAGCTTTCCCTCAGGGCCTTCGATGTCCACGTTGGGGCCCTCGATCTCGACTTTAGGGCCTTCCAGATCAGGGGCAGAAAGATCCACGTCCCCCTTGAGCTTGGGGCCCTTCAAGTTGAAGTCAACGTCGGGCATGGAGATCTTGGGTGCCTTGATGTGCATTTCTGGCATCTTAAACTTGGGACCCTTCAGCTTCCCTTCCAGTTCTGGACCCTCAATATCCACCTTTGGGCCTTTGATATCCACGTCTGCACCTTTCAAGCCCCCCTCTACTTTGGGAAGAGACACGTCCACATCCCCCTTCATTTTGGGGCCTTTCAGGTTGAGGTCAATGTCTGGCATCGAGATCTTGGGTGTCTTGAAGTGCATTTCTGGCATCTTAAATTTGGGCCCCTTTACCTTTCCTTCTGGACCTTCCAGCTCCACATCGGGAACCTCTATGTCCACCTTTGGACCTTTCACATTGACTTCAGGCCCTTTCAGGTTCCCTTCTAAGCCAGGAACGGACACATCCATTTCTCCTTTTGCTTTTGGGCCTTTCAGGTTCAGATCAAAGTCAGGCATGGAGATCTTAGGAGCCTTGAAATGCATCTCAGGCATCTTAAACTTGGGGCCCTTCAACTTCCCCTCTGGCACCTCAATATCAACATCAGGAGCTTCAATATCCACCTTTGGGCCTTTGATATCCACGTCTGGAGCTTTCAAGTTCCCCTCTAGTTTGGGAGCAGAAATATCCACGTCCCCCTTCACCTTGGGGCCTCTGAGGTTCAAGTCAATGTCCGGCATGGAGATCTTTGGGGTCTTGAAGTGCATTTCGGGCATCTTGAACTTGGGGCCCTTCACTTTTCCCTCGGGACCTTCCAGCTCGACGTCGGGAACGTCGATATCCACTTTGGGGCCTTTGATATCCACCTCGGGGCCTTTCAACTCGCCTTCTAGTTTAGGAACGGAAATGTCCACGTCGCCCTTCACTTTGGGGCCTTTGAGGTTGAGATCGAAGTCCGGCATGGAGATTTTGGGGGCTTTAAAGTGCATCTCTGGCATCTTGAATTTGGGGCCCTTCATCTTTCCCTCGGGGCCCTCGATATTGACATCTGGGGCCCCGATATCCAACCCAGGGCCCTTGATATCAACTTGCGGTGCTTTCAGGTCACCTTCCACGGCCGGCATGGACACGTCCACGTCCCCCTTCACTTTCGGGCCTTTTAGGTTCACGTCGAAGTCCGGCATGGAAATTTTCGGAGCCTTAAAATGCATCTCCGGCATCTTCAACTTGGGGCCTTTCCATTTCCCTTCGGGCCCTTCGATGTCCACGTTGGGAACATCGATGTCGACCTCAGGGCCTTTTATTTCCACCTCGGGACCTTTCAAATCCCCTTCCACTTTCGGCACATCCACCTCTGCCTTCACTTTTGGGCCTTTCAGGTTCAAATCAATGTCGGGCATGGAGATCTTGGGGGTCTTGAAGTGCATCTCGGGCATCTTGAACTTGGGACCCTTCAACTTCCCTTCTGGGCCTTCAATGTCCAGCTCTGGACCCTCAATGTCCACCTTTGGACCAGACACGTCCAGGTCTCCCTTTGGGAGGTTCACATCCACCTCGGGACCTTCTACCTTCATTCCCGGCATCCCAAACTTGGGCATCTTGAACTTGGGCATCTTGAACTTCCCTTCTGGGCCATGAATATCCACGTCAGGTGCCTCAATGTCCACCTTGGGGCCACCAATACTGATGTCAGGAGCCTTTAAATCCCCTTCCAGCTTTGGGGCAGAAACATCTACGTCTCCTTTCAGTTTAGGACCTTTAAGGTTCAAGTCGATATCGGGCATGGAAATTTTGGGCGCTTTTATGTGCATCTCCGGCATTTTGAACTTGGGACCTTTCCATTTCCCTTCTGGCCCTTCCACGTCCAGCTCAGGAGCGTCGATGTCCACCTTTGGCCCCTTGATGGTAACTTCTGGCCCACTCAAGTCCCCTTCCATTTTGGGCACCGAAATATCCGCATCCAGCCCTCCTTTCAGCTTGGGGCCTTTCAAATTCAGATCGAAATCCGGCATGGAAATATGGGGAGCCTTGATGTTCAGATCGGGCATCTTCAGCTTGGGACCCTTCACTTTTCCTTCAGGGCCTTCGATGTCCAGGTCGGGACCTTCCACGTCCACTTTTGGTCCTTTTATGTCCAATTCGGGTCCCTTCAGGGACCCTTCCAGGTGGGGCACGTCCACGTTGCCCTTGATTTTGGGGCCTTTGAGGCGCAGGTCAACGTCGGGCATGGAGATCTTGGGGGTCTTGATGTGCATTTCTGGCATCTTGATGTGGGGCCCCTTGAGCTTCCCCTCTGGCCCTTCGATGTCCAAATCGGGACCTTCCACAGCCAGCTTGGGACCCGAAACGTCAAGGTCCCCTTTTGGGACATGAAGATCCAACTCCGGCCCCTCGGCTTTCAATCCCGACATGCCGAATTTGGGCATTTTGAACTTGGGCATTTTGAGCTTCCCCTCCGGTCCATGAATATCCACGTCGGGCGCCTCAATGTTGGCCTTGGGGCCCTTGATATCGATGTCGGGTCCCTTCAGCTCCCCTTCCAATTTGGGAGTGGAAAGATCCAAATCTCCTTTCACTTTATGCCCTTTCAGGTTGAGCTCCACATCCGGCATGGAGACTTTAGGGGTGGAAATGCTCAGAAAAGGCATTTTAAATTTGGAGCCCTTCGTTTTGGCCTGCACGTCCACGTCCGGCGCGTGGACATCAACTTTGGGCCCCGTTATTTCCACCTCAGGCTTTTTAAGTTTCACATCCACATCAGCACTGGGCGCTTTAGGACCAGAGAAGCCAAATTTTGGAAGCTTAAATCTGGATTTTTTAGCTTTTCCCTCTATATCAAGCTTGGGAGATTCCACCTCAATTTCTGGCCCTTTGATGTCCACCTTTGGGCTTTTCAGTTCACCCTCTATTTTGGGAAGGGAAGCATCAACATCAGCCTTTACTTTTGGCCCCTTCAAATTTAAATCAATATCCGGCATGGAGATTTTGGGGACACTGAAATGCATGTCGGGTTTCTTCAATTTAGGGCCCTTTATGTTTAATTCTGCTCCTTCCACATCCAAATCTGGAGCATTAATGTCCAGCTTGGGACCTGAAAGAGCAATGTCAGCTTCAGGTAGATTCACATCCACGTCGGGGCCTTCTCCTTTCAGCCCCGGCATCCCAAACTTGGGCATCTTGAACTTGGGCATTTTGATTTTGCCCTCTGGGCCATGGATGTCCACGTCAGGGGCTTCAATGTCCACCTTGGGGCCCTTGATGTCCACATCAGGAGCTTTCAGCTCTCCTTCCACTTTAGGGAGAGACACGTCCACGTCCCCCTTGAGCTTAGGGCCCTTCAGGTTGAAGTCGACATCAGGCATGGAGATCTTGGGTGCCTTGATGGGCATTTCGGGCATCTTGAACTTGGGACCCTTCAACTTCCCTTCTGGGCCATGGATGTCCACATCAGGAGCTTTCAGCTCTCCTTCCACTTTAGGGAGAGACACGTCCACGTCCCCCTTGAGCTTAGGGCCCTTCAGGTTGAAGTCGACATCAGGCATGGAGATCTTGGGTGCCTTGATGGGCATTTCGGGCATCTTGAACTTGGGACCCTTCAACTTCCCTTCTGGGCCATGGATGTCCACATCAGGAGCTTTCAGCTCTCCTTCCACTTTAGGGAGAGACACGTCCACGTCCCCCTTGAGCTTAGGGCCCTTCAGGTTGAAGTCGACATCAGGCATGGAGATCTTGGGTGCCTTGATGGGCATTTCGGGCATCTTGAACTTGGGACCCTTCAACTTCCCTTCTGGGCCATGGATGTCCACATCAGGAGCTTTCAGCTCTCCTTCCACTTTAGGGAGAGACACGTCCACGTCCCCCTTGAGCTTAGGGCCCTTCAGGTTGAAGTCGACATCAGGCATGGAGATCTTGGGTGCCTTGATGGGCATTTCGGGCATCTTGAACTTGGGACCCTTCAACTTCCCTTCTGGGCCATGGATGTCCACATCAGGAGCTTTCAGCTCTCCTTCCACTTTAGGGAGAGACACGTCCACGTCCCCCTTGAGCTTAGGGCCCTTCAGGTTGAAGTCGACATCAGGCATGGAGATCTTGGGTGCCTTGATGGGCATTTCGGGCATCTTGAACTTGGGACCCTTCAACTTCCCTTCTGGGCCATGGATGTCCACATCAGGAGCTTTCAGCTCTCCTTCCACTTTAGGGAGAGACACGTCCACGTCCCCCTTGAGCTTAGGGCCCTTCAGGTTGAAGTCGACATCAGGCATGGAGATCTTGGGTGCCTTGATGGGCATTTCGGGCATCTTGAACTTGGGACCCTTCAACTTCCCTTCTGGGCCATGGATGTCCACATCAGGAGCTTTCAGCTCTCCTTCCACTTTAGGGAGAGACACGTCCACGTCCCCCTTGAGCTTAGGGCCCTTCAGGTTGAAGTCGACATCAGGCATGGAGATCTTGGGTGCCTTGATGGGCATTTCGGGCATCTTGAACTTGGGACCCTTCAACTTCCCTTCTGGGCCATGGATGTCCACATCAGGAGCTTTCAGCTCTCCTTCCACTTTAGGGAGAGACACGTCCACGTCCCCCTTGAGCTTAGGGCCCTTCAGGTTGAAGTCGACATCAGGCATGGAGATCTTGGGTGCCTTGATGGGCATTTCGGGCATCTTGAACTTGGGACCCTTCAACTTCCCTTCTGGGCCATGGATGTCCACATCAGGAGCTTTCAGCTCTCCTTCCACTTTAGGGAGAGACACGTCCACGTCCCCCTTGAGCTTAGGGCCCTTCAGGTTGAAGTCGACATCAGGCATGGAGATCTTGGGTGCCTTGATGGGCATTTCGGGCATCTTGAACTTGGGACCCTTCAACTTCCCTTCTGGGCCATGGATGTCCACATCAGGAGCTTTCAGCTCTCCTTCCACTTTAGGGAGAGACACGTCCACGTCCCCCTTGAGCTTAGGGCCCTTCAGGTTGAAGTCGACATCAGGCATGGAGATCTTGGGTGCCTTGATGGGCATTTCGGGCATCTTGAACTTGGGACCCTTCAACTTCCCTTCTGGGCCATGGATGTCCACATCAGGAGCTTTCAGCTCTCCTTCCACTTTAGGGAGAGACACGTCCACGTCCCCCTTGAGCTTAGGGCCCTTCAGGTTGAAGTCGACATCAGGCATGGAGATCTTGGGTGCCTTGATGGGCATTTCGGGCATCTTGAACTTGGGACCCTTCAGCTTCCCTTCAGGGCCTTCCAGCTCAGTTTCAGGCAGGTCAACGTTCAATTTGGGGCCTTTGATGTCCATTTCTGGGCCCTTCAAGTCCCCTTCTACTTTGGGAAGAGACACGTCCACGTCCCCCTTCATTTTGGGGCCTTTCAGGTTGAGGTCGATGTCTGGCATCGAGATCTTGGGTGTCTTGAAGTGCATTTCTGGCATCTTAAATTTGGGCCCCTTTACCTTTCCTTCTGGACCTTCCAGCTCCACATCGGGAACCTCTATGTCCACCTTTGGACCTTTCACATTGACTTCAGGCCCTTTCAGGTTCCCTTCTAAGCCAGGAACGGACACATCCATTTCTCCTTTTGCTTTTGGGCCTTTCAGGTTCAGATCAAAGTCAGGCATGGAGATCTTAGGAGCCTTGAAATGCATCTCAGGCATCTTAAACTTGGGGCCCTTCAGGCATCCCAAACTTGGGCATCTTGAACTTGGGCATCTTGAACTTCCCTTCTGGGCCATGGATGTCCACATCGGGTGCCTCAATGTCCACTTTGGGGCCCTTGATGTCCAAATCAGGAGCTTTCAGTTCTCCTTCCACTTTAGGGAGAGACACGTCCACGTCCCCCTTGAGCTTGGGGCCCTTCAGATTGAAATCAACGTCGGGCATGGAGATCTTGGGTGCCTTGATGTGCATTTCTGGCATCTTGAACTTGGGACCCTTCAGCTTCCCTTCTGGGCCTTCAATATCCAGTTCTGGACCCTCAATATCCACCTTTGGGCCTTTGATATCCACGTCTGCACCTTTCAAGCCCCCCTCTACTTTGGGAAGAGACACGTCCACATCCCCCTTCATTTTGGGGCCTTTCAGGTTGAGGTCAATGTCTGGCATCGAGATCTTGGGTGTCTTGAAGTGCATTTCTGGCATCTTGAATTTGGGGCCCTTTATCTTTCCCTCAGGACACTCAAGGTCCACGTCAGGAACCTCCACTTTGGCTTTAAAGTGCATCTCTGGCATCTTGAATTTGGGGCCCTTTATCTTTCCCTCAGGACACTCAAGGTCCACGTCAGGAACCTCCACTTTGGCTTTAAAGTGCATCTCTGGCATCTTGAATTTGGGGCCCTTTATCTTTCCCTCAGGACACTCAAGGTCCACGTCAGGAACCTCCACTTTGGCTTTAAAGTGCATCTCTGGCATCTTGAATTTGGGGCCCTTTATCTTTCCCTCAGGACACTCAAGGTCCACGTCAGGAACCTCCACTTTGGCTTTAAAGTGCATCTCTGGCATCTTGAATTTGGGGCCCTTTATCTTTCCCTCAGGACACTCAAGGTCCACGTCAGGAACCTCCACTTTGGCTTTAAAGTGCATCTCTGGCATCTTGAATTTGGGGCCCTTTATCTTTCCCTCAGGACACTCAAGGTCCACGTCAGGAACCTCCACTTTGGCTTTAAAGTGCATCTCTGGCATCTTGAATTTGGGGCCCTTTATCTTTCCCTCAGGACACTCAAGGTCCACGTCAGGAACCTCCACTTTGGCTTTAAAGTGCATCTCTGGCATCTTGAATTTGGGGCCCTTTATCTTTCCCTCAGGACACTCAAGGTCCACGTCAGGAACCTCCACTTTGGGCCCTTTAACGTGCAAATCAACATCCTTCAAATCACCCTCTATTTTTGGTGCAGACACATCCATTTCTCCCTTTACTTTGGGCCCTTTTAGGTTGAGGTCGATGTCCGGCATGGAGATTTTCGGGACGTTGAAATGCATTTCTGGCATCTTAAACTTGGGCCCCTTCAACTTTCCTTCAGGGCCTTCAATGTCCAGTTCTGGACCCTCAATGTCCACCTTTGGACCAGACACGTCCAGGTCTCCCTTTGGGAGGTTCACATCCACCTCGGG
>NW_010583980.1:211080-227503 GCF_000705375.1 Tinamus guttatus | reverse complement strand
ATCCAGCATGATCTACTGTATTACAGAGCACTCTTTTGTTGGGACTTACTGTACACCAGTCCCGTGGGTCTTTCTAGGAGTGGTCTAAGTACTTGAGTATCAATGACACATGTCATTGACTGTGAGCTTACATATAGATATAACTTTGCTATAGGTTACCAGTCTTGTCATTCACATTCATTCATGTTTTCATCATTAGAATATTGGCAACAATGAAGCATTTACCAAGAGGAAAAAAAAAGCATTTGCAACTGAAAGTTATTAACTGACACTTCTCATTCAAGCAATGTCATTTAAAACCAAATATTTAGACTCCAAATCAGGATAATGAAACAACATTTTCAGAAGTGTGATGGAGCTTCATTCTGATTGGCACTTGTACTTCCCTGCACAGAGGCACGAGGAATCTGCCAATCCAGATTCTGCAGCCTTAACACGCATTGTGTGGACAATATTTAAATCAGTAATGTCTTTTACTGCTTACTAAATTCTCTGTGTTTATTAATAAAGAGGTAGGTGAATATATACCATATCACCTAGCAACCTCAGATGAATATTCTGAACAGTTTTTGAATGAATAGTTGCTGTCAGATTCTTAAAAATAGCTTTTTTTATTGTTTTGGCAGTTGGAAGGGGTGGTCCCCCATATGTGCTTGTGTGAAATGATAAGCAGGTAACTGAAAGGAGAGTGACAGAAGAGGAAATAAAAATGGAATTGTATGGGGTAATTGGCATATATCTGTATAGAGAGATTTTCTATT
Source organism: Tinamus guttatus (assembly GCF_000705375.1). The sequence continues at coordinate 226,742 of NW_010583980.1, read as the reverse complement.
TCTATTCTTTTAAGTTGGATATGCATATATTTTCATGACATGCAAGTCAAATTCTTTCTTACAGGAGAAATGGGCACATATATCCTTTGGTATCCTAAACAACCCACCTCTATAAGATAGAAAAAAGGGTGCTGGAACTCATTGTTTACTTATGTGGGGTTATAATATTATTATCCTTTGGCTATAGAGGAGTGTCTTCTCTAGACTTCACCCTTCCACCTTAGAGCTAAGTAGCAACCAGTAGCAATAGTTGAAATGTGTTAATGACAGCAGCTGGAGGGCCTGTGGATTGGACAAGGGTGGATGTGGCTGTATGCAGCCTGGTTGGAGTGGGGCAGCTGTGGGGCCATGACAGCTTTTGTATCACGTCCTCTAAGCAGTGCTCATGGAGTGGGGAGAGGGACACAGCACCTTCATCCTCTCTAGTAAATACACACCTGAACAGGGCAAAGTCACTGCTAATTCCAAGAAGACTGAGATTCTGCAGTAATTTAAAACACTGTCAGGTCTTGGTGACCAGGTTTCCTTAATATTGTGTCTGTAATGACCAGCTTGATGATGCAAAGCACCTACAGTAGCATTTGTGATTTCTACCTACCAGTGATTTCCTCCCTGAAGTGCCATCTCTTGGTGATGAACTAAGAGAGCAGCTTTATGTGGCCATGCTGCTGGTTTACACGTCACAGAACATTTCTTGGAGAAAAGAAGCTGCACCAGGCTGTACCAGGGCTAACTTCTGTCTGAACGTGACTACTGGAGAGGTTTGTTTGGGACAAAGCATACCCCCAGTTCAATAGCTTGACAGAATGTGCTAATAAATTAAAGTCCTATTGTAAGTAGGTCCTGTGCTGAGGGTATAATTTTGCATGATTGTTCCCAGCAACAAAGATAAAGGTTGATTTCCTAAGAAACCAAAAGTATCTGTTTTCCCCAAATTTAAAAGCCGAAAGTATTGCAACTGCTATTTATTTTTGTAAGTGGGGGCACTTCTTCTGTTCATGTGATAATTTAAAGCACATTATTTTTGTTCAATGTAGGCACTGAAATACATTAAAAATAAAGACGGCACTACAGAATGCTGCTGAGTTTGTTAAAAGCGTTCTTGGCTTTCTCTTTCAGCTTGCAACTTTTTGTCTGAAAAATAAGAAGCACATTTTAGGGATGAAGCCCACAGTGCAAAAAATAAAATGGAGAACAAAGAGGAAATTACTACAAAGAGTATGGGAGAGGTCAGGCAGGTTGGTTAGTAAGCTCTCATTAATGAACTTTATCTTGCTGTCTCTACGATTATGTTCATCATGGCATAGGGCTTGCTTTTATTTAGTTACCTTCAACACTGAATAAACTAGTTGCCTTTTTGAAGAGGTCATTCTGTTATATTGTCCACGTTTTTGTTCCAAGATGCCTGTGTCTTATGGCGGACTCTTACTACTGCGACGCTGTCTGCTAGATGAGAAGATGTGTGCAGTTGTGCACAGTTAGTGCTGAGGTCCCTAAGCGTCCAGACTGCAGACGTGCTTTTGATGCACTGGAGAGGGCACTTGGGGCTCGCTCAAGAGTAATCTTGCGAAAGTCCCACTCTGACATGTTGGCAGGGTATCCCCAAAGTTCACACAGGCTCTGACACTGCTGGAGGCTCTGCTTCCGCATTGCAGGTGTAGCCTGAGAAATGCCTGCAGTTTGAACAAAGCAGGAAGGTGAAATCCAGTAGCCCTTTACAGTTTTCCTTTTATTCATTTTTTTTCCCTCCCCGCTAACACTTTCAGAAGGGAGCTGAAAATGCCTAAGCTAACAGCCCTCTGTGCGGAGTAGGAAGTTTTTCTCTACATGATTTTCATCCTTGTTTATTTGTGCAAGCTGCAATCTGACTTTCCATCACTGTTGTTTGACAATGTGTTTTCAAAGACAACCTACTACAAGTATATTGTGCTAATGTTTGTAGGGATGTGGATATACAATAGCAAACGTAAGGCAGGAGCTTCAGTTCTCCAGGTTGAAAGGACTCCCAGGATCAATCAGCCAGTGAAATCTGTCAATTGTTTTTGCATTGTATGGCATTATGTGCATCCTGTGTGAAAGACATATGGAATATAGCTTTTTTTTTTTTTTCTCCCTTCACACAGCTTAAGTCATCTACTACTTGGATACTCAGCTGCTCAGGCTGTTTTAAAGTTGGAAAAATGGTGATTGCATGTCTTGAGCTAATATGCCTGCCCAGTTGATCTGCCGTTATACAGAGTGATTTGATTTTATGTCACACTGTGAAGGACCTGACTGGCCTCACTCATCAAGTGATGTGAAATCTCTTTGTGGAGGTGGTTTCTTGCTCTGTGGCTGGGAGTTGGGGTGGAGAGACGCTCCTTTATGGAACTGTATCCTCATCCAAAATCCTCATCATGCCTTCGCTAATGTTACAGAATTTACAACTTTTGACTATGCGACCCTTCTAGCTGTGGCTGGTGATTATAATCTTTTCTCTTTATTGCATACCAATTAGTTCATCTCTGAAATCTCTCTTTGCATGGGAAAATCTTTCAATTGCTAATCCACCAAAGATGCTAAGTGCATGTTTTAGAAGTCCCAGGGTATTACTTGTTCCCCCAGTGGATTTAAATGTTTAAAATCTAGCTGCTGTCTAGATTGAATTGTGCAGCTAAGTCTTCCTCTTGACAAAACACAATACTGCATATTCATTTTTTATCAATACAATTTGGAAATAGTGCTAACACACTATTATGACAGGTGTAAAACTGGTAGAAAATAAGAGCTGAGTATTCAGGTCTCAATAACAGACAGGAAGATAAGGATTCAGTTTCGTTAACTGCTCAGTGCATAAAGTCATAGGAGTACAAGAGTAGCTTTCTGATTCAGATCAGAACCCAGCCTAGTCCAGCCTTCTGTCTTTAGCAATGACTGATAGAAAGCCGAGAAACAGCAAAAGATAAGCATATCCTCCTGAGTATGGCTGCTGAGCTTCTGGACATTGTGGCTTAGGGGCTTTCTGAGCCTTTTCAAGCTTAGTAAACCTTTGAGGATCTTTTTATTATTTTTTTTCTTAACTTTTTTTTTTTTCTTTTCCTTCCAGAAATGTGTCTAAATGCTTCTGGAATTCATGTAGACTTCCCTCCCAGACAGTACCCAGTGTCAATGAGTTCCAAAGCTGAACCACATACCATTTGAAAAACTATCTCCATTATTTTGAACCTGTTCTCTAGATGTTTCATTAGTCATTTTATATTATCATTTTATAGATCTCTATCACATCTACCTTCACTTTTGTCCTTCCAGGCTGAAGATGTCTAGTCTCTATACCGCTTCCATGTACAGATTGAATATTGTGGCTTTTTATATCTTTCTCAGTTTCTATTTCTACTATATCATTCTGTAGACAGCATATAGTTGTGATGAGTGACTGCTGTTTGAACAAAGATTTCTCCCTGATGCGTGAACTGGTTCCTCTTCATTCCAATGAGGGATGAGCTTTTCACTTTCTCTTTTTGACTGCATGAATGCATTTGAATCTTAATCCTCCAAGTACTTATAATCGTATTTATTTTTTGTTGGGCTTATTCGTACCTATAATAGTTCTTGGCAGATTACCATGGCATTTTTGGGAAAGAGAATCTTCTCCCTTTTCCTGTGTCTCTTATTCAAGCTGTTTGTGTGCTGAAATCCACTAATGCTGAGCCAGAGTTTTGTATTACTTTCTAATTAGAGTGTGTATGAGCCATAATCAAAAATGTGGAGCTGCAATTAAGGATGGCCCATTTAGCGAATTACAAGGAAACAAACACAAAATGGAAGACAAAAATACTATAAAACTGTGTTGCTTCACTGAGCAGGGAAGGAAGCCTATTGCAGAGAAAAAGCTAATGGATGTACATTTGCTAATGTTCAGTGCCCAGGAGACAATGAGTAAAGAATGTATTATTTATTTATTTATTTATTTTGCAATGTGGGTTTTGTTTGTAATGAGTATTACTGATCATTCCTAGATATGGAGAGGGGTCTGGCAGCAATACTTCACTTTGTTTCTTTCTTTTTTTTTTTTTTTTTTTTTTGTGGGTTTCAATGGTTACAGAATAAAGGATCAAAATTTAATGAACCAGGGACTTTACAAACATTTCTTGTTCTATATCTCACCACTGGATTGACAGTACTTCCATGTTCTTTAAGAAGAAAATTTTTCACCCCTCCATAGGGCAGCCTGAGAATCCCAGATGGACGTGGTACCATGAGGCCAAGATCATATAAAGCAAGAGCAATCTTTATCTCCTTCCACTTTGCCTGCATCTATACTTCAAAAAGTTAATGTTTCACAGCTTTGTGCTCAGCTGTTTAAACTGAATTATATTTTTATTCCTTTTTTTTTCGCTTGCACTCTGTAAATACTGGGTTTGAATGTGCCTAAAATTTTCTTTCTCTTATATCCTTGCAGAAATAATATTGAGGCACTATAGATGCACACATATCTCTCTCTTTTTGCTCAAGAGCTTAAATGGTAGAAAACATTTTGTTCTGTTTCTTCTCTCATGAAACAGCTGTTGTTTTTGCTTTGCAGTCCAGCCTCATTTACATTGGTATGCAATGGGCACTTGAGGGAATGGGAGGGAACCAGGAGGGCTATGGGCTCTTTTTCCCGCTCTTGACAGAGGAGTAGGAAAGGTCAGCACGGCCTGCGATGTCCTTGCATCAAGTGTCTCTTTAGAGCTAACTGTCACTCTCTATTTATCAGTCAACCCTTGGTGGGAGAGGCAGCAGCCAGTTTGGCTTTCTGAAGCTGTGCTGGAGACCAAGCAGGCAGTGGGCAAAGTAGGACCAATGGTGGAGTCTGTTTTCACCATCTACAAACTGTTCCCCTGGGGCACTGATGAAGTTGCCTACGGCTCAGTCCTGCAAGATACGAACACAACAGAGATATTTGATCATATCCTGCAGCCTTTCCCCACCCAGCCTGGATCACCTGAAAATATGAGCAAGATAGATAGATTCAGAATGAGGAAAAGCACATTGTGTGAAGCCTGTTATAAAAGATGTAAGTCTCTTATAAAAGATGGTCTCATAGAAGCTGATACAAATTGCTCCATGCTTCTCTTGGGCTTTAAAAACCAAAAGATCACACTAAAAGAAGTGTATTTCATACACTTATTTGGGTGAAGGAAAGTGAACTAGGTGACTGGATGACTGCAAATATGCTTGCATGCCAACTGATGGTAGAAATTAGATAGGAAATGTCTCAAAGGATTAGAGTTTAGTTATACAAACTTAAGATTAGAAGAACATTCTGTACTGTATGAAGGAAAACATATCTGTAACATTTGGTACAAGCTAACATTAGTCAGGGTGATTAAATTCAATGTTTTTTAAAGATTAATAGATGTTTTACTTCAATTGCTTTAGCAGCCCAAAAATAAGAGGAAAAGAATATTGCTCTACTGCACTTGCTTCTTTCATATTTTGATGTGTCAGTTTGCTAGCCAGTGTCAGAGAGGCATCTAACTGAATGGATTTTCTTGATTTCAGATAGTGTTTACAGAAGCAAATTATTGCCTTAAAAAGATAAACCCCAGTTTTGAAAGTCATATAAGAGTTTAGAAATAGAACTCCCTGAAAAGTGGATTTTGAGTCCCAAGGGAAGTATTGACTGATTGTTTACCTCGCAAATTATCAGGAAAGAAAAAAAAGAAAGCCAAAAAAAAAGAGCCTTCACCATGATATTTCAAGGAGATTGATATTTTTTACTGCAAGGCAAAGCTCCGCTTAGGAAGAACTGAAAGAGAAGTTGTGTAAAGCTGTACTCCTGCGTTTCCTGCTTCCCAGGGACCGATAGTTAGGTACCCAACAAAATGCTGAGGCCAGCAGGAAAGGTGTCATGTTTGCTTGGTCTGCTAAGTTGTACAACCTGCCTCATGGGATGTGATTGCTACTTCTAGGGTATATGAGGCAATCCCTCCGTTAGCTTTGGGAAACTGGAATTTAGACACCATTTAGGAATCTTCAGAGTCTGTATCTTCTGCGCAGTCTATCAGGACACTAGCCAAGGTTGTGTGATAAACACCTTATGAGGTAGCCTACTTACAACAAATCCCCAGCACAACAGTCACCACAGCTACTGGGAAAGCAATAAGGACGAGGTAGCCTACTTACAACAAATCCCCAACGGGAAAGCAATAAGGAAACAGACAGATATATGACTAACTTTGCATGTGAGATGAAGCAGTTACTCTGTTGTTTCACTTTGTTTTGTTACATGATGACTGGATTTTTATCGATGTTTATTTTTTAAGAAAACATTGTGCAAAATATAACTGTTTTGTGATCAATGAAAATATCATATTGAAAATATTGAGAAATATTTTACTCTTCATGGGACTGAAGAGGTTTATACTCTGATGTCCTTGTAGTAGCATCGGTTTGGCAGGTGCCTCTCAGAATTATCTGGTCACATGAGGAAATGCTGAAAACTGTTATATTTCAGTGCAGGGTATAGAGTTTTCCCTTCAACCATGTGGTAATAGACTGTGTCTTCCCTTAGGATTTTGTGCTATGTCTGGAACCCCCCCAAACAAAGCATTAATTCTGTATGATGCACCATAGCAAACTGGCCTTTTATCCCCTCTCTTCAGCTGTTTGTAAGAGCCAAACATAAGCTAGCCCACCATGTGCCAGAAGTATGTGCTATTTATTCACACAGATCTATAAAAAGAAAAAAATTACACTCTACAAAATTTTCTATCTACATTACACCACTAACAGTGTGAACACTGACAAAAATCCACACTAGATAAGATGGCGTGAGAGTGGTAAATGTTTTTGAAAGTAATTTTATTTTAAGAAATGAATCCTATAATTATTTTTATGTTATATGCCATATTTCTTTTTTTAACACAATTATACCTTACCTTTCTGTTTTTAATGGACAGGCAGGAGTGTGGGAGTAAATCGTGCTACAGGAGAACTCAGTGGAAGAAAGCTAGTTAACTAGAAACTATGGTTACACAGAGATCAAGCCTAGCTATAGAACTCATCTTGGCAAGCATAGCTTGGGTTCACGCAAGCCCCTTTTGTGACTGCCAAATCTTTGCATTTGGAGTATTGCATCATGTTCTTAGAGGGTGAGTAGTCACCTTCTATATTTGGGCCTCTAACAGTACACTGATGGGTTCAGAAAGGAGTCAGGAGAGGTGTGTGCATCAGTCTTACTCTGAGAACAGCTTAAACTATCAGATTTTCCAACCCAGATAATCGGCAAAATAAGCAACAATAAAACATTTACTGGAATGTGTGCAGTGTTACATAGGACCACCTCTGTTAATCAATGAGAAAGTGTAGAATAGTTCCAGATTTAAAAACAATTTCACAAAACAGAGAAGCAATTATTCAGATACTGAACCTTTATTTGGAAAGATAGAAGGTATTTCATTAGTTAGAGCTAACTCATTTGAAAATATAGGAACTGTAAGTACCAATTCCAGAGATGAATCAGACAGAATCAGCTAGTGAATGCTTATAAACAGGATCTCTATTCTTTATTCACCAATTCACCTTATTAGAAAGCACGTGTGGATCTTGAAAAGATTTTTATGCAGGCAGTTCCAAGAATGATATTGAAGCTGTATGCCCTTTACTTACACAAGGCTCATCACTAAAAAAAGTCAGAACTGATGTCTTTCTCATAATTTCAAATATTAGCAATTTTGCTCTAAAAGACTTTCTGATGGAAATACTGATGTAAGTATGTAAATTCTTACAAATAAAAACACTGACAGAAATTGCTGATGAAAGAACAACAAAAAGCCAGCATGAGTTTTCACAGAAAATTAGAAAACAGAGGTAACAGAACTGGATCAAACAGACATGTTTCAAAATCACAGAACATTACCAAATGGAGGAGTTTTACTGAAGCAACAGAACAGAGAAGTGGGCATGATTGTAGCTGCAGGTTTTTGAGAGCTGTAAAGTTAAAACTGCTTCTGGGTTTGATTTTATTCTTGCAGTGTTCAGTAGATTTATTTTGACATTCCAAAGCCAAAGGGTGGAGAAAAAAATCTTTGTTAAAAATGATTATGGAGGATTAGAATTTACTGCTCATTACTGAAGTCTCGTTTAGTCTTTACCTTTGACCTTGAAATGCAAAGAAGACATAGATCTGTTTAGGAGTCAGAGACAGCTCTATCATGAATTGACATCCACCTAGTCATTTAGATCTTTTTTAGATGTACATTATATTGCCAATTGGAAATCCATCTTTTTGGGGGTCTGCTTCTCTAAAATACAGTTTAATTGCTCTACAGGAAGGGGTTATACCAGGAGGAGCAAATGGGATGCTGTTTAGATTGTTTAGGATATATAGCAGTCAGGAGACAGAATAATATCCATGTCAGCTATTATTTGCTTATTAAACACTTAGTGACTGACTGTGACATTGATTTTAATATGCAAATTAAGGTACATGTGTTTAGTGTCAGGGGACAAAAATGATAAAGAGAACCAGCGATGATTAGAAATCTTGTACCATAATTGGGGAGGAAAGATAATCTCCTTCATGTGACAGGTATGGCTGACGGAATGTGTGTAAAGAGCACAAAGAAAGAAGGAATATTATACCTTGTTTCTTTTGAAGAAAAATGAGGTATGGTATGAATGGAAAGAGAAGAGTATAGGAAGACAGTTGTTCGCTTTGGACTGACATACATGATATTTTTGTTGCGCATGTCTATGAATAGAATAAGCTTAAGTTACATTGTATAGATATACAGAATTCAAGTGACAAAATCAAGCAACATTTTAAAAATTGCCTTTTAATTTTGTTGTCTCTGTGCTTTAACTGTTTACATAAAAATCACTCGGTCTTAATAGAATTAGATGTATTTCCTATTGCAAGATAATCTGAATTTCTTATGTTGCCCCATAAATTTGCCAGATGTGAAATGCTGTAGTCGATTAATCAAGTTAAATATTTTCTTGCTTGTACATTTATGTTGTTTCTGCGCTACTATCTAGGCTTCTATTAAGAAACACCAAGCATGTATATATAAACGTATTTTATTTAGTGATATATTAATTACATAAAATATCCATATTCAATATAGGTTAATTAAGGTTTGGATCATGGTTGGCATTTGCCCATCTTCAGAGTGAAACAAAGACTCCTGCATGGTGTGATGGGACAGTCCTGAATGCCATGCCAGAGGCTGCAAGGGTTTTTTGCCTTCCTGGGAGCACGTGATTGAAAAGACGGAGCCTAGGTTTCAAAAAGCTGGCTGTTTTCATTGGGAAGATTTGATTTCCTTCTCCTTTAATAATCAAGAATGTAGACAGCACCTCCAGGACAACTAGGAAGTCAAGGGAGACAGAAGAGTGCCTCTGCTCTCTCCTGTAGGACATTGAGACTATGCTGCTTATTGCAGTTTATGGGTATGTACCATCGTCTATTCCTGAGCAAATGCTCTGTACATTTGCTTGGCAGGTGGTGACTGCTACAGATAGAATGATGATTCCAGCTAGGGTATTTCCACAGATGTTTGTGAGCAATGCAAAATATGTTGTACTTTTCATGAGTTTTTTTTTTTTCTCTTACCCAGTAAAAATTGCCTTAAGTTATTGCAGGGCAGTAACAGAAATATCTGCTTCAGAGGTCTTAAAGACTCAGTTGCTGTATTATTCTAGAAAAACACATAATAGAGAACTTTGATTTTGGAGTTAGGATTAGAAACATCTCTATTTGAAGGAATTTGTTATTATTTCATAAAAAGTGTCTTTTGTAAAAGATATTAATGATGGGCTGTCCATAAAATTGCTTACATTTAACATCTCCATGATTTAAAGCTTCCCTTGCTACTTCTTATGCTACCAGTAGGACCACACATATTCTGTGGCATGCATTTAATTAATTAGTCTTTATCCATCTTATTTGGGGCAGATAGGGGAACTTAGTATATTATTAGTAACTAATGAGCAAATTCTACTTTCTGATTATTAAAATTTCAAAAGTAATTTGAAATATAGATTGTAAGTCCTTCACAGGGAGACAGCATCAGATGAACTTCATTAATTAATCAGCATCATTCAGTGCATGGCGCAGCTATGCAGGTACTAAAGTAAAATGACTGTTATTTAAAGTTATTTTTCACATTTCTCATTGTTTCATAACAAAATGGCCTGGGGTTATTTTCCTTGTCCTGTTAACTCCACTAATAACTGAGACCTCATCCTGAAGGAAAATGCCTTAACCTTAATATGTGTTAGTACTTCTTAGCTGAGCAGTTAATCTGGCCCCAGAATTTGACCTTGCCTCAAGTTAGCACAGCTCATTAGCTCCTTAAGCAATCATTCTCCTTTGTGGATGTGGGCTGTATCTGTGTTGGTGCTGCAAGTCATATGTTGGTTTCCTGTAATTCCCCCTTTCCCACATGCCCAGGAGAGACAGGCAGTTTCTCTCACAATTCATTCAGAGGAAATAAAAAATTGTGGCTTAGCTTATTGAGGCAAAGAAAATGTGTGTTACCCTGTTAGAAGTCTTAGTGCCAGACAAACAATGTATGGGCTTGCATGGGCTTAGGAATTTGAGTCCTATCCTGCAGTGCGAAAAAAAAAAAAAAAGACGACGAGTTAGATCTCCTGAAGTGAAGACAGACTCTTTTTCACATATGAAAGAGTAAGAAACTTTCCTCCCTTCCTTGTGAGGATGGAATAGGAGCCAGAATTTCGGTCCCTGCATTTGGAAGAGCCCAGTGACATACACACAACTACCAGAGGAGGGTGAAGCATGAAAGCAGCACAAAGTAAGGCAAGACTCCATCTTATTATGGGCAAAAGAAAGGACTGTACACTATAAAACAGTTGTACACTCTAAAGTATTATCTCAGAAGTCTGATCCTCATGGTGCTTCCAGCACGGAGGACTAGAACCCCAAACTGGCATTGAAATGATTGGTGAAGTTCATGCTATGAAAGTCTTGCCTACTTCATCGTTTTGGCAAGCATTCTGTTTGTGCAGCTTCAGGAGCATTTCTGGGGAAGCAGCCATAAGATTGGTAAAGCTCTCTCCTTTCTCTGAAATCCCACTCCTGGCAAGAAACTTCTTCAGCTAAACTAGTGTTGAACTAAATGCAAAAACTAGTCATGATGGGATGGGATTCAGAGAGTTGTTTTTAGACGCTTAGTAGTTGCTGGAACCAAAGCAGAAGAACCGCATCTTGAGTTCTTCTGATCCAGGACCCAGTTCAGAACACTACTATTAATAGTCATTTTTTAATAAATATTTATTTAGTCTCCGTTTTACCAATAGCTCAAATCTACATAAAAAATGAGGAATCTAGTTCCAAAGGGTAAAAATAAACAGCCAAAGAGAAAAAATATTTGTGGGGTAACATGGAGATTGCTTAGCTCTACTCTCCTGGAACCTTAGTTTTAATTGTCTTTCACTTAGACAAAGGGAAAATGGTAATAAGAACCCCAAATATATCTTCAAATGAAAACATCAGCGTGAATGGGAATACTAGGAGTTAAAAGATCTCAAAATGAAAACAATATTCAAAAGGAAAAAAGAATATAAACCAGTTAAATGTAAAATGAATACAGAAGGATAAAAAAAAGACTTTGGGGAATAACTTCTTAAAAGCATAAAAATTAGAATTATTCTTGTTTGTCAAACATATTAGGATGCCTTCCAGAAAGACTCTGGGGCCAACAGAAATACATGCTTTACAAAGAGTTCTCACAGGACAAAAAAAAAGAAGAAAAAGTAAATCACTTTTTTTTTTTTTTCTCAGAGAGCATCACTACAAAAAAAAGTCACTGAAGGCAGAGAACTTTATGTTATGTGGATCAGAGTTCAAAACAGAACTGGCTCCAATAAAATTATCAGTAGAATAAGATTTAGAAAAAACGGATCAAGTAAAGGTGGACAAATTGCCAGAGCCAGATGCTGTTTACTTGAGAGTCCTAAAGGAACATGAATATGTAATTGGGAAATTTCAGTTGAGCTATAGAGCAGTTAAACTGGTTGTGGTGCTAGATGAGAAGGAAGTAGCAAGTGCAGGTTCAACTTTTTTAGAAGATTTTGTGGGTATGGGGAATTCAGGAAGCTTATGACAATCTGTATAACTTTGGCAACATGTGAACTGTTAGAAGTCATCCTAGAACTAAGAGAAACAAAGTTGAGTAAAATATAATGAATAAGAACCAACACAAATTTTGCAAATGGAATTAGGACCTTACAAATATATTAGAGTTTTTTGAGAGTCACTGAAGATACAGAAAAAATAATCAGGTTGATACACTGCCAAAAGGGCTTTTTGACAAGGTCCCTTGCTAAAGGATCTCTAGGAAATTAAGTTATTGCAGGAAAGAGGAGAAGGTCATTTGCATATTAATAACTATTTAAAAGGTAGGAAATGAAATGTAAGAATGAATGGACAGATTTCACAAGGGAGGAGGATAATGATGCAATCCCTCAGGGATCTGTGCTGAGGCCTTTACTGTTAAAAATATTGATATATAATTATACATTATAAAAATAAGCAGTGTGGTGTGTATAATATATATATGTACACATTTATATGTTATGCATATACAGATCTTTATTTTAATATGCAGGTGACAACATGATGTGAAATTTGTATTCTGTGTTTACAAATGCAAAGTAAAGCATACAGAAAGAAGTGCCCTAGCTATATGCCCACAATGACAGGGTCTAAATCAGCATTACCATGCAAGACAGTGAGCTGGGGACACTGGAGATTGCTCTGAAAACATAATGGTTCAGTGATCAACGCTGTTCAAAAAGGCAGAGAGAACATTAGGAACTATTGTGGGGAAAAAAACGGATGTTTACTCTTTTGTCTCCTATGTCACTGTGAATAATCATAGTTCAGCTACATATTTTGGGTAGGTTGAAGTATCATTCCCTGCATTTCAAAAAGCTATAATGTAATTATAAAAGCATTATAACTACCTCTCTTGACAGATATATGCTATGCGATGATATATGTATAAAAGCTGATAAGGTTGCTGGGGTATAGAGCAGATTTTATAAAAGGAGAGGTTAAAAGGCTGCTGTGCTTCAGATAGGAATAGAGACAGATAAGAGCAAGAGAGATGTAGTCAGGCAGCAAGTTTTAGACAAGTGTTTGTCATTCAGGTGAGAAGTAGTCTTGGAATTCACTAGCACTTTTTGGTGGCTAAAAATATGGATGGGTTCAAATAACAATTGCACAGTACAAGAGATGCCATGAAAAGTTGTGGGAACAGTTTCTACTTGCAAAAAGCCAAATCCCACTCTCTCCCAACAGCGTAACTCAGTAGACCAGGACTGTTGTGCTTGCTCCACTCCCTATCCAAAGCCAAGCTGTCTGTGCTCACATTGACGTATATCTGATGCCATGATACACTGTCAGCTCACTGCACTAAGGGACAGTTAATCCCTTTTCTGTTGTTGTTGTAGACTTGTTTTTCTGAACTGGTTCCCCACAGAGGGAGGTGTGTGTTAATGCCAGGACAGAGAAGTGGGCAGGACTGTGCGTCTGGGCAGCAGGGTGGAGAGGAGAATTGCAATTGTTCTCCTCAATATTGACTCAGTCTGCCTCACAACCGCACCCCAAGGTGGAAGCAAGCTGTGGAGGAAGTCACTCTGTTCTTATGCTTTTTTTCCCATGCATTTTGCACAAGCTATTATCAGTGAAAACTTAGATGGTCCAGTTTGTCTTGCTTATGTTCTTGTGACTTCTATCTCTTTTTTGGTAAAGCTCTTTAAGCTTAGCCTTCATGCTGGCCAAAGAGGCAAATCAAAATTTTGCCCACCTTGGAGAGAGAGCTGCAAGACTTATTGCAGCATAAGTGCATTTATTCTAAACCAGTATAAACACAGTGCCTAGAAATTTTTTCATGCAGGTGGCATCCTGATCTAATTGCTTTAACTGTGGCCAGAAGGCACTTCAAGATGCTTTCCCATTCTCTCTATAAGGTTGTATGTTGCATAGAGTCTTTGCCTTCATGACACTCATTCTACTAAGGGTAAAACTTGACATTTCAGTTCAGATTTGGCCACTCTTAGAAGTTCTGCCTCAAAGCTGTTAAGTCACATCGTGGATCATATCTTTCCTGGGAGCTAGATGAGCTTTCTTGCATCTGGACGAGACACAACAGATTTGTATAAATCTGCTCAGGAGTGAAAGGTGTCTTCCCAAAAATGAGCTTCAAAATATTGAAGCAAGGACCGGTGTGTGCCACAAGCAGGTGATGCTGGACACAGCCTCTGTGAGAAGGCCTTACTTACTGACTCAGTTGTGGCCTAGCATATCAAACCTTACAAAGAAAGCCTTGCAGTTAGCAACAACTTGTAGAAGGTTTTTTTTTTGGGGGGGGGGTGAGGAGGGGAGGTAATTTTGATTGACAAATGCATTCATGAAGAAGCCGCATGCTTTGCATACAGGCAAATGTCTACAATAAAGAAAAAGTAGAAATGATCTAGAATTGCTTGTTATAAAGTCACCTCTTCTAAGAACCTAGAAAATTTAGAAATACTTTGCAATTTTATTTTGCAAAAAGCAATACACAGAAGGGTTAATTGAAAAGATGATAAAGTAACTGTTTTGTTATTTAAATATTTTTTCTAATTAGGAATACAAGCATCTCTGAGAGCAAATATTGCTGATTTGCATGAAATATAGCGATTTAATATCAACATTAGTATCAGTGTCAGAGCCAAGATGTTAGTTTCTAAACCTTTGGAACATCAATATTTTGCATCATATATATTTAGTGTGATAAGCATCAATTTTTCAAAAATAGAGATTTTTCAAACAAACTTGGAAGAAAGAAATGTTTATGCAGACCCTAGATTTGTCTGAAATCATGTGCACCTATTTCTAGTCTCTTGCTTTACAAAAATCGATAAATAATGGATTGACAGGTTCATGGTTTCTAGAGGATACATGGTACATATAAATGTCAGGAACATAAATTCAAATATTCCATTTTTCATGATGAATAGTTCAGTGTAAAGCTTTTATGGTCCTAAATAAAACTCATAATTGAATTTCCCCATTGCTTTAACTGAGTTTGAAGTACTGTGACAAAAAGGATAAAAACAGTGAGTCTGTGAATCCCTCCTGAACAACTATTTTTGCTGCATGTTTAACAGAAGGTTTCCTCAGTAAGACAAGGCTATTCACCAGAAATATTTTACTGATTTCTACTACTTAATGTACTTGCATTTGTAAGTAAGTATAAAATGTTAAACCATGGCTCCACTATTATATTTTTTTTCCTTATTGATGAATGTTAAAAGATAGGGCCATGAAGCTTAAATGCTGCTCGTACAGGAACAGAAGCTGGGATGAAAGACAAAGTGGATTCCATGATACCTGTCTTTTGTCATCATGTATTTGTAATCCTCAGGAAGTATTTTCTTTTTCTGGTCTGCTACACCAAACCGTTTGCCAGGGCAGCTGAGGACTGCAAATTGATGATGGGAGTCTGACTGAAAGTAGACTTGTTTTCCTTATCTGTCATGGATTCCTTTATAGTGGAATTTGTGATAAAGTGTGCATTTTATTTATTTCTTCACGCTTTTCAATGCCATTTATGATTAAATAAGGTGACTGACTTCCAGTGGAACTGCAGAATCAGGAGCCGAGATGGTCAGAACTCAGAGCTGGG
>NW_010583980.1:194321-211058 GCF_000705375.1 Tinamus guttatus | reverse complement strand
GAGGTGGGTAGGAAACAGACAGTCCTCAGAAACAGCAAAAAGGAAACCCTAGGGAGTGAGGGACTGTGCAATGTATGGTGCAGCTCTGAGAGTCATTGCAATGATACTATGAGTGACTCTTTCATTTGTCCTGCGAGCTAGTGAATTTTCTCTGTTAAAAAGTTAGTACTTATTTCTGTTCTGTTTTATTTTTTTAGTTTTCTGTTTGTTTGTTTGTTTTTAGGCAGAAGCTTTTTATGCTTTTTTGGTGAGCTCACTTTAAGGAGAAGATCTGCATAGTTCCACCTCAAAGCTCTCGCTGAGTTGAGAGGGCCTTCACGTATTCATCTTTGCATGTTACAACTCACTGTTTTAGTGGCCATTGTTGAGTACGACTTATTCTTAAAAAAACATATGGATCTCATAATCCCAGCTGACTGTCAGTGAACACTAGAAAGAAGACACACACTGTTATGATATCTAGCTGTTAATAATGCAGCACTGCAGGGTCTAGGAGTGCTTGGAAGATTTGTGCCCATACAGAACATAGCAACTGTTCACAGTTCTGTTAGCAAGGTGGAGTTTTAGTAGGAAATCAGGATCCTAGGAATCTCCTTCCTAGTTTGGGAAATGTATGCTCTGAGCATCGCATTAGCACAGAGAACTTGTGGGGTATTCAGTGGATGACCACAAAGATAGAAGCTCTCCTGTTTTCTTCTTTGCCTTCTCAAATACTACCAAAGGAAAAAAAAAATTGGGGGAACAGAATAGGGATAGTGATTACACGGGTCAGTGTTTGCTATAGTCAAATACTAAAAAGCAAAGTCTTGTGTACAGAATTCCAAAGGACCCTTAGGAAAAGAAATTAACCAGTTTTTTATGTATACACAGAAATGTTCCATACAGCAAAACTGGCTATGCACCATCTGCTTTTAATTTTTGGACAAAACCATCATTCTTGCCTAACATTTCTAAGCCCAGGCCCTCTGAGAGTTTACTTATAAAAGCAAATAAAGCTAACTTTCAATGCACAACATCCTCTCTTATGTAAGTTATTTGTAGGCTGAAACATTTCAATGGAGACTGAAAATGGGCTTTCTCGCTCATCAGTCAAAATAAATTCCAGTGTTACCCACACTGAAGTTTCTGATGACACCTTTTTTATTGTATTACTTCTATTACTTATTGCTTATGTAAGAAAGCCATAATTTAATTCTAATCTATATACCGCGGAGATTGTTCTGGTAGCACCTTCATCCATGTTATAACCACAGAGAAACCTAATTGCCTCTGCAGAAGCACCTCTGCAGGTACTTCTCAGTTCACTAGAGAACCGCGAGCCAGCCAACATGCTTGTGAGCCAGATAGACATGCGAGTCAGAAATGCAGCTTAGTGTTTATATAAATGTTTATCTGAGGGCTTTCTAAAAGCTAGTTCACATTGATGAACTAGAATGGCATTTGCCATCATATCTTGTGGAAGACTGACTGAGTCAGTAACTGATGCTAAACCCACAGAGTCACAGAGTCACAGAATGGCTGAGGTTGGAAGGGACCTCTAGAGATCATCTAGTCCAACCTTCGCACATGAATTGTTCAGAGTTGTTTAAATATGTAAGTTGGAGGAAGTTTCGATGCTGCATATGAAACCTCTTGTAAGTATGCTAGACTTGAGGTGATGATGGTAAGAGCTGAGTGGTTTGGGCATTTTCTTTGTCCCCTTTTACACAATAGCCTTAATTAAAAATAAGCAATACCTTTCTGCTACTTAATGATAGTTGTTCAAGAGGGACAGATGAATATTTGCCTTCCTAGTAGTGAGGTAGAAAGGCTGCTTCAGAATGTACCTCTTTCTTCTTAATTTTGTTCTTTTTCTATGTAGAGGTTTTCACACCGTCTTGGATTATTCTATTCATCAGATGCCTGTTTTGTATGATTCCGAATGTCCCATTTGATTTGTATTTTGGACTGTCTCTGTCTCTGGAATTTGTGATGCTTGAGCCTCAATGTACTAAACTTTTCCCGGAATAAACAAAGACAAACGCATGGTAGGTATAACATAGCTGAGAAAAAAAATCACTATCCAGGAGGCAATCCAGAACTTTAATGTATTAAAATTAAGAGCTTTCCAACTGGGAGCAAAGGAAATGGATACTCTCCAAACCATATAGTCCTCAGCTGGAGAAAAATTAGTCCCTGCTCTCCAGTATCTTGGCAGCAGGAAAAGAAACAAATAGTAAGAGAGCTATACACAGGTATTCTCAGTGGTGGCTCCAACCTGAACCTTTGAAAACAATTTTTCAGCCATAGCATGGAGAACCATGGCCAAACCCGAGGAATGTTGAAAGCTGGACTAATTTTCACCTCCTTGTTGCAATGTAATGGACGTGATTTTTTCAGTCGCATGTTGAATAGTCATGCAAATTCAGAGGTGAGTAACCAACCAACTAGAAGGAGATCTTACACTGTCAAGGTACAGCCATTCAAAGATGCTACATGCATTTCTTACAAGCTAATATATGCCTATGTATTATTAAAGACTTCAAAATGATATATTATCATTATTGTTTGTAGAGACCACATAATGTGTTACTCTGTGACAGGTAGCTCCTGTTCATATG
Source organism: Tinamus guttatus (assembly GCF_000705375.1). Next base: position 208,458 of record NW_010583980.1, on the reverse strand, counting down.
CAAAACTCAGCACATGTACTCAGCTCATGCACAAATAACTGTATAGCTGTTTCAGAAAGATGATGCCCTGAAGGTAAATGTAACAGAATGCGATGTATTATATGCCATAAAAATAACACAGACAAGAACAAAATAAAGGCAAATAGAGCAGATGTGATTGCTATGTGGAAAATGCTCTGCTAAACAGGGGCTCGCACAATGCCAACCCTTCCCAAATGGTGAATAGTAACTCACAGTGGTGTGGCCAGCAGGCTCACTGGTGCTTTGCAGTTTGAAGCCTCTGGCTTGTAGCAATACTTGTAGCTGTAGTGTCTCCGAGCACAGCTGGGAACTGCAGTCACATTGCTATACACAGTGCCTCTGCCAGAGAAGTGGGGTGGAGGGGGTGAAATCCCTCCATTTAATAAGCTTGTCTGACATCAGCAATTATCAGCTGCCATGTGTCTGTGAAGTATTCCCTCTATTTCAGCAGACGGGGTGGTGTTTTCCAGGCTTGCTGCAGTGCAATGATTAGATTGCTGTCTCTAGCCAGCTAGCACTGCGATGCTGTAGGCTGAATGATAACTGCAGCAGACAGAAAGGGTTATTCCTAAAGTGCTCCTGAGAGTATCATTGATTTCTTTCTTTATTTTTTTTTCCTCAGTGCTTGCTAGTAGGAGGCTTATAATGGGCGCAACATTGACAACTGTTCTAGGTCAAGCTGCATTAGCCCTACTGATAGTGTTCTAAAAGATTCAGATTTATGAATTCAATTACAGGAGTTTATAGCTTGTTTAGCTTTGTTGTTGCCATTATTATTATTATTTATTCCTGTCTGTGTTTAGCCACACTCCAACCCATTTCAGGGTAATTATAGAGGTTCCTTTCGATAATGTTTGGACTGAACAAGATGATGACAGGACTACAGAAATCTTTCATTTTGTCCTTTCCCAATCTGACAGCTGCTGGTGTGAGCATATGGATGCCTCCATATCCTTACTTCTTTGCTGCTCTGACTGCATTATATAACATTTTTCTTTACTCTTTATCCACATAATGCTGATACCAGACAGTAAAGAAGGCATTTATTTTGTCTAATTGTTGTCTTGACATTATAAAACAGATATTATCTGAAACAAGATAAGCACCTCTACATTTATTCTTTTAAAATATTGTGGTTTCTTTTCTCCATCCAAACCCATAATTTGAAGGCTTGGGGCTGACTCATGATTTTCATAAGCTTGGGCTTGGCAAGAAAGAATATGTTTGTACAAAGGGCAAAGAAACAGATAATCAGATTTGTGATGTGTTCAGAAAAAGTCTGTAACATTTAAAACCCTTAGCAAAATAGCCCAGGAGTCCAAGCAAGTTACAGTAAGCAAATTATCTTGGAACAAATTATCTGATATCTAATTGAATTTCCTAGCATGGCTCCCATCAGTCTTGTGCGCCGTAGATTACCTGTAGTGTGTACTGCACTTGATGACAATAACTGCCTGTGATTAATTGTCAGCCATAAAGCAGCTGAAATGATACATATGGAGGCATATTATAGACAGTACTACCAACTTTCTCTTACTTCTCTTACTGTTAGCTGAATGTTACCAGTCAACTGGTAACATAAACTATTAACAATCAAATCAGAGAACATTTTTTGACACATTACATAAATTTAGCTAATGATGGTGGAGTGTTAGGGAAATATTTATTTTTTTCAGTTTTTCATTTGTGTACAGTCGTTTTTACCTCCCCACTTTTGCACTGTGTGCATTTCTAAATTACCGCTCTAATTCAGAGATCTACTTTTAATAACATCCTGTGTCTTCTTGGTCAAAATACTTTTATATCTATCCTATTAAGTTCTCCTGTACACTGGATTCTAGCCTTGTGTGAACTAGTTCAGAAAAATAAAAACAAACAAAAAAAACCCTTGGAAATGCAGTCAAGTTCCTCTCCCAAATTAAAAAATGTGCATTGAAGTTGGAAGATTGGAGATATGTTTTTTTTTGTCCTTCCCATTAGCATTTTTCTTTCTTTTTTTGAATAAGAAAATAACAAGAAGTCCAAAGAACAAACTGTTTGAACTTTTCTGTATTTCCTTCCTTATTCAAGGAAGACTCCAGGAATTACCAAGCATTGGATGAGATGACTGTTTTCTGAGATGTCTTTTCTTGGTGGAGTGGAGCAACTCAGGTAAGTCAGACCAATATCCTGAGTAACGTGGCAGGACTTAGCAGCATGGACAGTCACACACCAACGTGCCTAAACACATCTAAGACTGAAGGACATTCACCTACTGCTGTTCTGGTTAACTGGCAGCTTGGTCATAAGCATCTGTTCATTTCCATGTAAACGAGCTCAGAGGCTCAGAGAGCCATTGGGGCAAAGCTCTTCAGCTTTATGGAGCAGAGATAGAACTCTATCGCAGTTGATGGAGAGGCAGAAGCAATTCAAGTAAAGCACAATATCATGTACCACTCCTCTGAAAAGAACTGAAGAGTTTATAAAAAATTGTGCAAATTTTTAGTTGTTTTCTCAAATAAAAGGTGTAAGGAATGGAATGAGGAACTCTGTTGTTTCTTATGAAAGTATATGAGGATAAATTGTCCCTTCAGTCCTTGTTTCTTTAGTTCTCTGTGATAATGAGGAGATGGATATTGCTGATGTGTGCATTTTGTAGATCTAGACATCCATACACCAAAGATCCTTGATCAAAATTAATATCACTGTTTAAGTTCTTAGGAGAAAGGAAATTTATTTAAATTCTAAGGAAAAATAAGCTCTACTTACAGAAAAGAGAACTCCCTTCTCTTTCGTGTGGCTGGAATTCAGGGTCTGTTGAGGTTGGTGAGATCAGTTCCATGATTTTCCTTCTATGTGCTCTTTTGTAATATTTGTTTAGCTGAACATCGAAATGAGCAGTTGTTCAGCAGCAGCTCTCCAAAGTAGAATGAAAACAATCTTTTCACAGTTCTTTGTGAGCAGTTTTTACATGAGGCAATCAGGGCACACCAATTATTTGAGATAGTCTCTATTTTCAAAACCACTACAGTTAAAATAGTGTGATTGCCATGGCAGTCAGCATAGTTAATAAGCAGTGATTCTAGTATTCAAATCCCTTTACTGAAAACCAGTTGTAGATAAGTTTATCTACTGTTTGTCTGAAACAATATTTTATAGGTCCAACAGAATACACATTCAAATGCAACCTTGTGTTTCATTAAGAGTCAACCTCAGGAGCTTCAGCTGCAAGTAAATTACCCCACGGGGTCTCTGTTGCATGAACTGTGGTCCTTTTTTTTTTTTTTTTTTTTCTTCTTCTTTCATGAAGCATAAGTGTGCTTTGGGAATGAGTACAAATTGTCTAAGAAAGCTCTTCAGCTGGAGTCATTATCTTCCTACTAAATCCAAATTCAGCATTATTCCTTGCAAAGAATCATTTCTTTAAGATATTTCTTCTTTTTTAAGGATGACGTATCTTGACATGATGGCAGCTGGTGATGGGATTAAGAAGGATTAGTCAAGGCAGTCTAACATCTGAATAAAGCTTTGACAGGGAACCTGGGCCCTGCTTGCTGATATTGCACAAATCATCTTGTTATTTATTACATTATGATATAATTATTTTTGCTACATTTCTGGTAAATATGACAACAGAAGACTGGAGAAGTATTATTTCATGCCTCTTGTTGGCAACCTTCACAGGGCTTCAGATGAGACTTGTTCATCCTGCTAGGGAAGCAGGCCCTATTTCTATGTGGGGGAGATCACAGTTTCACTGTGCTGCTTTCCAGAAATAGCAGGGAAATTCGTCGAGGTTTTCGGTACATCCGATCCCTTTCTTCTACATATAAACCCATGCAATCTTCTGAGGATAGTGAGATGCCAAAGTCAACACGGTGATGTAATGGTCTGTGATGCTGGGGCAAGACAGGACTGACCCCGCATCTTATTACTGTAGTGCACTGTTTGGTTGTTATATGATAGAGCTGTAAGCCTAGTCTAGTGAGGAGCAAGCACATGTAGCCAGATACTACCCCGTACACAGGGTATCTGATGACACACGTATTCAGACAGTTATAAAGGATATCAAGATGTGTGCTGTCCTACAGCAGAAACATCCAAAAATAGAGTATGCGCAGTCTCAGATTTATTGCACAGGAGATACTGGACGGCAACTGTTAGGGCTCTAAAAATATGTGATTGTATATCCTATTGGAAAATGCCTGCTCTCAGGACCACACAAAATTTCACCCGTGGGAGATACAGTTAAAAATTTTCCTGTGCAGAAAGTTAAGTTAATGTTACAGACAAGCTAGAGAATGATATACTTGTGTCTTGTATCTCGCATTACCTTGTGACTGACAGCCTACCTGTGAGGCAAGTGTTTTTCTTTCCTCATCATCTTTGCAGACAGTTAAAACAGAACTTCACTATATATTGTCCTTAGGGTAGGTGAGGGAGACAGATCCTCATTTGCTATGTTTTCTAAAATGTATTTGTGCCCTTTCTGTAGTTATCATTAGGAGATGCAAATTTTTATAGAGATTCAGCTATAAAGAACACTGTAATTTGTTATTTGAATTACCATAATAGCAGATGTTTTCAATGCTGTGGTGGCAGTGCAGATTTTATGTCCTTAACACATACCAAGATGGTGGTAAATATTTGTTCATCTGTAGTGCTGCTCATAGGCAGCTGAGGAATTCAAGTACTAAATTTGTTTTTCATTATTCAGAGAAACTGTAATAGCTCCTATCTAGATTACTGTCTCAAACACCAGCCATATGCTGGATTTTTTGCTGGACTGTGGACTCATTTACAAACAAGACCTTTCTAATAGCTGATGACAAGCACAGACTTATCACATTACTCATAAAACATTTAACAAATATACCTCTGGCTAAGGTACGTTCTGAAAGAACTAATTCCTTTTGTTATTATAGGATTTATCCTTTTACTTGCAGCTTGGTATTTTTGCTGTCCTAATTTTGCCCATGGTTTCACCTATGAACATAATATCTGAGCAGTTTCCAGACACAGATAATAACAAGTTCCAATTTTTGAAAACAGTTGTTCTCAACCTTTTTCATATTGGGGACTCCTAAAAATTTACCAGTAGAGTGGAGGGCTACTTTTAAAACATTTTTATGTTACTGCAACTCAGGTTGGAGTTTGCTTTACTTTAAATTGCTTCGCATCATCCTTTTAGAAGGAATTCTTAAATCCTCAAGGATGCACACACCGCAGGCTGTCATCTGTTGTCAAAGTGGGCTACTTAGAACTCCTGGCCCTCTTTGAGTCAGGCAGGTTGTTTTTTCCTTTGCAGGTGGAGAACAGAAATCTGCAAAGTTCAATGCTGTAGGTGCCATCTGCGGTATATTTAAAAGATTTTGCTGTAAAAAGATTTTGAGTAATCAAAATGGATTTGTCTGACTTTTCTAGTTTTTGAACATCTGTAAAGTTATGTCTTGGCATCTCAACCCTTTCATTTCAGATTCTTCATGACCTCAGAGGAGCCTAATTGATTTTGTGTTTGCAGTTGAAACGGTATAAGAATGCACCAACAAAATAAACTAGCTGAGCATTATTACCCTGCAACAAACCACACACAGAACAATGCTGGATACCTAAGTGTCCAAGACATTCCTAAAAAAAAATATTACTGCCAGAGTATTGTTTTCAGATGTTTGTATACAAGCTGGGAGAAGAAATAGGTCTAAAATGCCAAGAGGGTTTTTTGCTGCCATTATTTTGGAGTACAAAATAACGAAATAAACAAAAAAAGCCTCTATACTGAATAAGACTAAAGTTGCACTGAAAGAAACGCTCTAATCAGAAATTGGGAAAGAAAATAAATCTATATGGAGGAGCAGTGCTATAAAGGAGATAGGTTTGTCAGCAGGTTTTTCAGGATAAGTTCATATTTGTCTGTGTTTTTAATATAGAATATAAAACCAATATCTACAGCACCAGAAAACAATAATCTTTTCTTACCCATATTGTACTTGAGTTCAGTGTGAATTTTATATTCTGGAAGTCTGAAATGAAGAATTATTTCCTGTCTTGAATTTTAAGATATGAGAAATTATCTTTTGCCAAGGGAAGATACTTTATTAAATGTTTTCAGCTTCAGAGGAGGATTTTTGAATAGTTCATGCTTATTCTAAGACTAAAGTAATTGAAGACAAGGTATAGCGTAATGAACAGGGTCTCATTTTTTTCTCAGTACACTCCAGGACAGCACCTGTGCAATACCTCAAATGTAACCGTGTATTATGTAGACTGCATTTATGAAAGATACGTCAACAAGTCAGTATTGAACAGCTTCCCATTGACCACAAAATTTGTTAAGTTTCTTTCATCTAGCTAGAAAAACATATCTGCTTCCTAGACAAATACAAATTTCTTGTTTGCATAAGGCATTGCTTTTAGCTTCTTGATCTGCAGGTGACTTTGGGGAGGAACAAAGTAATGTTCTGCACCAATAACCTCTCACATTAAATATCTGTCAAGAGTGCTTCTCTGCACTTGAAGTGTTTGTTCTTGCTGCAGATATGCTTTAATTTTTCTGTCCTGAGCATGAATCTGTAGTCCTTCAGTTGTGCCCTCTGCTTGTCTTTGCCCAGAAGTGGCTATAAGGGCTGACATTTTGAAAATTATGGTTCTGCAATAGAGCTTTCATGGAGGTATATATGGGGATGGTCCTTGAATTTGTGTTGTCCTCTGAGATAATAGGTTATGTGGCTCTGTCTAGCCTATGTTGCTGTGATAGAGCCATGTGGTAAGTGAAAGGCCTGTGTTCCTGCATGGAGTTTTTGAAGAGGCTTGTCCTGTTGCATCACGCAGTGGGAGAAATCAGAGGTTGGTCACCAAAGCATTGTGTACACAAAGCCTCTGTATCTGAAAGAATTTCTGAAGATCTTTCAGATTTCCAGGAAAAACATTCATGAACTTGTATCAAAGCTACCAGGGAATATCTTCACTTATTAGAATAACTGTATTACGATCAGTTTCCATTTAAGAAGAGGCCTTGCCACTGTCTCTCTGCTCTGTCCTATACATGTCTTCATGTTATCATAACTTACCTAAATGTATCCTTATTTCCATGCAGTGCCACCAGCACATTTTTGTGGCTAGTTGTGCTTTATATTGCGAAAGAATATTGGTTTTCAGTTTTTATTGGTAAAAATGAACTCTGTTTTATTCTTGTATAAAGGGTCAGTTAAAGAAGTACTAGTACTGCCACAATAAATGGAGATTATTATTAAAAAAAGTAACAAAACGCAGATATTCATATACTTAAAACACTACAAGGAATAATTTGTAATTAATATACAAAAAAATCTTTGTAAAATGATACTGATTTCCTTATTTGCCTACTGTGCTTACAACATTTTTGATACTGAATACATTCCTTGAAATATACTTTCTTGGATCTGTTAGATCATTAGCAAAATTCCAAGTAAATTGAGTGGAGCTAGGATTTCACTTATTGCTCATCCCAAAGACTCGACAAAATAAGTGGACAGGAAGCCAGAGGGAAAGGATTAAAATGCATGTATATTTACCTTAAAGTATGTAATTAAATGTAATGCTTAGTCATGAGTGATTTGGAATATCAACGGACTTTTAATTCTTGCTTAGTGAGCATGATGCTCATGGAACATATTGTTGGATCCTGTTTTCAGTTCAATGAGACCTTTTGTTGCATACATACAGTCTCCTGATCTTCACTACAAGACCTCTGAGATACTAAGGCAGTGGAACTACATGAAAGTAGGCACTATGGTGCCCTGTTATGTAGTTCCGCTGTAGTTTTGAAGCCTAAATCCAGGTTCTTAAAGTACGGTACTTGGATGCATCCAAGGATGCTGAGGGGACTGGCAGATGTTATCGCTAAGCCACTTTCCATCATCTTCAAGATGTCATGGAGAACGGGAGAGTTGCTGGAGAACTGGAAGAAAGCCAGCATCACTCCAGTCTTCAAAAAGGGTGAGAAAGAGGACCCAGAAAATGACAGGCCAGTCCGCCTCAACTCCATCCCTGGAAAGGTGATGGAGCAGCTTGTCCTAGAGACCATCTCTAGGCATGTCAAGGAAAAGAAGGTGATCAAGAGTAGTTAGCATGGATTCACCAAGGGGAAGTTGTGTTTAACCAACCTGATAGCCTTCTATGATGGGATAATGGGCTAGATGGATGAGAGGACAGCCCTGGATATTGTCTACCTTGACTTCAGCAAGGCTTTCGACACAGTCTCCCATAACATCCTCATGCAGAAGCTCCAGAAGTTTGGGTTAGATGAGCTGGCAGTGATATGGATTGAGAACATGCTGTATGGTAGAGCTCAGAGGGTTGTGATAAATGAGGCTGAATCTAGCTGGAGGCCTATGGCCAGTGGTGTCCCTCAGAAGTCAGTACTGGGCCCTGTGCTGTTCAATTTGTTAATTGATGACTTGGATGAGGGGACAGCGTTTGCAGATGATACAAAATTTAGAGCGAACCAGACATGTTAGAGAGTTGGGCTGACAGGAACCTCATGAGGTTCAACAAGAACAAGTGCAGGGTCCTGCACCTGGGGAGGAATAACCCCAGGCACCAGTACAGATTAGGGGTTGACCTGCTGGAAAGCAGCTCTATGGAGAGGGGATTTGGGAGTCCTGATTGACAAGTTAACCATGAGGCAGCAGTGTGCCCTCATGGTCAAGAAGGCCAATGGAATCCTAGCTTGCATCAGGAGGAGCGTTGCCAGCAGGTCGAGGGAGGTGATCCTGCCCCTCTACTCAGCTCTGGTGAGGCCGCACCTGGAGTATTGTGTGCAGCTCTGGGGAGCTGCAGTACAATAGGGATGTGCAGCTTCCAGAGAGGGTCCAGTGTAGAGCAACCAAGATGATTAAGGGACTGAATTATATATCTTATGAGGAAAGACTAAGTGAGCTGGGTTTATTTAGCCTGGAGAAGAGAAGATTGAGAGGGAATGTGATCAATATGTACAAATACCCGAGTGGAAAATATAAAGAGGATGGGGCCATGCTCTTCTTGGTAGTGGCCAGTGACAGAACAAGGGGTAATGGGTAACTGAAATGAAGGGAAGTTCCATCTCCATAGGAGGAAGAACTTTGTTGTGAGAGTAACAGAGCCCTAAACAGGCTGCGCAGAGAGGTTGTGGAGCCTCCTTCTCTGGAGATCTTCAAAACCTGCCAGGATGCCACCCTGTGCCACATGCTCTAGGTATCCCTGCTTGAGCAGAGAGTTGGACTAGATGATCTCTAGGGGATCCTTCCAACCTCAACCATTCTGTGATTCTGGGATTTTTTTTTTTTTTAGCTTCAGTGCCAGACTTATACAATCATCTTAACAATTTCCACAAAGCACAAAGGAAAAAAAAATAATGTAAATATGTCCTTGAAAAAATACTACACAAAATAAGCTGTCAACTGAAAAATAGTGAGAGGCAACAATGAATGCTGAGAGCAGGGGCACATGGGTTATAATCAGTTCTTTACAGATTTGTATGTCAAGTCTTCAGTTCTCCATGTGACTTGCTAGATGAGACCTATAAGAAGAAAGTTATCACCCATAGTTATCACCAGTGGTAAGATAAATCTTAGAACATCAATGAATTTGGTGAAAACCTCCTCCTACTTGAGAAAATTGCAGACAAATTCTACTCCAGTATCTTCTGTTCTTTCATGCTGAGGATTTCACAGTACAGGCAAGAGCAGATGTTCTTGAACTGTAGATTTCACAGGCAACATCACAAGACTACAGATGACATATACCAATCCATCTGTTGACAAAGAAATTTGTGCTTCTAGTGATGCACTGCCTCTGCTACAAAATACTTCAGGAAATTTCAAACTTTGTATTGAGCCAAACACAAATTATGAATCAGACCTCCCGTAAAGACTGAAATGAATACAAAGGTTTGTGCTTCACATTCTTACATAATATAAGATTGCTTACCTGCCACCAAAGACTGCATACATCAATAAGAATTTTTTCATTATAGGGAGATTGAATTCTGATATTCAGTCCTAGAATCAAAAAGAGATCAACAAATAATACATGTGAAATGTGTGGAATAAGGACATTTATCAAGCAATTTATCGAATGAATAAGACTGGCAATAAGGCAACAGAGGTTGCCTTAATAATCTTATTAATGGATATGGAAGACAGAATTCTTCTAATTTATGTGAAGTCAGACAAGATGGTCATTTTCAGCTTTATCACATCAGTAAAAATTATAAATATAAGAATGACCTAAATTGCAATGAGAACAATATTATATATATATATATGCATATATATAAAATCAAATATTTTATATATACATATACATATATATATAGTACTTGATTTACAAGTTTTCCAGTTCATGGCATACAACACAGTATTGGTGAAGTACTATCTTAAGTGCTCAGTATCCGTATATAGGATGTTAAGGATTAATTATTTATGGCTTTTCTTTGATCTATTCCAGGGAGTACTTAGACTGTCATTCCAAGGGTCCACAGAATTGGCATAGAGGAAGTTCATGAAGTTCAACAAAGGCATGTCCAATGGGCGTATGGTAGTGGGGAAGTGAGTATAGGAGATGATTATAACAAAGTCCTCTTTCACCCCTCCCGGGAAACCTGCAGGCTTACTTCCCTTAAATGCCTGTACACCAATGCTTGCAGCACAGGGAATAAACAGGAGGAACTGGAGATCTATGTGCGGTCTCAGCATCAAGATCTCATTGGAATTACAGAGACATGGTGGGATAGCTCACATGACTGGAGTGCTGTCATGGAAAGCTATGTGCTTTTTAAGAAGGACAGGCTGGGAAGGCGGGGTGGTGGAGTTGCTCTTTATGTGAGAGAGCAGCTGGAATGCATGGAGCTCAACCTGGGGGTCGATGATGAGTGAGTTGGGAGCTTGTGGATAAGGTTTAGAGGGCAGACTAACGTGGGAGACACTGTGGTAGGCGTTTGCTACAGGCCACCTGATCAGGGTGAGGAAGTTGATGAGGCCGCCTATAGTCAGTTGGATGTTGCCTCACGGTCACAGGCCTTGGTTCTCATGAAAGACTTCACTCACAGTGGCATCAACTGGAAAGACAACACAGTCAGGCACAAACAGTCCTGTAGGTTTCTGTAGTGCGGTGATGATCACTTTGTGACACAGACTGTGGAGGAGCCAACGAGGAAAGGTGGACTACTGGACCTCATAATAACAAATAGAGAGGGAATTGTTGGAGATCTGAAGGCTGGGGTAGCCTTGGCTGCAGTGATCATGAGTTGGTGTAGTTCAGGATCCAACAAGGAGAAAGAAGGGCTGTAAGTAGCCTTGCAACCATGGACTTCAGGAGGGCCAACTTTGGCCTCTTCAGAGACTTCCTCGGAAGAATCCCGGCTAGGGCTCTAGAAGACAGATGGTTACTATTCAAGCAGCATTTCCTCCACGCTCAGGATCGGTGCATCCCTATGAGTAAGAATTCAGACACTGCAGGCAGGAGATCTGCGTGAATGAGCAAGGAGCTCCTGGCAAAACTCAAACAGAAAAACACAGTATACACAATGTGGAAAAAAACTGCTTGGAAGGAATATAGGAATATTGTCAGGGAATGCAGGGATGTGACGAGGAAAGCTAAGGCACATTTGGAATTAAATCTGGCAAGGAATGTTGAAAATAACAAGAGCTTTTTCAAATATACCAATGGCAAAAGGAAGATTAGGGAAAATGTGAGTCTGCTGGTGAATAGGGTGGGTGCCCTGGTTATGAAAGACCCAGAAAAAGCACTTACTGAATGCCTTCTTTGCCTCAGTGTTTACCAAGGGCAACCTTTTGGAATCCCAGACCCTAGGGACAAAAGAAGCTTGGAGAAAGGAAGACTTGCCCTGCGTAGAGGAGATTGGGTCAGAGAGCAATAGGGGAAACTTGACATTCAAAAATCCATGAAGCACTCCAGACTGCTGTATGAGCTGGCGGATGTTGTTGCTAAGCCGCTCTCCATCATCTTCAAAAGGTCCTGGAGAACAGGGGAGGTGCTGGAGGGCTGGAAGAAAGCCAGTGTCACGCCAGTCTTCAAAAATGGCAAGAAGGAAGACCCAGGCAACTGCAGGCCAGTCGGCCTCACCTCCATCCCTGGAAAAGTCTTGGAGCAGCTCATCCTGGCTGTTGTGTCCAAACATGTGAAGGACAAGAAGGTGCTCAGGAGTAGTCAGCATGGATTCATCAAGGGGAAATCTTGCTTGACTAACCTCATAGCCTTCTATGATGGAATGACTGGCTGGATAGATGAGGGAAGAGCAGTGGATGCCATCTGTCTGGACTTCAGAAAGGCTTTTGACACCGTCCCTCACTACATCCTCCTGGGCAATCTCCAAAAGTGTGGTTTAGATCAGTGTATGGTGAGGGGCATTAACAACTGGCTGGATGGCAGAGCCCAGAGGGTGGTGATCAGCAGTGCAGAGGCCTGTAGCTAGCATTGTCCCCCAGGGGTCAGTCCTCGGTCCAGTCCTGTTCAATTTTTTTCTTTTTAGTTTCAAACTATACGTGTAGATTCTTTGTTCCTCTCTCCTTCCATGTTACAATGCCCCTTCTCTGGATAAAACTCACTGCGTGCTCAGTATTTATTTTCTGTCTCCCTCTTCTCTCAGTTACACATTTGCCTAGTTACCTAACACTTCTCTCCAGGTCTTCGTGCCCACACTAGGCCACAACAAGCAGCATTTAGTGACCTACCATGCTACTGCACAAAGCCATATAGCCAATACTGGTGTGAGATATCTGCAAAAATGCCTGGATGCTATATCTTTTGTCAGCTCAGGTATGTCATATCTCTTCTTTATTTCATCTGTAAAACAGATCTAATGCTACTAAATTTCTTTATGGAGGAAACTTTCTCTGTAAAAGCTGGTTTATTACTATTTTGTATCCTGATTTTGCCCTTTATCTCTTTCTAGTTAATTTTTTGAGTATCTGAAATAATGCAAAATTGTAAAGAAAGATGAATTAGTTGTTATGGGGCTTGTCTTCCACAATACATGTCTGAAATCTCAAGATGAAAACTGCTTCTCTGAGTCTTTACTTTAGAGGCAAGTAGTTGATATTCAGAGGTCGGCTATGGCAATTAGTCAGTCAAGCTTTTATCATGAGATTTATTTTTGTAAATAGTTAGGAAACAATGAAACAGATGTAGGATATTTGGAAAAATAATGTCAAATGAATTCTTTCTGATATAGTGTTGGGTTGTTTCTCCTTCTAATCCAATGAGATACAGAGCTGTACCCAAGAGGAATGACCTAGATACAGACTCCAACTGACAAATATTTTTTAAGAGAAAGGAGATTCTGTTCCATGCCAGTGATTGGCATTGAACTGCACTGAAGAAATATGGGTGTAATTCATACAAAAAATTCACTAAAGAAGAACCCTTCAAGATGCTGTGGGTTGTTTTTAAAAAAAAAAAAAAACAGATTTGTACAGAGAAACCACTAAAAGCAGGCCAAATATTGCTTAATGGGCTAATTCTGCTTGTCTTTCATTTGATTTATCTCTGCTTTCCCAAACAGCACCCTTTGGATTTTTGATTCCTTGTTCCTGGAAACAAGGGATAAGATTGAAAAAAAAAAAAAAAGACAATTGAGGTGGCATTCAGGTGCCTACTTTCCATACCGTAATTCATAAACCTATTCACAAACCAAACCTTCTGTGTTTTCAGTCTGAGAAAAAGGTGCAGTTCTGCTACTGCATGTTCACATAGCAATGTCACCTGGGCTGAACAGAGCATCTCATTTGTGACTTATGTGGGAATCTCAGATAGGACTCACAAAATGTAAGTATTCATGTGTCAAGCCCTTTGGGCTGCCTAGTCTGCGATATGACTCCTTCGACAATTTGAGTTTATCCCAACAGCACTGACCACTTAAAACTCATATCCCAGAGAAGACATCTAGCTGCCTACTAGTACTAGAATATGAATGCACAAGAAGTGGGATGTGGATTCTGGTCCCTGCTGCTAGGTGTATATTACGCTAACAAGTTAGGTTCCCTCTTATTTTGTATTCTGGCTTAACGAGTCTTGCACTCTTGATTGCACACCTTCAAAGAAGCTTAGAAAGATGGCTTTTACTTGTGTTGTTCTATAAGAGCTATGAATTTGAATGTCT
>NW_010583980.1:136482-179578 GCF_000705375.1 Tinamus guttatus | reverse complement strand
TTGAAATCACTAACAGAATGAATGAAGACTTCCCATGATACAGGAGGTATTTTTGGTAGACTGATGCTGAAGGTCTGTCGCTTCAGGCTAACTTTGTGGAAGAAATAGTATATGCTAAAGTACAGGCCTAGGAGAGACTTCAGTCATGAGAATTTCACAATGAATTTATGAAGTAAGCTTGTGCTGTGATTTACTAGAAAGAAGACAAACAAACAACAACAACAAACCAAAATGTCTGTCCACTTAAGTTATAACAGAACTATTCAACTCGGTTTGAAAAGCGAAAAATGTGATATTTGTTGTTCTGAGGCATGAAACATTGCTTAAGAAGCTGATGATGAATGCATAAATACTGTTCTCTAGCAATCCACATTCACAGCAGGTCTTTCGCATGTTATATATTCAGATGACATATTAGCTACTTTTTAAGAAAATGCTAGGGCTTTAAGCAGGAATTTTCTAAATTGACATTAGCCTGAAGGCACTGGAAAAGCAAATTGAGCCTTGATATATTGAGGGTATATATCAATAAACATTTGTTTTACCCACTAACTAGAAAAAGAGCTCTTTCCAAGTGGATTAAGGTAGCACAGAGATAAAAAGAAAGACATGAGCCTTTCTTTCATCTCAGTAAACCATCTAAGAGATGGGGGAGTCTGAAGGCTGAGCATTTGATCACCTCTGAGAATAGGATTCACAATATAATATAAATGCCTTTTCAATTTCTGTGCATCTTGGAGCACTGGGTTTTGCTCTGCCTTTGTCATCTGATTCCAGATGTCCATCCCCAGCCTCTGCAAAACTAAGTGCACTAAGGATTCCATTTTTTTCAAAGAATATTGTATTTCATTTTATTTAATTTTTATCTTTGTATTCGTACTGAGACATATCGTAGTTTTATTACCATATGCTGTGAGAAAAGAAAAAAAGGTGAATGTATGCATGAGTGTATGAAAGCAAGTGAAATTATCAACAAGA
Source organism: Tinamus guttatus (assembly GCF_000705375.1). The sequence continues at coordinate 178,600 of NW_010583980.1, read as the reverse complement.
GAAGATTCCAAAGCTAGACTGAGCTTTGCACTGTCCTGCAAGATTATTGGAAGTGAGTTCTTCATTTTCTGAAAGACTGTAGAGACGCCGAACCAGAATTAAAGTGTTGTATCTATCTCATTTGAATGTTTCTGCTGAGTTCTGGTCTGTGTTCTAATTTCCCTGCTACAGATGTGTCATGGAAATGTTTGAGTTCTTAGACTGGGCTTGAAACCAATTTTTATATTATTTAAATACAAATTAATTTTAAATAACCAGAGAACCATCAGTTTTCATCCTTACTTTAAGACTTGTAGAGATTCGTTCTATGCCGTGTCTGTGTGATGACTGAGCTAATGGATGACTAACTCCCTGGTAACTCACTGATTTACTGACCCACTTAGGTAACTGTCTGTTTGAATCCTTAGTGTTCAGATGTAGGATTTAGCCCTGCATAACAAGTTACCATGCACCACTGAAGCCACATTTCGTGCCTATATACACACCACTGGCCAATGAAAATTAAAAATGGTATAAAATTAGATTCACCGTGATTCAACACCATGTTTCTTTCTACCAGCTCATTTACAAATCTGAGCATAAGCCATCTATCTGCTCTGAAGACCAAGAGCTAGGCCCCATAAAGGAGTTAATGAACTACAGTACCAACATATTAAGTGTCTGCCTCTCGGAGGGAATCCAGAGCTCAGAATTTGTGTTCCCTCTGTAGTGCTTGAGGAAGTCCAAGAAACAGCTTTCTGAGGAACACAACATGGAGCTGTCCCTGTTAGAAGCAGCTAGCACAAATATCACAGTGGTGAGTCTGGTACAATTGCCTCTTCCCCTGATATGTAGATACCTGAAACATAGTGCTGGCAAGTGGAAACATAGGTCTATTTAGTATCTGGAACTTTGCACACAGGTAAGGGTGCGGATTCTGATCTCACAAGAACATAATTCATACTTTTGTTTTTAAGAGGATAGAAGGAAAAGATGAACATATTATCATTTTTCCTTCAATAACTCCTCAATGGCAACCTGGGATTAATGTAAACTCACTAGTTGGCAGATTTCAAATGTATATATCCCAGTCCTTCAATGGACTTTGGTCTTGGTTGGGTGATCTGCAACCTCATTTTAAAGTTGTAAGCTAGTGGACAGGATGCTCATTTTTCCTGGGTCATATACTGATGAATTTTAGCCTTTAGAAGTTCCCACTTCTCTGCTATGTCTAAGAAAAGAACTTAGTGCAATTATTTGTGCTCTAGACATCTAGATTCAGGTAAGACGAATTCTAACCTTTCTTTATCATGGAAGGGTCTGACCAGGTCTCTTCCTACTTACCTGTAGTGCCAGTTAGCTGAATGGTCTTGGCAAAATTTATTATCTTAGATGCTTTTAGCTCTTTTTTGGGCAGAAGACAGTGAATTAGAAAACCCAAATATGTCGAACCTACCTAGAATTTGCATGTTACCTGCTTCTTGTGGATTTGATCCTTTTTGTTGTTGTTGTTTGGTTGGTTTTTGTTTCTTTAACATATCTGAGATCAGATCTGGTCTGAGATCACACCTTTGTTCATCTTTCTAAGAAGCAATAAAAGAGCCCTTCTCCACCTTCACAAGCAGACCTCCTCTAAGTGAGAAGTGAGATACAAATAATAGCTATTTGTTATTTAAATAAACAAATATCACAGAGAAAATGTTAACGAAGGATGAAAAAAATGTAATGACTGTTCCTCTTCTGAGACTATGCTATTAGCTGGGAGACTTGTATTTCATTGTTGAAATATGAAGTGAACAAATCAAGAAAAAAACATTACATGCATAAAGTAAAAGTGATTTTGGTTTATTGAACAAAACATCCCATTAAAGAAAAACCAAGTGAAGACAATATCTGGTATGATTTGGTCAAAAATTTGTTCAGTCTCCTTGGCAGTAGATGCCTACTCTTCTGCTGAGCAAGCACAGAAATTTGTATATATTCACCATGAACTTAATGGGAGTTCTTCTGGAAACACACATGCGTCGGTGGGCTTGCATAAACGCTGACTGCTCATGACCCTGCGTGGATTTTTTAATGCATAAGAAATGCAGACAAGCATTTTATGCTTACTTAGTCAAAGAAATGAGGCATTCTTTTTTTCCTTTTTTAAATCAATATATGAAAGAATACAGATGTCCTGTCACCTCAACACCTCTGATTTTGCAGAGAACAAAAAATGGGAAAAAGATTTCAAATAAACACATCAGTTGTTAGTGTGACTCATGCTTATGAATAATGACGATAATCAGAATGCTGTATTGTGTGTCTAACATGGTATCTCTGTTTCTGAAGTAGGTTATTCTTGTACTTTTTTTTTTAGTTTTTATGTTTCTTTACATGAAGTTACAATAGCTCTATCATAAAGTCCCTTTATGATGTATCTGCTACAGAAGAGGTGTATAGAAGGTGGAAAAATAAGATAAAATTCTGTTTTTAAGTAAAACCTTGCTGCAAAACTGTCCGAAGGAGCTAGCAACTTTCCACTGTTCTTGTGGACTTGGAATACATTTTTTTATATATAAAAGTCTACAAAAAAAGTTTTATGAGTGTCTCCCATTTAAAAAAATGAGTGGAGTCTGCAAAATATCTGCAGTAATAGATTACATCCCTTCTAGTGAAAATCAGGTTCTCTCTCTCTTTTTTTTCTTTTTAATTTCTGAAAATAATCTTTCTGTGAAAGTTATTACCTGGTGTAATTAATAATAAAAGACAATCTCAGAGAGGAATTTTGCTTCCTGTAGTATTTGTCAGTCTACTCTAGGCTATTCAGCTAAGCACAATCAGATGGCGAGACAAAAATGAGGGACATGTAGATGCTCAGAGACACAGACACACACACACCACGTTCCTTTCTGTGAGCATGTCAGGTTAATGATCTCTCTGAATTCCTATCCGAGAGGAATAAAAAGATATAACTGTAGTTAGAAGAGGGTGAGATTTATTCAAATGCATATCCAGTGCAGATGTATGTTTTGGTTTAAGTAGTCCCTAGTAAAATAATTTTTCCCCTCTCCAAGGGAACATATAATCTCAAAAAAAATTGATGAGGGCTGCTGAGTCATGCTGGATTGACAGAGATCTTCAGCAGAGATTTTGACTTGTCAAAATTACTATAAAAAAGAGTAGACATACAATTTTAGTTTTACTTGTTATCTACTAGGGGAGGAAGGAAGACACTAAATTTGTTTAGAGACATTTCTTTATTTGCAAATAACCTTGGATCCTGTAAAAATACTTGTACAAAAATTCTTGTATGATATAATAGAAAGTGTCAGTGGTTGTTAATTGTCACAGTAGTACTTTTATACGAAAGAGAAACAGGAAAATGAAAAGAATATGTATTAGTAAAAGAATTTGTTGTTGTAACAAAATATCAATTCAGTCCTGGTAAGCCTTTAATCAGCTTTCTGCTTGATTCATTTAGTGTGCCTTCAGTGCTCTGCTTGAGATATACAGTTAAGTGATTAATGATGAATTCAGGAGAGCACAAGTGCCAGTCACAAAGAATCAGGTCTTTTTAGTGCTCATATTAGCTTGGCTCCCATGAATAGTTCTCTAACTAGCAGAAGATGTTAAATAACAACTGTTAACTATTGTCAGGAGATACAGATAACTCTAAGAAAATGCAGAAACTGATAAACTTCTATACTAGGCTGAATGTATTATAACTTCCTCGTAATTCTAGATTTATTTATGTGTGAAAGCAAACAAAATTCCCTGTTTTTTTTCCATGCAAAACTGAATATTTTACTTCTCTGTTTTCCATTTTCTCTTTTCAGTCTACATTATGTATCTATTATTAACTAAGGATATGCTGGAAAGGCAGTAACTCCCTCAAAGGCCAAAGTGGCACAGCTGTTTTACATAAGCCCTGCTAAGCTCAGTACATATTGCCCCTGTTTTACAGATGGATTAACCAGGAGAGAGAAGTGAAATGACCCTGCCTGAGGTCAGTAGAAAGGGATGAGGGAGTCAAAAGAAGCAGCAGTGAATTTTCTTGGATCTTGTCTCAGCGGTCTCTTCTCACATCACCTGTTGCTCAGAGCTGTGATCTGGCACGCAGGAGTGCTGGCACGTAATGGTCTCTGTTGTATTATGTAAGATAAAAGCCACACAGCAATAAAGTCAAGCACTCCAAAGCGAGCAATTGTCAGAATCAAGAGTATCTCTACCAGTAGAATTAAATGTCTTCTATGCATATAAACATGCTATGTATCTAATTATATACACACACAAATACATATTAATGTATTTATATGTATGTTCCAGTACTGTGTACCTTAACGTACATTTTTTGACAGCAGTCCCTAATTAGAGAATTACTATAAGACAATAGGATGGAGAAAATTTCATCTCATTCCCCTGTGGCCTCATCTTCACTTTGCATGGGTCACCACAGCGCTAAAAGGTTATCCACTGCTACCATGATTAAAAGGCACTTAATTACACTTAACAAGGTCTAAAGGAGCTGAAGCTTTTTTCTTCCTTTTTTTTTTTTCTTTTTTTTTTTCTCCTTAAAAATACATTTTAAATCTCTCCTGCGTTGTCGTAGTTACAGCTGGGAAGTTTGGGAAATGTACTAGTGAAATTGATTACTCAGACATGTGTGACTATGATTCATCAGAGAACTTGAAAAAGAAAAGATGCACAAAATCTCCTCTAGCCCCCACATCATTTCTTTCTTTATTACTTTCTTTTTAAAACAAAGCTGGTAAGAAAAAAAAAAAAAAAAAAGCACTTCCTTCTGTGATAGCCATAGGCAAAATAAAGGATTTTTTCTCCTACCTAGCCATGACAGATTTATAGGTTAAAGATTCAATTTAAAACAATGATTTTTTTTTGCTAATTATTTGGAGGATGTTAAATTCTCATTTCTATCAAGCATCTTTAGATTCTGTGAAGTGTAAGATTTAGCGATGGGCCAGCCTCTCTAGCTTCTTTGTCTAGGATTAGCTAGTTATCAAGTAGTCTAAGGAAGTTAAAAAAAAAAAATTAGGCAATTGTAAACAATCAACAATCTACCCTTGGGAGTTTCAGAAGATTTTTTTCCTATCGGATAAGTCCCCTGATGCTATGGAACATCAAAAGTTACAGTAATGCTGGAGCACTAACGCTGCATTTCCTCTCTGCTCACAGAATTCTCTATGTTTCCCTGATGGATAAAAAAAACAGTTCCTCTTTAAAATCTTCTTAAACTCCAGAACCATTGGCACTTTTAAATGCTCCCTCCATAGGCATTATCATAGTTGACATATGACAAGCACCCCTGAGTTCTCCACTCTTGCAAACAGCTTTCTCCTCCTCCTCCTCTTCCTTCTAGCTCTCAACCTTTTCTTGACTCAGACAAGAACCATGCACCTTCCCACAGGCAGACAGGATCCATGCTGGAGTTCCCAGCTGGCAGCTCCTAAGTGTTAACTGTGGGTCTGATGGCAGCTCCCACTCGGAAGTGCTGTTCCCTCTGAGAGCGACTTTGGTGAATAACGTAACAACTGGGCAGTCTCCTTGAAGTATTACTTTCCAGGACAAAAATGCCATCTAAAAAAATTACCTTATCTAAACCAAACTAAATCATGCCCATTTATAAGGTTCCTTTCTATCTATTGTACAGGGACCTCAGCAGGAGTAATTACCTTTGAGTTCTGCAGAACCTCCCTCTACCAGCTTGTGTCCTTACAAGCCCTGTTGATCTGCCCCAGGCATTCCTTCGTGACTCACCACTATTTAATGGAGATTAAGGTATTTTTAATTGGTTATAATCCTTTTGACCTCTGGCCTCCCAGCCTACCACAGCTGAGAACCTGGAAATATGCCATTGTACTTCAAGCAGTAGCTCTGGTTGTTTAAAGCCATAAGCAAGGCAGGGTTTGTACGGAGAGGTAAGTTTTTCTATTAGACCAATTAACATGATGGGAAAAAATGGACAGCTTTCGGGAACACAAGGGCTTGTGCAGGTCTGAAATGGAAGCTGCAACCTTCAAACATAAATGAAAGTAGAGAGCGATTACTCTGAGCTTAATTACATTAGGTTACTCAGATTATCAGAAAGAAAAGGTAGCTGGTGTCTGTGGAATGGAATCAGTGCACTGCCACAGCAAGGGCTCAAAAATTGTTAGCTCCAGAAATTACCTCTAATTTCTAAGCTTGTTCAAGGAGCGTAGTAACCTTCCAGGGGACTACACCATCAATAACCATTTCACAACAATTCATAGTTCCAAATGTACTGTAGAAGTTATGTACGAGAATGCTAGAAAAACCAGGAAATAATTTGTCATGTAACCATTCCATAATGATAACTGAAACAGGAATCAAACTAAAATGAAATGCTCTCAAGTATCACCACACTTTTTCCAACGACTCCAAAACACTTTCAAAATAACCATGACAGACATTTAATACAAGAACCAAATAACGTAGCAACAGCTACCCAAGCTCCTACCTGATAAAGACCAACTCAAAGAGCTTCAACCATTGAAAAGTCTGCTAAACTAAGGTGAACTATCTGCTCCAAAAGTCTAAATGTCTCCTTAGAAGCTAAAATTGATGACATATGTGTAAATGGGAATTAGAAAATATATTTTGTTGACTCTTTCCTTGATAGTTTTTCCACAGTCAGCCAGAAATTAATTCCCAAACCACTTCTCGTATTTCAACTTCAGGAGGAAAACAAGGAAAAATATTGGTTGTCTCACAGCAAAAGCCCATCTTGGACCATTATGTTGACCACTTCAGGATTAAGAATTCATCAAGAAGTAATTAACAAAACTGGGAATCATTGTAAGTTCTTTCCGTCTCAAAAAGAAAGTCTATCCTAAATCATGAATAATGTGGGCATTCAAATATACAACACTACATATGTAGAGAGATGTATATAAAAAATGAACTCAAAAGAGACTCAGCACTAGGAGGAAAACAGCAGATTTCCTCCACCATGAACCAGTCACTAAACATAACTACATCCTTGTTATAATACCACTGTGGCCACCATGAATGTCTCCAGCCTACAGGCCAACCTCCGCTCTCTGATGATATCCCAGCCTGTCTTCAGGATACCCTCAAGGTGAATATCTACACTCTGGGTTCCATCTCATCAATGACAAAAATAATCTCATTCATTCTTTTCCAAAATAGCTTCAAAAATAATCTCATTCATTCTTTTCCAGAATAGCTTAATTTAAATACATTTTTTTCTGACAATAGGCACAGTGTGAAATTTAAATACATTTTTTTTTTCTGACAATAGGCACAGTGTGTGTATAAATATAGTCCTATAATATTGTGAACTTATTGTAAGCTACCTCAAAAAGAAAAAAAAAAGTAAATAGAAACAGAGAAAAGGAAAATAAATAGGAAAAAGTAAGGAACAGGAATAAAGTAAAAAGCAATTCTATATTATGATACCACTGAGCCTGTGCTTTATGTTAAGTACTTGAATGATGGCTTTATCACTTAAGCTGAAAACCTGAATTTCCTCATTGATTCTTATCACAGATTAAATAACAATCATGCCTCCATCAAACTCTCTTGAGTATCTCAGCACTAGCATCCTCTTAGATAGCCTGGACAATAACATGCTTCATTTTACCAACCATGGTTATAAGACACTCACAGATAAATATGCTTCCCTCAGGAAAATGAGGTGCTATTCATATACAACAGATGCTCCCTTTGGAGGCGGTAGATGGCTTTCTTGAATCAAAATATCACCAGCCATCACTGTTAACCTGGGACCTATATAAAAAGTCATGAACAACTTAGCAGACACTACATTGATAGAACTTTGTCAGAACCAGAACCCTTTCCTTTCAAATAGCCTCGTCTCACTAATTTCAGCCCCAGAAACAAATCCTCATGGACTAATATATACCAAATAGATGCAGCCTGTATTTAAGCAGCAAGCATAGATGGCCAACATATTTTTTCACAATAGCAGTTTTCCTTGGAGGCTTTACAAGACATTGCTGCAACCCGTCCACTGTGCCATATGCCCTCCTGGAAGTGGTAGCTAAGGCTAAACAACTGTGATGCACAAGAATGAACCCACGCAGTCAGTAATGGAAGGACAGAGTTAATAATGGAGAGAAACACCCATTCTCCAGTGGGGGAAAAGTCTTTCAATCAATTTGGCTGGTGCTGAGATTTTTCGCCCTACTCACACAGAGAACCTCTGAACCATCTCTGATATATGATACCAAAAGGCAACTCTCATCCAAATACCAAAAGATTGTTCTGAAGCTTGTTTTCATTTAATTCCCCACTTCTTACCCAGAAGCCGACCTCCTCAAGCTCCAAGATTGATAAATTTGCTTTCTTTCTTCTTCAGGGTATTTGACAATATTATCATCTGTCCTCTTGCTGATATGTCATCCCTGCTGTACAGTAGTTGATAATTTTTGTTTCTGATAGTCTATCTGGTCAACATAATCATATTAATTTTAGCTTTCAAGACTGCCATTTTTATTTTAGCCTGAGGAGGGGTTTGTGTGTTCAGTCACTTCTCTGTTGTTTCCAACTTTAACAATTTGGTATAATGAAACATATAATTTCTAAAACACATTTTTTTTTTTTGCTTATGTTCTGTCATGAAATGGTGCTAGTACTCTAAAAGTTAAAGACAGAATTACTGTGAGACTTGTGGACTTTTGCAGTGACTGGATGTGTCATGCTGGTTTAGTGCACACAGGAACTTTAATGCTTTGAAGCCATCTCTTCAGCTATGGTAGATCTGCAAAAACCTTAGACCGCAGTGCCATTCTGCCAGTTGACATTAATATGTGGCTTCCAGACTGGGAATCACTGCACTCAGAGAAGCCTGTGAAGCCAAATGCACCTCGTACCTTCTGAAGCCAACTGCTGTCAGAAACATGTTAATTGCGGAAATAACGACAAATTAATACCCAGCATTTTTTAATCTATCCTAAGTAACAATCACAATGTCAGTATGAAGTTGGCAAAGTTGTTATGGTCTCACAAATGGGAAAATCAAAGCATAAAATAGCCAGAACCTAAAATAAGAGCATTCAATAACTACCTTCTTCCCAAATGGCTTGTTCTTCAGAGGTAATATTCCGTCACACCTCCCACTGAATTCAACTTTTAGATTTGGAAGTCAGTGCAAGTTGCAGGTGCTCAGTACCTCTGAAGATCAGGCCACCTACCTAGATGACTAAATGAGGCATGGGAGAAGGGAGTGGGGGTGGAAGGGTTATATTTTCCTTAAGCTCCTGATTTTGACAGTGTGGCCCAGGCACATGGAGGATTTGAGTAACAGTCTGTTAAATGAATTCCAGTATTAACTCGTAGAACCATACTACCCCTCAAAACAAGATTTTATTTTCCTGTAGAGTCTTGAACATGAGCTTAGTTAAATCAATTAACATACTGTACTCCATGTGTACAAGTAAGCTGAAAAATCCCTTACATCTCAGAGGTTTTTCTAATTACATAAAACCAACATTCAGAAACTGCAGAACCACTTGGTCTATAGTAAGGATTGGAGTGTGTCTTAAATATGAGGAGGAAGAGAACAGCTCAGCTTAGAGCAGGGTCATTGCTCTGTGTGTTTTGTTTGTTTTTTTTGTTTTTTTTTTTGGTTGGGGGAGACACACTTTCTTTTCTGAAATGGGCAGTAGCAATATTACTTGGTTGTGGAGAAGGATTTGCTTTTACTGCTCAAAATTGAAGATCAAGAGACAATGTCTATCAGGTAGGTCTTCCAGAGGTGATTTCTTGCCGTGTGTCTTACTACCAACTGCTGTCTGGTAGTAAGAGATTTCTGCCAGCCTGTCTGTTCCGTGGTCCAAGATTGGAGCAGAGCTTTTTCCAGCAGAAGGAGTATCCAGTTTGGTGTTCAGATACTGCCAGTCCCTGAGCTCTGTAGCCTTGAGAACATAATGCAAAACTGATGTGTTTTGCTTTGTTTTTGATTTTTTTTAAAAAATTCTAATTAATTTGACTGTCAAGGTTTTCAATAGCATCAACAGCAGTAATTTAACTTCTGTTACCTGTTGTGGGTGGCTTATGTAATGTCAAATTTTTACTTTCGTGCAAAGCACCCAACTGCCAAGATCATAAGCATTATATAAATTGCTAAATTAAACAACTAAATGAGAGGTTTTGCAAGGACTCTCAAAAGGAATTTATTTATTTCCTTGTAGCTAGAACTTCAGAGCTGTGATATAGTTCAAGAAAGAATGTAATGAGAGGAGTAAAACTATTAGGATTTTATTTCCTTTCAAAACAATTTCCACATAAATACTATCTCATTCCAGGAGTGTGAAGATGCCTCAACCAATTTCACAGTCCCTGGTTGCTAGATTTGGTACACACAAAAAGAGAAAATATATTAGAAAGTTGCACCTCAGGAAACATTATTTCTCTGCTATATGTAGCAAAGCCCAGTGTCTCGCTGAGCCAGGAGCTAATCTCTCTCATGTGTCCTGGCTGACTCCACATTCTCCCACATGGTCTTCCTGCTTGTGGTCATCATCATCTTCTTCCTTTAAAAAGACGCTTATAAAGTGAAATCAAATTTGAACTCTTTTTTATTGCAGAGCTGCAACCAGTTTTGAGCTTCTCAAGAGTTTTGATTTGTGAGGCAAAAGGTATTTATTATGAAATTCATCAGTTTACATTGTTGTTGCTTTAAAAGTGCACGGATTCAGTGCAAGTTATGGCATTTCCAGCTCCGGGCTTTTTGAAATTTTGTAAATTGGCTGCAGTCTTTTTAAACACTGCTACAGTACTCCATCCAATTCTGTTGACCACACAAGGGTCTACAACATGTTTTAGCTGATGGCATTGCTCCTTAACAGATCTTTACTTGCTAAGACACTGTCGGATTTGGAGTGAGAAGTGAACCTGTAAACAAATCCTACTGTTCCCAGATGGCATGGCTTATGACTGTCATCTCCATCTTGTCAAATCTCATTTATTTACTTTAATACAGTGTTACAATAAATACATAATTTTAAATTTTGCATTTATGGAAATAAGAGGGTCATTTGCTAGTTGGAAAAATTTCATCACCTTGTATCAAACAAGTGAAAGATCAGTAGCTGTAACAACAGTGATAGGGTGAATTAATTCATTAAAATGAATAGATATGTAATGTAAAAAGGCATGTATGATGAAGAAGAAAATGATCAATAAAAAGCAGTCAGATACAAAATGTAATGGAATGACTTGATCACAGACTGCATGGACCTCAGCTATTAACCATGCTAGGTAACAGTGCAAATAACTTTTCCACAGAATTATAAATCAGCCTTGTGCCATCAGAGGAAATATGTGATATTTTGAATTAGTCTTTAAAATGACCCTGCTAAGATATACTCGTATCAGGGAATAATAGTAGAGTGCTCTGTGATATGATATTCATTGAAGGAAAATAAGAGATAATGACCATGGTTCGCTTCAATAAACCTATGGTTAAACCACACACAGATATATGCTCAGTCTAAATGTAGCTTGACAATGAAATCAGCCACGGTGCACTGTGTGAAGAACATAGCTGTTAGACAGAACAGCAGGCAAAAAAAAAAAAAAAAGACTCCCTTTAAAAAATGCTGCCAGGTAAGACGAGAAAAAGTGTGGATACAGCACGTCACATTAGATCACCATTTATTAATATATCTTTAAATAGAGTGCTTGAAACCTAACTGTAACTTATAAAAGAAATGAGCATGGAAGCAAAGCATTTCTTCATTTCTTGCTCAGCTTGATTTGTGTTGCTTGATGAGGAAGGAAAAACAGTTGATCTCTACAGTTTGCTTATGGTATTGGTTATGGGATTTATGCCACTGCATGTCCTAGTGGTGAAGATAAGTCTTTTAACATGTCACTTTAATATATCTTTGCAAAGCAGTACTTCTCAAACATTTTGGAAGCCTGCTCTTGGCTTATGTCCATCTGTTCACCCCTTTCTTCTGGCAGCTGCTCATCTTCTCCAAGACAGGGTGGTGGGAAGAGGCTGGAATTAGTAGCTGCAAGTATTTATGCTCATTCTCTCACTCTGGTTACATAGAGCTGCTGCTGGCAGCTAACGGTAGTTAGCATCTAGCTAGCTAGTTGAAAGATTTGCAGCCAGAAATAAAAATCTGTTCATGTTAGGAACAGAACTGCTACCAGCTTAGGAGAAAACTGAATTGCTACTAATGTATCTTGTCTAATACTCGAGTTATTTCAGTCTTTGTGTAGATGCTTGCCTAGAGTTGTTCTGGAACTGAGGGGTAGCCATGAGGGATGCAGTCTTGGAAGAGGTTTCCTGGGTCATTTGCTGTTGCAGAGTTCCATGTTATTTTAACCTTCTGTGCATTTAAGAAGCTACATTTAAAATTGGAAGTAACTCTTTTGCTATTACTGGAAGGTTGTTCCAGAAGTACTGAAAGGTTGTACCAGAAGGTTGCTCCTCATTAGAATACTTTTTTTTCTAATATACAGACATTTATTACCATGACAATACACCAAAATTTTTTTTCTACTCTCCCATATGTATTTATAAACAGCAGTTACATCCCCCTCTTGACCCTCATTTTACTGAGATAAATGTCAGGTTGTCCGGTCATATTTCTTTCCTTATCCCTAAACATCCTTGCAGTCAATTGGTGCACATATTACATCTCCATGAAACTTTCTTGAAGTGGACTGCTCAGAATCTGATATAGACCTCTAGGGAAGAACTATGCCTTTTTAGAGCAATCTCAATACTTTCCTGTATCTACTGGAAATGCCTTGCATGTTACATTCCAAGCTTGGATTTGGCTCTCTGTTAGTTGCTTTACCTTAGTGGGTCATATTTACTCTGTGATCACTTGGATCACTTGGAAAGTACTGAGGACTTTCTGTGTCATTTGCCATTTAGAAGCCCAAAGGTAGAATACAATGTCTTTTATTATCCTATAGCTGTCTCATGTATTATGACTTCAAGACATTTGTGCTACTTCTGTCCTTAAAGTCAAGGGTATTCTCTAGTAGCAATGCCTCACAATGTGAGGAGAGTGTATGCACTGAAGCCAGTGTATTTGAGTTTAAAATTAAACAATTTATCTAGCATCATGTTTTACAAGGAGGATTTACTCTGATGGATGAGCAGATCTGCCTATCTTGCATTAGTAGCTGCATGAAAGAGAAAAAAGGACTGCTGTTCCTCAGACTTCATTACTGCAAACCTTGCTTACCCGTACTTCAGAATGAGAAGGATGTTTGGTTGGTTACATGGATTATTGGATTACTGAATTCTTTCGGACAGATACTGTATTGTGGCTCTTATGCAATTCATTGTTTAAACTTCCTTTGCTTTTGGAGTCTTAAAGCCAAATACATTTTCATAGAATGATCATCTCCTTGAAATTTAAGTCACAGTTGGCATAGCTCTTCTTTGATAGGATTATTTACACTTCATTCTGTATTGCATGAAGGCAGCTCAATGCTATATCTCATTTAATAGTGTTTATGACCCTTGGTAGCAAAACTCATAACTTAATGCTAAGTAAGTTCTTTCATTTCTATCATGGTCAACAGCACTCAGGAGGAAAAGAGCTTATGATTAGGAAACTGGTATCAGAGTTGATGAGAGGATCAAAGAAGTGTCAGCACAGTCTATCAAATATGTCCTTGAAACATTCAGGTCAACAGCAATGATTTGTACAACAATACAAATTACATTCAAAAGCATCATTCTCTTTGAAAGAAGAATAGGATGCTAATTTGGCTTAAGTGACATACTTCCTAGCAAAAAAATGGTACCTACAGCAAAAGAGATATATTTGAAAGAAAGACATTAAAAATGGCTGACCTTAAGCTATAGGACTTTTTGCAGTAATGGCTATGGATAGTTTGCATCAAGTGTTCTAGGACAACATTTCTTTTACTCTTGTCTACTAGAAGAAATACAACATATTGCCTTAATCATTATTTATCATTTGAAATTTATGTATTAGAGTAGCAGGAAGATGCATAGGAAATCTATGGAATATATAGGTAAAATGTGTGCTGAGTTTCTTTGCTTTATTTTCTTATTCTAATAGCTGCTTTCAAACCATGGTAATAACTACATCTGGATAGGCAGATTTTGGGAAAAGTTACTGATTATACAAATGTGCCTTCATGTTTATAAATTAAATACATGAGGAGAACTTGACAGTAGGAAACATGTATGCCCATATTTGAATGATGAGAAAAGCATAATTATCTACTAAGTGCAACTAAATAGAGCTGTTGATACAGAAGATATATGCAGGGCAAGGCATTTGAGAACCTAAGTGGGGAGAAATTATGGATATCCATCTGAAACTGGCTATATATTAAATCGGCTAAACCACTGTAGTACAAAACTGTGGCTTAAATTATCCCCAAGTAACAGAATAGCAGAGTACTAAAATTCAGATAATAGTCACAAGTTTATATAAATCCAAGAGAATTACTGAAAGCAAGTTATGAATAAGCTGTGGTCAGGGAATTGAATTGGAACAAATGAAGTCCCAGTAATTCATGAGAATTTACTGCTATGAAAATGTGTCTACCCATCTATCTGATGGTCCTCTGGTCCTCCTCTTGTACTGTTAGTGATAGAGATCCCTTCTCTCTCCCACCTCATATATTGTCATCTGTCAACCTCTTTTTTTCAGGAAAAAAAAATGGAATGTTTGAATTATTGATAAATGGCTTGTGGTAAAACATACTAATGCAAATCCAGGTTGTATTGCAATGTTCTGTTTTCATGTCTTTCACTTATACTGAAAATTTGATGTTGTTCAGGAAAAGAAGAAAAAAAAGAAAAAGAAAAAAAAAAGAAAAGAAAATAGGACAGGCCGCTTATCTTTGGAGACTTTCAAACATGTCAGTTCTTGTCCATGTAGTTACATTTAACTGTTATGTATGCACTTACCTCAGATCATGTCGGATGATGGCTAAACAATATTATGACACTTGTTCAGTTGGAGAGAGTGGTTTTCTCAGTGGACCAATAGCAGAGCTAGGAGGAGAAACCCAAAGATTGTGGGGCCCTGGCAAATGCCCTCTCTTTGCTAGGCCACTTTGCTGCATGAAAGCAAAGTTGTACAGGAGACAAAAATGCTGTTAGATAACAACACCGTACTGAAATTTATTTAATGTAATTTTTTTTTTAACAATTCTTAAGAGCTTGTCTTTCCCCAGTTCCCTGAAGCTGTAAAACTTTACCACCCACGCTATAGTGAAAACTACTAACGTTAACTATCACTCATAGTGAAATTATGTCAAACCAGATGTTGGTGAGGTTTTTTTTATGACCTACTGATGTCTCATAATATGTTTGGAAAACAGTTTAGAGACCAATTATGTATGTACTTTTCATGCATGTATCTCGTGCTCTGCTTCTAATTACTAAGGATACTTCCATGAAAAAGTTCTTTGCTCCTTCATACATCAATGTTTGTTCTCTATATTTTTATATTCAGCCATAGATGTTTTCTTTGAAGGTGGCATTTAAATAAGATAGATGGAAGGATTGGAAAATAAGAAACATACATATGTGTGACAGTTTCCTGGGCTGCAGGTGTCACAAGCTGCTGAGGAATAAATCGTTTCCTGATAGGAAGCCTGTAAACTTGCAGGAGGTATTTTCCTTTTACTTGAGTGCATTGCAAAAAAAAAAAAGTGTTTTCATTTGACGTGCTGGAGCTCTTTTCACATTCAGTCTGATGTCCCTAGCTTATTTGATTTATATTTTTCCCTTAGCCACAAATGTGGCACAATTCTAGTTTCCTTTGCAAAATGTGGTTAATATTCCATCAACCCTGAGGGCAGGTGGCAGGCCATATAAGGTCACAGAAAATGCTTCTGTTGAAGACAAAATCAGAAAAAAAATGACCCAATTCCATACTAAATCTGCAAAATAGAACCTAGATCAGGAAACACCTTGTCCAGATGAGATAGATCAGCAGGACTATTGGTTTTCATGCAGATACAGTAAAGTATTATTTGAGCAGTAATGCTTATTTTATGTATTTTGCAGGATCAGAGTATATTGTCTAGTATTTTCATTTTAGGTTTCACACATTGTTTTATAAAACACATTAAAGTATTACCCCTTGGGGCTAGCTTTAGTTCCTTACTGATGGCAATTCTATGAAATCACTCTGAGCAAAAATGTGAGCACATATAAGTAAAACAAAAGAACTTGTGTGGCACTTCTCTGTGATGGTATTTCCACCTACTAAATGCTTCTTGTGATGCCAGTCACTGACGTGTAAAATGAAGGTCCACCTTCTGCATCTGGATTCCTTCCTGGGGCACACAGGATTTCCAGAAATGTGATTGACACATGAAGCATAAGCTATATTCTATTAGTCATCTTGAACCATAATGTGTGTATTTGAATTTCTTTCTTTCTTTCCTTGCTCAGATGGATAAATGACTCTTTCAAGACATACCTGACTCAGAGAGAGCACACATAGTGGCACAAAACTAAGCCTAATGTAAACCCATGCAGATAGACACAAAAGCTGATGCACTCTGTAATTGTATTACCAGGGGCATATGTATAAATTAAGATAACTTGGCTCTGCCTTCAGCATAGGCACAGTCTCATCCTAACATTTGTCAGTGACTTCCATTCTAGAAATGGTTTACACTAGTAGCAGGGCAGAAGTTCTCATAGCTGTCTTCAGCTATACAACTAGGTAAAGAGCTGAAGACACAAAGATAAGCAGTTAAAATTTGACATGAAGACATTTTTCAAAGTTGAGGATAAGGACCTCCAAGATAGAAAAATTCCAATCGGCTTTGGAGGAAGCAGTCTCTATGGGATGGTGAGATGAGGGTTTAAGAAAACTACAGAGGGAGAAACTGCAATGGCTAAATTGGGAAATGATTGAGAAAGGGCAGTGAGTGTTTGTTCTGAGACAGAAGAAAACAGCTGGAATTTCATGGAAAACAAAAAGAGAGAAAGATTAGGAAAAGGCTGACTATTAGGGCAGAATGAGAGAGGTGTTTAGTCAGGCACCAGGAGGAGTGGTGATGCTGTCCTCGCAACAGAAAGGCTGTCTACAGGAGAGTGCAGTGTGGAAAAACAAATTAGTTTTAAGGCCATTAAGCTTAAGAGATGTCAGAAGCAGCCTGAAATGCAGATTCAGTCTGAGAAGAGGAGGTTCAGGCTGAAGGAGCTGAATTATGAGCAGTCAGCTTGGAGGTAAAGAAAACGATATTAAGGAAGTTGAAAAGATACATGGAGCTTGTGCGCCTGTCTGCTGTGTTACAAAGCAGCCTGGAGAGTGCTGTAAGCCCTTATGGTAACTGAGCTCTTGTCTGTTTCACTGTCAGATGGTCAAGACTGAAATTTCATTCTAACCACATATGGAGCTGTTTTGGGCTGTCCCTTTGCTGAGAAACATGACAACATATCTCATCTTGTCAAAAACAGTCAATTTCTGGAATGGATCGATTTTTTTAGAGAGAAATGAATGAAAATAAAGTCTATGCCTTTATCACCTATTTTACTGAAAGTGTTTACACTCATGAACAAGGACTAAAAGAACATCCTATTTCAAAACTCCTGGTAGCACGGTGTCAGCTCAGACACCACATTAATATTGAAGAGGTGATGATTTTTGATTGATTCAATTTCAAAGACTTACAAAAATAAAATATCAATTTAATTCCTTGTTGGCCTCACTTTTATCCATATGCAAATCAAATATATGGATAAAAAAGCATGAAACACCTTCTGTGTGCTCATAGACTTTTATAATGCAGGTATATGCCTACATGTATAGATTCACTATTGACTCTTACCTTACTCAAAAAAACAGTAGAAAATTTCAAATTGCCATTTATTTATTCTTTACCTCAAACACCTTTGATAGACAAGCTGCATATCACTGTATATATGGATTTGCACCAAATAAAAATTAAAACGTTTTAGTAGCTCTCATTTTTAAATATATATATATTTTTATATATGGATTTGCACCAAATAAAAATAAAAAAGTCTAACCAAATAAAAAAGTCTAGAAAACTAGAAAAGACCAAATAAAAAAAACTAGAAAAGACCAAATAAAAAAGTCTAACTGTTTCTAAAAAGCATAGTTTTGTGCCCTTAGGTAATGAGCTAGTATTAGATGTTGAACTGTCCAGAAAATTTGATGCTGTCTATCAGGAAAATCTAACTTTAAAGTTTATTTTAATTTGAAGTGGAGACAAAAAATAATATTTAGAAGAGTAGTTATGTAAAACAAAAAGAAGAAAATATTAAAACAAATAGCAGAACATTGTCCTGGGACAATATTACAGTGTTTTGTTTAATAAAGCTGAAAAGATAAAAAAAAACAGGAATGAAAGGAAATGAAATGTAGGAGAAAACACTATTTAGAAACTGAGGTTTTTGTGGATTTTTTAAAAATTTTACTATAGTTCTAGAAAGCACTTTAATATTGATAAATTTGCCTTTTTCAAAAAAAAAATATATATTCCGAAGCACTCTAATATCATTTTGGCCACATCTGTTTATATTTCTAGTGCTTTACCTAGAAACGTAGTTCAATTAGAGGGCAAAGGAGCACTGTGTCCTCCAAAAATGAAAAGTCTAGGTCATAAACATCATCCAAGGTGATAATAATGAATAACAAGCAATTCACCTAGCAACTTGCTACACAACAAATTGCTCACACTCACAGGATCAAGCACGAACCACTGTGCTTGGTCCATGGAGTGTGGTCTATTCTCTTTTCTGCCCCTATTCAGAACCCAGAATATATAGAATACATATTGGAGAGGGGATGAGTTTTGTTTGTATAGATTGCAAAATGGAGCACTGCAGTTCAGTCCCTCAAGATTTACAGGAATTTCTTTTCCTTATTTCATTATCAGAGGTCCTTTTATTTTGACTTTGCCTCTTCATAGGAAGGAGGATCCAGAGCAATGTCAGCTCCACTTCTTTCTCAAACAAATGTCCTGCAAGATTTCCTTTCTGTGCTTTCCCAGCCCATCCTCCCTCAGTAGGGTTGATTTTGAGAAAGGGATATAAGGGAATATTGCTATCTGGGCACTTAGATATAAATCATTTGATTAGGAGCCAATACATTATGAACTGGAGAGATGCAGGAAAGCATGCTGCAGCCCTTCCCACAGAAAAAGTTCCCTGCACAGAGAAAGTCACTGGAGCCTTCTTTCTCTGAGGAAAAGGAATTGAAGGCTAAAGACCTTGCACTGCCTCCAAATCCCAAGCGTCAGCAGTATATCTTTGTCAGTGTTAATATCAAGAGGTGATTTCTGATTAGATCTGTAGTAGGCCTCTGGACTAATCTCAGGGCTGTGTGTACGAGTCTGTGTGGCCAAGCTTGGTGGATCATGGCTGGCATGTGATTTTGCCTGTCCTCATTCCAGAAGATCATTGAAAAACAGTAGCAGCATTATCTCTGTGCAACTAGCCCATGCAGATACACTGCCTTAATATTTATGCTAGCTGTCTTCTCGGTTGAACTTAGGTTGACCTAAGGGCACAAATTCTTAAGAGGATAAAGCAATTAATATGTGCTATCTGTTCCTCATGGAATGAGGGAAGAAATTCATCAGGAAAAACAGGCACTTCTACTCCTGTCACCAGCAACTTATGGGACGAGCAGCTGGAGGATTCCAAGTTCACAATTAGGATTCTTTTAACACCAGTTGATCAGCCCGTGGGAATTAATGCAACAAAAAATTGCAGGAGAAGAGTATATTACATAATCACAAAGAAAAATCTAATTTCATTTATGTTCATTTTTTTCTGTAGTCGTGCAAATAGCTGATAAAACCCAAAGAAGCTCCCCTTCATTTCTTGAGTAACTACACTGAGTTTGATAGAGTTATATCAAGAAGCAGTTTAGCCTATAATTCTTTCAGCATTTGCCATCTGGTGAATAACAAGAATGTGGACTGAGAATGATTTTAGAATAATGGCATTTATGGGTCAGAAAAGGACATGTAGTATATGGACTTACTTATAAGTTTTAATTAGGAAAGAAAAATGTAATTGAGGACCACAGAGAACGTAGTGTACCAAAAGAATGAATTATAATTGTCATGAAGCTAACCCAGACACAAACCAGGGATATTTAGCAACTATTCTCCAGACTATTTCAGAATAGAATGTGCTATAAATTACTAACTGTTATCTGTAGGTGTCCCAAAGCCTGGTTAGGAATGCTCTGCAGTTGATTGTCTTCAAAATACTCTGATTTGTTGAAAACTTTCTACAGATATGTATCAGATGCACCTTTTTTTTTGCCTAAGGGTGGAATTTCATTGAAGAGACCCATTGTCCTGATAATATCCAGTAGCTGGTGGCTTCAGTCAAGGCATTCAGGAGCCTAGGTTCAATTTTCTATTCTGTTCTATTTGAAATCTCACTTCTTTTCCAACTACTTTTCATGAAAACCCTACTTTTCATATTCATGAGGAAAGATTTTTCTGACACTTCATCATTTTCACAAAACACCAGGATTTGTATTTTTTCTGTGCAAGCTTAAAATAATTGGCAGTAACATTAATTTGCTGCTAGTGATGCATCAGCAATAAAAATAAGGCAACAATTAGCTCTGTATCTCTTGCTCATTAAAAAAAATCAGAAAAAAAAACTGAAAAAAATAGTTGCTTGTCAGTTGCAACTAGATAACTGTCCCATAAGATACCTACTATTTACTGGAATGATGCTAATAGTGATAAAAGAGCCTTCCCTGATACCTCTGTAGGAAACGATTGCTTAAAACATAATTTGTTCCAATGTGCTTTGCAATGTCTTTCAAATGTCTGTAAATTTCCAATGAGGATTGTGAAAGTGATGGGTTCTCATTTATTTACCCACTGTTGACGACCCAAGATCCCATGCTCAAGTCTTCTCTCCGTTATCCTGTCATTTAGCAATAGATACCCACTAAGTAAGAATAGCAAATAGAGCAGATTTTGCACCCTCGGCTGCACATTTTCACCATTCCAGTGAGCTGTTGTAGACTGCACATATGTGAGAATAGAATCAGGCCTGTTATGTTTAGAACCCGACAGTGTAAGTTTATTCAGTAGGTCATTCAGTCCGGTCACAGTCCACGAGCCATTTGGGTTAGAGGACTGTATTTTCTGTTATAAAGCATCTTTTCAAGATTGTTCATTTGGACTATTCCAGCTCATTTCTCTCTCAGAGGTGTATAAGATTTTGCAACAGAGACAAATAGAAATAATAGAAAAGTCATAAAAAAATAGAAAGGAGCTGAAAGAAGTCTGAGAAATTCATTTACTTTGAGGCAACATCCACGGTACTTAACTTATTCCTGACAAATATTTGTGTAACCTGATTTTCAAAGCCTCCCATGGTGTAGACTCTACTTCTTAAGTTCTCTGTTCCTTAAGTCTTTGTTGCAGTTTTAGCTCACTGCTCCCTCATGTACTCCATGGGTGCTTGTGGAGAACTATTTTATCCCTTCCTATTAGCAGCCATCTTTCATGCAGCTGATTGGGCTAATATGTCTCTCCTCTTTTCTTTGTTTCCTAAATGACTGTTCTCACTCTTTCAATCATGGCTGAGCTTTTCTCGATTTTTCTTGAGGCATAGAGCTTATTGAGTATAATCACCCATGCTGAAGACTCATTGGCGCTGACAGAAGTGGAAGGTTTGTTTATCTGTCTCATGCTTGGCACTCCTGGCTGCAATGCTGCACCACCATTCTACACATCACAGTTGTTTATTTCCGTCCTCCAGCTCCTCTGAGCTTCCTATTGTCTCCTAGTGCCATAAGCATATCCTTTTTGTTTTGATTTTATTTTGTGTGTGCTTTGTTGTTGTTGTTTTGGGGTTTTTTTGTTTGTTTTCATCCCATTTTCCTGCATATTAATTCTGTCCCGCACCAGACTCCACACAGGCCATTGTCAAGCCCAACTTCAAATACTCTCTGGTTTCCTATGAATTGCCAATAAATATTTTCACAGTATTGTTTTCCAATCAGCTTTTTTAGGTTATTATAGTTCTGTTGTCTTCAAGTTGCCTAAGCTGGGTTATGAAACTATCATTTGAAGCAGAGTCAAAAGGCTAGCTGAACTCAAGACGTAAATTACGTTTATTTTTTCCACTAACCACAAGGTACCATATGGCACCATAAAAGAGAATTTGGTTTGAGAACTGTTGCTCATAAACCCATGTTTGGCTCTCACTTCTCTCCTTGTTATTTTCTAGTTGTTTACAAACAATTTGATTGATAATTCGTATCAGCATATTTCTGGGAATTGCTGTTATACTGGTTTGTCTCTGAACTTTCTGATCCTCTAGTTTCTAAAGTTATGCCCAGTCCTTTTTTTTTTTTTCCCCAGCCTTGTAGTACCTGATCTACCCTTCATATAATCCTAGAAACAGAATGAATTACAGTGAGGGTAACACAGCTCCAGCCTTCCAACTTGGCTTTTAAATGTCGGGGTAATGTACAAAATAAACCTGTCCAGTTTTGATCCCCCAGCACACTTGCCTGGAACTTTATCCAAATACAGCTAAATGGACTCAGATAACCTTCCTTTTCCCTCTCCTTTGGTGAACACCACTCTTATCTTGCCCTACAAAATAACAACTGAGAAAAAGTGAGAGCTCAAGAAGAGTTCATTCAGTATTGCGTCATTTTAGCCTTAACAGTAAAGGTATCTGCTGCCATAAAGTAGCATCTTTACAAAATCCTAAGTAATTTTTTTTTTAATTGAAAGGGACTTGACTCTTCATTGTAGTTTTTCTAGGCAAATAATTTCCATGCAGGCAAAAGAGTCATTTAGGTTGAAGTAACATTTTTCAAAACAGACTGCAAAATGGCCGTGCTCAGTTGCTTGCTGTGTACAAAGTCAAAAAGTGCAATATTGAACTGCTGGGAAAATTGTGCCTTTTCAAGTATTCTCTGCCACTTCAGCAGTGTTTGTTCAAAGTCATTACTAACCTTTGGCATCTCATCTGGTCTACAGAACACTTACCACTAGGGTTATATTAATATATGAGCAATGGCAAAACATCATAAAAAAAGGCCAAGAGTTGGGACTATGAAATGCAAAAGTCAGTCAAAATCTATGTTAATCATCAGGAAAATCAGTAGTCTAGTTCAGACATGTATAGAAAACAATGTGTTTAGTGGTGTACTGTTGGAACCAGGCGCAGGACAACTGCACAGGCCTTTACGGGAGCCGAGCCGGATTACAAGACACGATCCCAATATGAGTTTAGATCTTGCTCCGTTTATTAGCGGAAGTGCACATATATTTATACCTACAAGCATCTGAGGGATATCCAGGTTAGCTACGATTGGTTGCTAGGGAGGTTGCTATGTCCCGGCCGCATAGGCTCTTTCCCAGCTCTGCAAAGTTGTTTACCCAAAACGGCTAACTCCTCTTTCCCACATAGCTCCCCATTCCCAGCCGGCCAAGGACAACTCACTAACACTCCCCGGTACATTATCAGCAAGGCGCAGGTGGTGCAGATTCCCAGCACAGTGCAGATTCCCAGCACAGTATTTCTCTACAGTGTACCACAAGAATTAGTTTTATTATTCCACTACCTTCCACTAGCCAAATTAATCCTTGTACTAAAGTCATTTCCACCTGTCTTTTTGACTTTTAGTTTAACATTCACTTTGAGAAGCTGTTTTGTTTGTTGAGAGAGGTGGGATAGAGGACTCAAATTTGTTTTAACAGAAAAAAAAGTAGACATTTCTACTGGTGGAAAATTTATCTGCAGAAGCACAGTTGTCTACTTTATAGACCACTACATATTAGTTCACTGTATAGGTCTCTTCTTACCATCAGTGGAAAGAAATGGACACTTTTGCTGTAGGATTCATCTGCTGTATTTCTGACCCCTGCCTTCAGATGACAGGAATCAGACCCTGAATGTTCCTACCACTCTTTATGGACCATGAAGTCCAGTCATCTAGCTCAGAGGTAAACATTTGCAATGTAGATATTTTCATTTAGAAAAATAAGCACTTCCCTTACACTTTGCAGCTATCCTCTGACTATTCATAAACAATGCTGAAATATTTGTGTACATGAGGCTGGAGCTCATTCCCAGGCAGGTGCCAAGCTGGAATCCCCATACCAAACTGTGCCGTTGAACTTTTATTTCCTCCCTCTTTTCACTTATGTTTTATCATTTCCTCCCCTTCAATAACTAGCCATTCATCAGTCATGCTGAATTACAGCGAGACGCTTCCTCTGCTCAGTTCACGTTAAGTGTAGCTGGCTGGCTGCTTGAGGCATCCCAGTTCAACCAGAATGTATAAGGTGCTTTTTCTCCTTTCTGCCTCAAAATAACCTGTGGTACGTGTAAGGGAGAGCCTTAGCAATGTGGCTGTCTCCCTTCGCTTATCTTCCTTCCCATGGTATGCCTGGAGCCAAAAACTGTACTAAGTGAAGCTAGGATGACCTGCATCCTGCCAAAGATTCAAATCCAGTAACATTTGAGTTTTGGTTGGTCCCAAAAGCCACACTGTGTTTTAACTTTGAAATTAGAACAGAAAATGGAGATTAACCAAACCCCATATCCCATTTATCCCATTTCTATGACTGAAACAACAGAAGCATAGGATAACCACTGTCTCTACCCATGAAGGTGTCAGGATGAGAAGAATTGGTCTTGCAAGGTTGAGACTCATTGGCAAAGTTGCCCAGCAAGGGACCTGCTTACCTCTATATTAATCTTCTAAAGCAGTCCCTGAGGATTTTTCCAAAATTAGACTAGCACAGGGACTTTGGGACAAATCTGGAGATTTCCCTGTAGATTGTACTTCACTAAGTTATATCGCAATTACTGAAGTGACCAATAGAGCAGTGTTTGCTTTCTTTTAAAGCATAGCTAGGAACAACCTTTTTTGCTACACCTGTAATAGAAAAATGATTGACGTTAACTGAATTCATTTTATGAGGTCAAGCCAAACACTTAATTAAGGGTTGCACCACACTACTGTCTGTCATCTGGAATTCCTCGCTATGCATATCCACATTTAAAATGAATAGGAATTGTAATTTAAATTGTAAGTTGTTTTAGCAGGCTTCCTTTGGAGTTTATGAGTTTACCTCGCCTGATCAATCCACTTTTGTAGACCAAAGGCAGAAAAAAAGGTCTGAACATTCCCTGTTAGCCACCAGGTGATCTTTGACTCCTGGGATAAAGTCACTGAGTTGAAGAATTAGACATATAGGTAGGCTGTTCCCAGTAGCGTTTTTAACCTGATACTCTCTCCTTGCTGCTACACTGAAATGAAATTTCTTTCCCTTTCTGGCCAAAAGGCTGGAGTTACTTTGTTTTCTGTTGGAATTCAGGAGGGAGCTTCTTTTTATACGTGTTATCTCCTCTTGTGGGTTCCAGGCCTGTCTCCCTGAAGTTGAAAAGGAGAAGCAAGCTCTGTCTGGTTTAGATTCTTGTTAAAAATAAAGTCAAATCCAAATGGTAAAGCACGGGATTAAGTTCTGGAGGTGGTCACTGGAAAAAAAAACCTCTATCTATCTAGCTTTTGCACTGGATATGAACCAGAAAATCTATTCCTTCTGTTTACCTCTGCTTGGGATCAAGGTTGGCAATGTGTATGTATAAATCAATTACCTGCTCTTAATATGTTTTTCCCCACTTTGACCTATTTTTGATACAAAAGATGGTGGCTTCTTACTTATCTTTCTGACACCTAAGGGTGTCTTCAGAAAAGCACCAGAGAAGCACCATGGAAGCACTTGCAGCATCAGATAGCCGTGGAAACAGGAGAGTGGAAGAGGCAGTTGCAGCAAGTTAGAAATATGCCAGTATAACAAGGAAGATGGCTGATTTTTCTCTCTGTCCTTCTTCCGTGTTATAACAGATTAAGCCTCAGGAATAGACCCCGATCCATATTTATAAACCAAAAAAAAAAAAAAAATTGCAAAATATATATGAAATCTCTGTTCTATATAGTGAAAAAAAGTAATGGCAGCCTCATCTACTAATGACAAAAGAGATCCACCACGATTGCTTTTTTTATGTGTTTATGCAAATTGGTAATGCCCAAATATGAGAAAACGATAAGCCATTCACAGCAAAATAATTTAAAGTGTATATGTCTAGGGATATATCCACATGTTTCAGTACAAATTCTGTGTCTTATTTATATGAACAATTTGCAGCTGTGTTGGTAT
Source organism: Tinamus guttatus (assembly GCF_000705375.1). Next base: position 152,443 of record NW_010583980.1, on the reverse strand, counting down.
ACATATGAATCCCATAGAATCTGATTTCCAGAGAGTAAATTTTCACTCTCATCTTCATTTGTAGAAATTATTTTTTATTTGTTATTTATCTAATGTTTGCCCCACATTGTCATAGATTTTCTTTAAAAAGTGATTATCCTTATAGGATTTATAAATATAGGATTTTTGAAAATGTATATCTATAGTATGATTAAACCTGATAGACTGCTACAATAAGTCCCAGAAATTTAAACTTAAAAGAAAAAAAAAAAAAAAGATGATTTGGCTCAGAGATTTTTTACGGACTTCAGGATGAATGTAAATGTATTTTCTTACCTCATATGTAAAATGACTCAAAGGTTATGATTCTATTTCTCTTTCTAGCATAGGCAATTAGCGACAATTTGCTTATCAACCCAGTATTGTGATTAATGAATTACACATTATTTTGTATATCAGCCCATCTTAGGCCAGGAATAAAACACTTGGAATATTCTAGCCGTGTGCATCACTGTATTTGTCTCAGTGGGCCTGATAAGCTTCAGCATCAAAGAAAAATCCATCAAGACACCAACAACTGCCGCTGGGGTTGTTACACCCTCCTGACCTGCCACATCTGCCAGGAGAGACTCCCTGGGCAGCCCTCTGTGTCTGCAAGTCCGGACTCTCCTGATCAGTGTGCAGAAAGGTGTTTGCAGCTTTAACCAGGCTCCAGTACTCCTGTGATGGCTTTGGCTGCTTTTGTTTTTCATGTTTTGTCTATGTCCTGGTTACCTGTTTCAGCCTGGGACACTGAATATGTCCATGTAGTGAGAAGTGGGAAAAATATGCAAACAAGAAGAGGCCCCTCACCAACTTGAATCATTCAGGCTGGGAGCCACCCAGAATTTGGAGGACCATCCTGCAGCAGGGTTGCTGCCCTGGCTGCTGTGATGCACTGCTGCTCTGCATTTCTTTCCTTCCTGGGGGCACACCAACAGTTTAGAAAAAGAATGGAATTCCACTTTTTCTGTGATTTTTTTTTTTAGTCATCCACTTGATGGAAAGCTATAGGGAGCCTTTAAATTAGTGCTACCCCCAACCATAAAGAGGTGGGTAGTCAAATGCTACGATTAAGCCTGTGGTGATATTTTTCCAGGACCAAGAACAGAAGACTTTTTTTCAGTTTACTCTGAAACTTCTGAAAAGCTGCAAACATTGGCTGATATTAGCTGATGTTGCTTGAATACATATGAGGTATATTTGTATGGAGTTTGTTCTTGAAGGGAATACAAACCCTCCAGCTAGTCTGAAAGAAGTTAGAGTGAGATTTTTCAAACTGTTTGTCCGTTGTTTCTGAAGGATTTATCTCCGTCGGTGCAAGGGCCAATTCTTCCACCATGGCTACAGATATAAATCTACAGTGTCATCAGAGCTGGACTGGTGTATAAAAGTAGCAAAACTGGGAGGAAATAAAGTCTGCTCAGCGGAGCTGAAATTGAGTCTCTTTCTCTCCCCTTATTCTATATTTGTAATCTCAATTTTTAAACTCGGTGCAACAGACCACATTACAGAAGGGTCATGAAAAGATGTTTTATGATCTTCAAATGATAAGTAATGAAATAGAGAAAATTACACCTCGAAAAGAGACTTTCAAGCTGGAACACGCTGTTCTCAGTTCCCTTTCCAGTAGTCTTCTCATTTCATAACTTGGACATCAAATTATAAAATTCACAGCATCATTTTATGTATGACAAGACCATTCCTTAAAAAAATTAAACATATAAGGGAGTCTAAAAGTAAAAGTACTTTCACAGTACAAAAAGGAGAAACCATGTATTTGATGAGATTTTTATCTGCATACAGGTTTTTGCTCTGCTGCATTTTCTCCTGTGGACCAGAGCGAGTGTCAGTGCTGCACAGAGGTACCATGTGAAGTGTGATAAAGGAAAGGCTGTGCGTTCCCCGTGACTCAGCTTATCTTCCCACCCTCAATGTCCTCACGCCACATTCCCACTGCTTAATTTTTCATTATTCACAACAAGAGCCACCTAGGATTACACAAAATACAAAAAAAAAAGGTACTTTTTAAATTGAAAAAAGAATCAAATAAACTTAAAACAATTAGGAATAACAGCAGTCTGTTAATAATGGAGAGAAAGAAATGTTATTACAAAGACAAAATCCAGGTCTCTCTAAGATGATAAGATGTTACAAACTCTCCAACTTCATTGCTCAAACCAGAAAATCAGGAGAATTTCATAATGCATCCTGTAATAAATATTAGTATTTCCCTTCAAAAATGTTAAGTAATACTCCAAAAATTGAAAAGGTGATTGACTAAAAAAAAAAAGATCTGTAACAAAAATAAGCTATGCCTAGCTTGACATTTTTGTCTCTAGTCATTTTGTCACAGCCAGTCTTCTCTCTGAGTAATTTGTCTCCTTAGATAAGGACCTTCGAGCAAGTATCTTCTTGTCATTCTTGTCTGATCGGACATTATAGAGCACCAAGGTGAATCCACCACTAAGTGACATGGACCGTTGCATCCATTCAGATTCTTGCCAAAAATGCTTGCTATTGAGGCGCCAGTGCTGGGGCTTTACCTGGGGTTCACCAAACAGGTGAGCTCAGCAGGTAGAGATGTGCTGAGTGTTAGTTGCTGTTTCTGGCTAGGGAGGTAGTCCTGGCTAATACAATAGCTGACATTGTGGGGTAAATAATATTTAACGCGGGCTGAAGTGTACCAGAAATGCACCACAAACTTTATCTGCTAGTTAAACACAAATGAGAACGTGTGCAAAGTACATGCAGTTACACCTAGGTAAGAGATGTGAAAAATATAGCATTCAGTAACAAATGGTCACTTGAGAGTTTTGCAGTGACTCCCACAGCCTTGAGGAAAGAAGCTGAAATATACTTAGTTTGGATGATAAGACATTCATGATGCCATGGTGTGACATCCATTTCTGGGAATGCGATTATCTCCTTCTGGTTCCTTCAAAGTGCTGGTAGTCTGTCATTGCTCCCTTCACTTCTCAGGCTTTCTGTGATACTCTGCTTGACTTCCCCGGTTCTTTGAATCTTTCTTCACCTCCGTTTTTATTACTATTTCTCTATGCTCTCTAGGTGATAGTTTTTACCTTCCCTACAGATTTCTATTTTCCATTCCACTTCCTTTTTCATTTTCGTTTGCTCTCTGGGTCCTAATATCCACACCGATTTTTGGAGATGATCATTTTGCTTGTGTGGAAGGAAAAAACAGTTGGCGTATTTGAGAGGTTAGGGCATATGACTTATAAATTTAACTCTCTGGCCTAGATCTGGCTTGTCTTCCTGGAGCCTCTCTTGGATAGCCCATTGTCAATTCAAACTCAATATTTTAAAAGCAAGTTTCCTAGTTCCTAACTTCTCTCTAGTGTTTTGGGTGACCCCATTATCCTCCCTGTCACTTAGCCTCATAACCTGGATGTTACCTGAATTCTCTCTCAGTTTTCTCATCAAAACTATAACAGGTTCCTACATAACATGTCAAAGTTACCGTCTTTCTTACCCATTCATGCAATTAAAATTGCTGTCTAGGGTCTAAGCTGTCACCTCACATCTCTAGAAAAACCTGCCTTTTCTACCTCTTATCTACCCAGAATACTGCTGCACATTGATTTTCCTAACCTGCTGCTTTAACTGCTCTCTAAATCCGTCTTAACTCTCTACCACACAAGCCTCAGCTCTTTCCTTAAGCTCTCTCCTGCCATGTCTTTTTTCCTCTGACTTCTTGCTTCCTATCCTTGAAAAAAGTCAAAACTGTTCTGATCAGCCCAGATACCAGACTCTGCCACCTACCTTTCAAGTTTCCAAACAAATATCTTCCTCCTTTCCTTACTCTGGTGCTTGGAAAAACTACCCTGAAAAGGTACTCTATTATTCTCCTTCAAATCCATGATCGACATTCTCCCTGGATGCAGTACGTATAAAAATTGACAATGGGTGTACTGCCGCTGTGTTTGCACCACTGGCAGTGGTGATTAATATTGTCTGCAGAGGTCTTTCTGCACCTTTACCTACCTGCATGGGTTTGCTCTTGCATCTTAAATTATAGGTCCAAAAGGTTAGAAATTATGGCTTGTTCTGTGTTTGTGCAGCACCAAAACGTGTACTCAGAAAGTAATTGACCTTCATGTCAGTATCTTATCAAAGCATTTCTAAAAAGGGTGCTTCCAGTCCATTCCATATCTCCAAGATTTTTGCTGAAACTAATGGCTGAACTAGACAACTACTAAAGCAAGAACTGAAAATGGAGATGTGGTTCAAAAGACCTTGTTCAAACAGAATTAACAACTGACATGTCATTCAATTAATTTTCCTCCACTTAAATAAAATAAATATTTCTGGGTCAGCACTAGAAAATAGTTCACCAAACTTCAGTCATAAAAGCTTCCTACAATACCACCCACGCTAATGAAGAGATGCCACAATATAGTGATGCTGAGCTACCGTCCTTAAGTTTCTAATAATATCAAACTTGAATCTCTCCTTCTGAAATTAAACAAACAGCAGCTTTTCCCATCTTTTTCATTTGACAGAACAATTTGCTTGCTTGGGGCTTCTGCAAAACAACTTTCAAAAATAGTCCTTGTTCTACACCAAACGCCAAAGTTTGATTCAGCCTTGCTTTACAGGTCCCATTCTGCAATCTTCTGAGTCTCTTCTTGTGTTCTGCTGGACTGTTTTACTCTTCTCCTAAGTTTGCTGTGGAAAAAAGGGCACAGTAGTTCCTCAGTGACCTAACCGGCACCAAGTAAAAGAGAACAACTACTTTCTGTAATAACTTACTAATACATCTGGGAATGTTATCAGCCACTTTTAAGACAGGATCATATTGCTAATTTGTATTCAGCTCACGGTATACAATGCCCCCAGGTCTTCTTCTGGCAGAGTCGCTGCTTCACCAGTTATTCCTCATTTTGTATTTGTGCATTTGATTTCTCCTTGCTAAGTGTATCGCTTTGCACTCGTCTTTATTGAATTTCATCTTATTGATTTCAGTTCTTTCAATTTATCAAGATCGTTTTGAATTCTTATCCTGTCCTTTTGAGGTGCTTACAGCCTCTGCCACTGTGGTAGCATGCTCAGATTTTATAAGCGTTCAGCCTGTTCTATCATTCAAGCTTCAAGCTGTCAATGAAAATATTTTGTAAAATCATGTCCATGAGAGCCCCCACTTGGAATGATCTCACATTTTGCAGTGGAACATGTGCAATTACTCTTTCAGTATGGCTTTTCAAACAGCCCTGCATCCACTTTAAAATGATATAATCTAGACCATATATTCCGAGATTCTTAGGAAAATATTGCATGAGACAGAATGAAAAGGCTTTAACGACATCAATACCACATTTGCCATTTTGTTACCCTGTCAGAGGATAAAATTAGATCAGTCTGAAATAATTTGCTATCTTCAAAACCATCCAGTTTTTTCTGTCATCTGATTCCCCTATAAAAGGACTTTTGAGGAATGTACTTGTATTCAGGCCAGTGTGCATCGATGTTTCAGGGGTGACGTTGCTGTGAGCTCCCATCCCAGCCAGTCAGCACTGTCCCACACACACCAGGGAAGCTGCAGCCCCGTATTGCTCAGCTTTACTGACCCCTAAGCTGCGCTTGTCTGAGCCTTGGCAGATCTTCAGAGACATCACGGAACTAGAAGTGCCTATTTTGGAGAACTGATAAGAGAAAAAAGAAAATCATCTCTGCAGCACCTTAATAGCAACTAGGAAGCTGAGAGTGAGGAACTTGTTGCTACCTTGCTCAATAATGTCCTGTGCAAGGATGCCAAAGCCCTAAATCAAAACCAAAAACATTAATGTGGCACTGCTATTTGGCTAATTTTCTGCATGTGCCTCCCGTGTCACGGAACTGACTTTCTCTAGACAGGGAGTTGCTTTCTTGAGCACTATCCATGACAGTTTGCTTTTTCCACTGGCACTTTAGCTAGTAGCATAGAGGATGGGATGCAACCAGGGCTTTCTTTACTGAGCACCTTTTCTAGCTTCTCTTCTCCAACATACCTGATATGGGTGAAATATCCCAGGCACCTGCCTGATCATTAAGGGCCTTACGTCCGAGCAAGGGAATCCAGCTTGCAACAGCATAGACCAAAAATGTGAAGGAAAATGTTTCCAAGCATTTATTTGGCTATGATATTTTTGATATTGCATGTATCCACAGTTGAAAGCCCGCTACCTCTCAGCAGGTAAGAACTCAATAGGACTTATGATGAAAAGGCACTGGAATAACTTTTGAGCAAGGGACAAAAACTCTACCTACCTCCTTTTTTTTCGCATGTGTTGCAGAATTTGTAAACAAACATCCTAATTTAAGTGAAATTAACTAGGAAAAGGAGGGATCAGGAAATATTCAGAGGCTGCACTCTATTACAGACTATTGGTGGGAATGGAGAAGTAATTAAGCTCTCAGGCTGATACACTGACAAGAACATTGAAAATTTAAAGAAAATATAGTGAAATTAATGCATTTTTGAGAATCCACACAAAATCCAGCTTTGCAGGAGGGGCAAAAGAAAGTGTCCGACTTCTTGGCTTAATATAAATAGAAATAATCCAGAAATGAAACCAAGACAGCTTTAACAGTTTAGATCAACACTTAAAACATCAAAAATAAGCACTCCTGAAAACATGAATATTCATATTGTATCACACAGACTTTTTAAGAGGGTAGAGAGTTAGCCAAAGATAATCAAACAGAAACAAGAACAAAACTCCTTCATGACATTTCTCACTGCCATGTCAGGGAGAAGGCCATCAAGCAATCCCAATAGCTGAGTCTGGAGAACCCCAGGAGGTTCCTCCTGCCCCAAGGCAGGATCAAAGCCAGTGCTGGCAGAGATTTGTCTAAACTGCTCTCAAAATCCTCCATGATAGCCTCAAATTCCCCCTCTTCAGGATCCTCAGGAAACTTTGCTTCATTCATTCCGAGGTAGAGTTTTTCCTAACGACTAACCTTTCTTTCTGTGGTTTTAGCCCCCTACTTTATACCACAGCCCCAACAGCCTTTAAGAGATACAGCTGGCAGCCCCTGCAGTAGCTTTCTGTGCTGTGTTTTTCATAAACACACTGTCAGAAGAGGTGCTGAACATGGGATGGTTATGAAACATATCACTGTGGGGACACAAAACTCTGGAGATCAGTGTAAACACTGTAGAGCTCCTATTTTGGACCTCAGAAGTCCCAAATTCTGATGCTAATTTGATGACATGGGAACAAAAGCTCCTTTATTCAACACAAAATAAGAGGGGTAGTCTGAGCTCTTATTTCATATGGGACATTTTATCCTGGTGAAATCTCATTTGCAACATCTTATCATTGATCCTTCCTCCTGTTATCTCACCATGGCAACATTTTGGTCCCATTTCTGAGCATACAATTAGGATTTGGGATTTCTAAATTCAGACTGCAGATGTACTGATGGAGATGAAGCACCCACGCCTGAGATCTAGTACATGTGCTATGCAGGCAGATCATCTGCAGCAGAAACGTACGTTTGCTTCCCAGGCAATCGCACTGCCATGGCAATATTTTCCTCAAGGCACACGTAGGTCACAGGAGAAGAGGAAGGAGGCAAGATGAAGAGCATAGGGTAGCAGGAGGAAGGCAGCTGGAGCAGGAGCATGAGGGAAAAACAAAAAGCAGGAAGGCGAGCAAGGATAGAGAGGTCAGGAGAGAGCCAGGCAGAGCTGGAGCAAGGACATGAAGTGGGACTTGAGATCAAGTCTGCTGTGAATAGAGTGGGACGGAGAGGATATGATGAGGGCAAGGTAAGAAAAACCTCGATGTGAGTGACAGAGCAAAGGCAGCTTTGGAGGAGGAGCGTGTGCAGGAGCCTGGGTAGAGAGACCAGACGCAGTGGGGGCTGGAGGTGTACATAGGAGAAAGACTGCCAGGTAGGGAGGTGAACACGGGCATGAGGAGTGAGAGCTTTCTTCTCCCAGCTGCAAACAGAAATTAAACTCTACCAACCGCTAGTAGCCTGTATCCACTTAGGCTTCTGTCTTTACAGCCTGAGATAATTGGAGGGGATGGTGGCAGGCTTCCTCCAATATCACAATACTTATGAAATACAACCTTTTGCAATTTAAAAAGCAGGTACATGTCTTGAGGGTGAAGCATTACCCTGGGAGTTTGCAAGATCTGATGTTGGCTATGAGACTGATGGCAGAGAAAGCATTTCCTCCTTTTTTGAAGGTAATGGAAAATGTAATAAAATGTACCAAAATGCACGAAACCTAATCACATAGCTACCTATTTGTACTCAGCTACCAAATCCTTCTGAGGGAGCCGTTATTAAGTGCATCGAATCCCATAATGCTCTTTAAATATCATGTGCAGGAGATGCAGCAGAGTGCAGAGGAAGAAAAGCTGCTATTTCACGAAGGTCTCTTGTTTTAACAAGCCATCGCTCAGCACTGTTCACAGCTGAGGCGCTTGGATGGCGCCTGGGGATCTGCACCACAGGAGAGCCCCTTCTCCTCTCCACTCCCCGCGTCCCCAGGAGAAGACAAACAGGTGCAACAGGCAGGTCTGGAGGAAGTTGGCCTCCTCTAAAGCCTGGCTGCTTCTAGGCTATGCTTTGAAAAGCAGTTTTTTAACAATTCAGTCCCACTGTAGTGGGATCACAGAGGGATGAGGGAGACTGTAGGTGGGGAAAAGAAAAAGAGAAAAAATAAGCATGTCCAAAACTGAGGTTCCTTCAGAGCAGAAAGGAAAGCGAGGGAAGGTATATGGGGTGAATTAGGGTCATGGAGGCCCAACTTCTGCACATGAAGAGTCTTGTTTTTAGGGTTCACCCTGCACCTTTGGCTATGATGGTCTATTTTGCCAAGAAGCATTTTAATGCTGTGATACAGCCAGTTCCATGACCTGTCAAGGATCATTGGGTGAGGCACCAGCTGTGGCCTCAGTACAGATCCCAAACATCTGCATGGTGCCGGAAAGGGAAGGGGCTCGGGCCAGCGACCACCTGGCCAATGTGTTGGCCACTGCCTGGCCCCACTCCCCACAGGCCTCTCTGCCAGAAGCGCTGGTGCCAAAGGCTTTCCCATCCACTTCTGCCTTGCCTTCAGCATCCTTGGGAAGGATCCCTGTGATGGGGCCAGAGCAGGGCTCCTCACATGTGCCGTGGGGAAGGAGCTGACAGCTGTCTGCTCTGATAAAGCTGCATTTCATAGAAAAGCCATCTTTCTGCAGGTTATTATTTTGTATATGAAAGTGTCAACAACAGCTAAGAACCCTTTGCCTTCCGGACATAAAGAATAGCACGGCGCCCACTTTTACATGCTTTTAAAGAAATGGATTTGGCTACATAAAAGAAAGCTGCAATCCACGAAAAATACTGCCCTGAATTTCAGATCCCCATATTCTACTAGACTTACATGAGTTTATTTTAGAGGACGGTGAGAAGGGAAAACTCAAACAAACTTACAGATCTCCCCGATGTGAATTACATTTTCCTTCTTCTTCTTGATTTTGTGCAAACTTGCTTGTAACTCAGAGCAGAAATGGTTTATCTTTGGTTGCCCTATTTATATTACAGCAGTGTGACCAGGAGATCAATGTACTTAGCAAAACGGAAAGGTACCACGTAGTAACTAGGTCACAAACACAGTAGTTCTCTCTTGCCTCGAAGCTCTACTCTTCTTTTTTTCCATTTTGTTCTTCAGGACAAAAATCCACTGCTCTTTTAAAATCTGCCTTCTCAAACTTCTCCCTGATGTGTGCTTTTCATTTAAATTTCTATTACAGAATATCTAATGTTATGGGATATGTTGGTGCAAAGTGCATTGACCATTACAGTATATATATATTGTATGTATAGTCCATCAGAAAAGGAGAGACACAAAATGTATGAAGGTCATGTCCTTCAGTACCTGCTCCTGTAGGTAATCCAAATAAATTGTTATTCCCATTATTCTTGTTGAAAATTTAAACAAGAATCAGACAACCCACATTCAAGCCACATTCTTTGCTGGTGTTTTTTAAGTAAATTAATGTTTTGAAGGGCTGAAAACCTTCCACAAGGCCCACAGTTAAGTAATATAATCTAAGATAACATAGGTGAGGAGAAAGACAACTTGATCAGAGGCAGAGCGAACTTCCTACTGATTCCCCAAGGTTTTCTCTCTCCCAGGAGCTTGAGCTGCCCTAGCTCATGGCAGTTGATGGTACATTTTGATAGGGTCTCCACTCAGCCACCCCATGACCATTCCCCTTTGTGCAAGGGCTACTACTGAACATAATGCATGGCCCTATGAAATCCTTCATGGACAGCAACACGAACAAACAAAAACATTGGATTATTCTGTGTGTTTTGATTTTTCCAGTCATCTCAAGTAAAGATAGTGGTAAATATAGTGGATAGTAGGATAATATAGTAAATAGTAAATATAGTGGTAAAAGGGGTGATCAAATTCTCAAAAGGCAGTAAGTCAAAACCTGCTGCAAAGACTGCTGTGGTATCAAACTACCGAAGTTGCGAGATCAGAGTGATTAGATGGTATTTCAGAATGCAGCAAAATGAAATTCAGCTTTGCAACAGAAATGCTAATGTATCTGAGCAAAAATAATCACAAACAAGGATATTCCGTGCAAGGAGAGACCTATGTTGGGCAACATTAATGACAAAGGAGAAATTAAAGTTAATGGGCAGCTAATCAGTTGTGAATTTCTACTGTGAGACATTAGCAAAAACGCTCCAACTAAATTTACAAATCATTGCTCCGTTGCCTACATAAAGTCTTAGTAACTCCATCAGTAATCACAACTTTCCTTGGGCACATGGCCTAGAAGGCAGACCCAGGCCTTCATGGCGCAGGAAACCACATTTCTCACAAGAAACGTTACATACAGTCCTTTTATACGACCATGGAGAAGAACACCACAAATGCAAAATGTTTTCTTATTAAAATGAAAATAAATCCTTATTACTTGCATCCCCACAACTTTTGGAGTTGTCTTTTGAGACCACTTTTGAGAGTAGGTAATTTCTTGGCTTATATTTTCTTTTCGCTGGGCAAAACTTTTGGTCAATACAACACATACTATGGTCGGTGATGAATGGCCTCCAGAGGTGACATCTCCTTACATGTAAGCTAATCATCTTCATCTGAAAGGGCTGTGAGCTCTGCTGTATATGAACTCAAGCAGGCCGAAATGGAGGTGCCAGGACTGATGAGAAGGGAAAGCTGAACTTGGCCCACATGCAACCTAAAAGCAATATTTTAAAATAAAAACAGACATTCAACTTTTAAAACTCAGAGTCAGAGTGCTTTTGTCTAACTTTCAAGTTATCTAGTTGATGAATGTAGAGGATGCAGAGGATGTATGAACACCACTTTTTAAAATAAAAACAGACATTCAACTTCTAAGAGTCAGAGTGCTTTTATCTAATTTTCAAGTTGTCTAGTTGATGAATGTACAGAGGATGTATGAACACCACCCACCTTCTTATGGTTCTTCTCACCAGTGCCTGAGCAGATTAAGTATGTGGTGGAAAGCTGCAGGCACCAGTTTGCAGCAGGGCATCCCTCTACATCAGTTTCTCCAAACTGCCAGGGAAGGGAGAATGGAGATCCTAGTTTGGCGACTGATGTCTAACTCTAGTTGCTAAAGGAAAGGTGGTTTATGAGATCATACTTTGGTGTGTTTGTGTGCACACACACTCCCACACGTACTTTTCTTCCTCTAATTGAATGCACTGATTGTCTTTGCACAAATCGTCAGATGACAAAGGTGCCAAGTTCCCCAAATTTATTAAAGATAATAGGCATCTGTATGTGAAAGGAAATAGTGCCCCCTCTGAAGGAAAGTCTGTGGTCCTTTCATGCCTACAGGCCCTTTCCAAACTACCAGCACAGGAAGGAGACCATAGCAGAACAGCGATGCAAGAAGGAGCTCCTGCAGTCTTTAGTCCCTATCAGGTGCCAGAGAAGCTACTCCAGTTGCGTGACTCCTTCAGAAATGTGTCTGATTTGGGTCCACCTCATCCAGAGAAACATGTTTTCCTTTACAGAAGAGGAAAGAGACTAGATCGGAGGAGGCTTTGGTTGTGTTTCTCTTTTTGTCTTTATTCCACGGCAGCAAATTGGCAGCACCCATATTTCTTGGGGGAGGCTGTCATGGCATGGAAAGACTTCCACAGCTCTAAGGAATCACTCTGGTATCACCTTCATACTTGTACACTGGTCAAATGCACTGAGATTTATTCACCCCACTCATTCTGTTAAAATGGTTGCCCCAAAACTACTAGAATTACAGCTTGTTGCCATTTTTTTCCTGCTTTTGGCCATTGAATTTGCACGCACCTTTTGCCTCATGGTTTTAGGTGCCTTCACTTTAATCCTCCCAAACACAGAAAAATTAGAGCTGGTGTTTCCATAGCAACTTTAGCTCCCTATTGACATTACAACAAAATTATTCATTTGAGATTCATAAGACCTCACAATTTAGACTCGGCATAAGGACCCTGTAAGTCTGCTGAAGAGCCGATCCTGGCACAGATCTCTGGAGACAGTTAGGGATGTGCCACTTGTATATACTGCTATTGTATTTGCAATGGACAGACATTACTGGGTGAGGCAAGGATGAGATTGGTTCAGTGTTCAAATAATTATAGCTAGAAGGTATGTTTTGTATAGTTAGTGATGCTTTTTAATCATTGAGGAGAAGGAGGAGGCTGTTTAAGCCATAATTGCTGAGAAAGACTCCAGGAAGAAAATAGATATTTCTATCAGATAATTGGTTTGTTGGTATACTGAGTCCTTGGAATTTTACTGGAGCTAGTAACTGCCTAATTCACTCAATTGACTTGTATAATAGCTGGCATGTGCTAGTTTGAGTGTTTAAGGGTTTTTTGCTAAGTATACAGTCATCTCAATTAACTTCATATTCATCTATCACATCCAGAATAGTATTCATTACAGTAGAACAGGCTGGCTGAGATGAAAAATGTGTATTTGGAGATAGACTCAAAAGTCTGTAGTCAGACACTTCCAGAGACATCTACTTTTCAAAACACTTAGTGCCAATATAGCTGCCAAGCTGATGTTATTTGCTTCATTTGAGCTGATAGGTATTTAGTGTTTTAGAAAATTAAAGCAGTTATTTAAGTGCCTAGCAGGGAATAAACAGCATAATTTTAGATATCCACTTTTAGATTCTTATATCTTGCCTTGAGTCTTATGCTGAATATAGGAGAGGGTATTAAAATAAACTTGTATCTTGCCAGGAAAATGACACTTTAATGAGGACTTGTAAATTGAACAGCTACCTATGACTTTCTGAAAAAAAATTAGCTATTTATGAAAAAAATACTATATATTCTACAAAAACACAAATCCTTATATCTTGGAATGTATCTTTGTCTGTAGACAAAGGTGAAATGAGATCAAAGTAAGTTGCAATTGTTAAAAAATGTGTAGCTGTCACTTGCAAGGACTTACCTACTTGGTGGAGGCATGGGAAGAGGTAGCTGCTGGCATGCCACTGTGCAAAGCTGTTTTGCTCAGTGGTGGGTGTTGTACCGGTGACATTGTCCTACAGGCACAGTTGGGCGATGCACTACAGCAGCAGCCCCATACAGCTGGCCCAGGAGGCTCATGCATCAGCCTGACTCTGAATTCTGGCAACCCTAGACCCCTGGCCATAATGATCATGCCACTTCCAAGGATGGATTATCAGTGTTTGTCTGTTTGAATAGGATGTCGTGCAAATGTTGGCTGCCAAGTACACTGGAAACTAGGCGTGCAGCACTGGCGGGTGTGTGAAGGATGTGTACGCTGAGGTCACCCACCTGCAGTCATTTCAGTGGCCTTTGCAGAGATATCATGGCATGGAGCTTCCCACAAATTGTCTAGAAATGTACAGTTTTATCAGCTTTATTGGTTAGTAGTGAATTGTGACTGCTGAGGAAAACAAAACACAGTCTGCTTGCTTGGTGAAACGCCTGCAGTTTTTGTCAGCTTCTACAGATATTTGTGTTTGAACCCAAACATGACTTCCTGCATAAATTTGTTGGCTTTCTTCACAGGGGCTCCTCTCTTGGATAATAAATGAATAAAATAAATAAATAAATATCAGAAAATAGCTTTATGAGGAATATCGCTATGTAATAAGTGATCATGGGTTTACTAGTGATACTGTGATAAGCCTGCCAAAGGTAGATGTTAACAGCACATCCTGGCAGGCTGTCCTAAAAAGCTAGCTACAAATTGACAGGATGGCATTCATTTGGCAAGCAACTGATATTGTTTTGGGATTCGCCACGATGGTTGTGATTTGTATCATGTCTGTACAACCGCTATCAACTTTTCAGACAGAGCTGAAAATAAAACCCTCATGGGGAAGGTGCTGCTGAGATCAGTTAGAGGGGTAGGAGTGGACTCTAGGGAAGGAAAAGTCAAATGCTACAGAGTTTGCTTATTATGTTTCCCCACACTGTTATGTAAGTAATAAACTGAATAAGAATGTACTTTATTTTTGCAATATTTATCAGCTCACTTTGTTACTCTAGAGTCATTAAGCCATTCCTTTTTAGAGGATAGTTTTTGGCCTTGTGTGTGCAAACTTAATTTACTTCCCAATACTTTTTTCTCTCCTGTGTACTTAAAAACACCAAATGAATGCAACAGTGTATTATATCTGAGTAATTGTTACAGCAGCATGTAGGGAGGGCTAAACTGGTGAGTACTTCTTTTGGTGTACTGGTTTACTGGTTTAATGAGGTCTGTTTATAGTCCAGTGCTGAAAATATGGAAATTATGGGAAATGTGGTAAAATAAAAGCTGATTTCTCTGTGCTCTGCATATAGTCAGCTTCTAATGCTCCTTGATGCTTTTGGTCTGAACCTGCAGTATTTTACCCTTCATTTCAGTATTAATTTGAATGAGATCCACAGAAGCATTCCTTGGTCAAATGAAGTGAGTTACATAAATTGATGTGGGGTAGACCAAATCTCAATTCACATATGCCAGTATGCATACTGGCAATTCATCTATGCCAGATCATGCAAGGTATCTGCTGTAGTAGATGATCTCCACAGTTTAGGGAAGTGACCTTCATCTCATTGCTGTTGTGACCCCCATTTGTGGTCCCGCTCTCTTGGAGTCCTGCACTGAGTGAAAAGACGGACATACACAAGTTAGAAAACCTGTGAATAAATTCTTCGGAGATCAGAGATCCAAATCCTGTATAACTAGAGACCCAAAACCTATCTCAGAACATACCTTGGGTATCCAACAGTTGTTTTCTCCTTCAGACAGTTTTGCACCATTGACCAGAAGTGTTAAATGGAGATTTTTCATAGCATTGCTTAGAACAGTCACTTCAGTTGCCTTTTGTGACAGAACTGTATAGTGTATAACCAATTTATTTACATTTTATAAAGTAATGATATTGGAAAGTCAGTATTTTGGCCTTTTTTTTTTCTTTCACTTCTCTCTGTCATAAAAAATTAAATGGATATACATTTCCATTAACTATGTAGACTCTTTACTGTGGTAGTAAATACTCTGACCTCTAGTGATTATTACCTGTAGCCTACTATATTAAGCTTGATTACTTGTGAGTTTTACACACTGAAGGTTGAGAATTTTCTATGATTTTGCAAGCTGCAGTTTTTCCATGACTGATTTTAACCAAATGCAATATTATGGCAGGAGATCAAGAAATTTACTGCAGCATCCACATTAGTCGTAGTGTCTCACTCCTCATCCCTGCGATGAATCTTACTGCTGTGAGCAGAGGCGAGGAATGAGAGAGCAAGAGCAATCAACCCTCCAGTATGCCAGCTACACATGCGTTAAGCAGGAAGGATGCACCAAATGGGAATCTGCATGGACAGTCATGGAAATAAAGTCACTGTGTCTGTATTTTGATTCCCATTTCAGGTGATGTCAGGTGTTTTACTTTTTACTTGAAAGTAATAAGTCAAT
>NW_010583980.1:118139-136419 GCF_000705375.1 Tinamus guttatus | reverse complement strand
GTCTGAATACAAATATTAAAACAGAAAGCAAAAACATGTAGGGGAATCCCATGAAAAGAAGGTTTTCATTAAGGGAATGATACGTATTCTATTTACCATGGAAAAATATTTCATCTAGCAAAGCATCCCAAAGGCAGCAAGTATTTCCATAAGAAAGCAGTGAAGCTGCTGCTTTTATATGAATATGGCGATATACAGGGCATGGTGGACTAAAGAACAAGTTCTTGATCATCCTGACTAAACACTGATGTGAGCTACCATTTAGCACAGTAGCTATAGACCTCTGTCAGCAAAAATGCCCCAAACATCAGGAGTTTTGCAAGCATGGTGTCCAAAAGTGGAAATCACTGTGTGACTGCAAACTGCGTATAGCACATTTCTGTAAAAATACTATTACCATTGACAGACACAACTGTGAGCTGATATGGATGCAGCCTCTCAGAGGCGTCCCCTTTTTGGAGGGAGCATTTCAGTTAAGACGACCAAAGCTCTTCTGACTGTTTCCTTCCTGTTACTGGATATGCTTCTCAGCAAAAGTCATTACCTAGAAAATCCATCACTGACTGCAAAACCCTGTGAAGTGTCTCCCTTTTTTTTATTTTTTTCTTTTGAAATAAACAAGTGTTGGAGTCAAATTTGGTTTCAAATTGCTCCTTCCCCACCTACAAGTTGCACTAGTACCTAACAAGTTCCAGCAAGGTTACTATAGGTTGGCTCAACACCACCTTTGTACAAACCCCTTGTTAACAACATGTGTTTAAAGTTAAACATCCCTCTTCTTATTAAAAGGCAATTTTAGAGGCAGTACTTAGCCTTTTTTTTTTTTTTTTTTTTTTTTTTTTTTTGTCAGTGTTGCTGCTGCTTTGGAAATAGACTCCATGCAGTTCCTATAGAAGTATGCCAAACTGAGAGAGGTGACTCATTTTCAAAGCGATGGTACCAGCACTGTCACTGCTAACTCTGCAGCCTTCAAGGAGGGAACTTTCCAGAGTTGTCAAGACTTAAAATATTTTACAGCTTATAACTCACTTGGGGGAAAGTCCTGAACCTTCTCCCCAAGTCTTTCATGTAGCTGCAGTATGTTTTGCAAATTTCAGTGTTACTCCTCTTCAGCTCAAACCTAATTTAGTTAGAAAGTGGAGCAAGTGTGAAATTAATTCTTTAAATGATTTCACTGTGCCATAATGATTGCTGCTCATTAGCCTAATATTTGCAGATGAGAAAACACTTAGCTCAAGCAAATGCTTTTACTGAAACCTTGCACAGGTAACATTTAATGTCTGGTCATTTGCCTTTGCCTAATTTGCAAAAAATAAAGAACAAACAAGGCAAAAAAAATTTCAAATATTTGAGTGTTCTGACTTCATTAAGATATCTTCAAGTGAATTTTAAAAGGTTTATCCAACAAAAATCTCTTAAATGCTTTTGTACTGGAAACTGTATTGCATCTTAGCAGTAACTAATTACTTGTTAGGGCATTCAAACTAAGTAAACGAAGTTTCAAGTACCATATCTGGGAATAATTAATTCATTTTCCCTAGTTTCAAGTACCATATCTGGAAATAATTAATTTATTTTCCCTAGTTTGTATCCACACGCCTTTGTACCTTTAAAAACATACCATTCAAATGACTGAGGATAAAAGTCATCAACACACACACATAAATCAAAAAGCTACATCAGAGCCTTGAAATTTCATTTTGTTATTGCTTTTAATGATTTCCCTTACTGCAATAGCAGTCACTAGCTTGTAAATAAGAAGTTAACCCAAAATTTCCCTTTTTAGATCTAATTTTCCCCACATTCTCAGTAACCTCCCACAGCAGCGCTGACAGATTAGAAAGGTAGCACCTTCGGAAGAAACGAGCATTAAAGAAGCCTTAGAGCATTAAGGGCTGTAACACTAAATGACTTCTGTGTCTTGGAGATGAGAATTATGTTTAAGGGAGCAGTGAAAACATGAAAAAGGAAATGATGGTAGCAAGTTTAATTTAAACACATTATTCAGTGACTTTCCTCACTTTGGAGGCTGGGTGCAGATATTGATTTCTCACAGGCATTTTTCCATTCCTCAGTGAGAGCCCTGACGACTGCACCTGGCACACACCAGTGCTTTCCTTATGCTTACTCAGAGGTGCACCACTGTCAGAATAAGTCCTATTTCATGTGAGTAAAATGTCTGACTTCTTCCCCATAAACCCACTAAACTGGTCAAGTCATTCACGGTAGTTACAGGCTTGGGTTTTGGGCTTGTTTTGGGTTATGCTGTGATTCAGTTGACTTGTGGAAACTGTTAGCAATGCCCGTCTTAGTTGACAGTGATTGGTAACATTCCCACAGCAGGGTTGGAGACTCCTAAAATGCATTATGCTAGTTATTAGGATTTTTACTGGTTGCTGGCTGGTGGCCCCTTGGTCTTGGGCAGAAGAGCAAACACAACCAGAGGGCTATAAGTCATCCTGCAAAAGCCTTGCTGTTCTCTCTGTGCCACATCACTTCTGCTCTAGGTATGCTCTAGGTATGCTCTAGGCTCTGTATGCTTCTTACCTGGCCATCTTAGTGCAACAAGATTAACTTTTCATTTATATTGGTCGCAGAGACCCTTGGGAGCCTAATGATAAAATTTTCAAAGGCACCCCACATATAGGATCCTCTCAGCCCTCATTTTCAATGGGAAGCTGGGAGGTGATCTACAACTTCCAAAGGCATTTGGGCTTCAATCTGCTTATGTCCCACTAGGAAGTGAGATCTGTGCTCCCAAGTGACTTAGATAACTGTCCAGGTTTTTGGCCACCCTGCTTCAGGGTAAATGCCATCCAAACAGGTGATAATGGCCACATGGTACTGCAAAGGTCTGTAAGCCTTCTGTGAAATACCTGGGACTGGTGCATTAAGGCCATGACAAGCCACATTTCTTTCACACCTAGATGAACTGTTAATAATGCCTTGCACATCTAGGGACTGAGTTCAGAAGATTCTCTGGCCAAGTGCTTCTGAAATAAGGAACCTGTCCTGGGATTAGGGACTGTCTCTGTTAATGAGTGACTTCTGGGTTCCTCTTGAAGTCTGCAGATTACTTCTTCTTTAAGAAGATCTTCTTTAAGAAGATATTCTCTTCTTTAAGAGAAGATTTCTTCCACTGAAGGAGTGTGCATAACACTCTCATTTTAATACTCTCATTTTAATATACATTTATACTGTTTCACAGGAACAGGAGTCACAGGATGTAGAATCGATGCAAGGGAGGCCATTTTTAACATAAAGGCAAATACAAATTGCCTTAATTGAGCATTCCTTGAATATATGTTTTTTAGGGCTTTTGCAGGAAATGTGTGATCACAGGCAAAGCTTTTTCAGGGTCTCATTAAACAAACTAAGACTTTAAACCCAGTGAGTGGGCTGGTGTTAGGCATTATCACTAGTAGAATAGTCACACTTCATTCAATTATGTTGCAACTCAAACCACCTTTTGTGTAATGGAAAGGTAAGTTAGATGCACTAGTAGATAAATGTGTAATAGTGCTGTGCTCTACAATTTAGAGCTTGGACTACCCTTGATTTCCATTCTGCAGTTACAGTACAAGGGTACGAATGGCATCATAAACTCTTCTAAGAAGCTTATTTTCACAGTATGTTAAAATGCTTACACAAGTAAAAAGTATATTGATTCTCATGCTCACACCTTCCACTGTAACTACTGCTGTTAAGGTTTTGATGAATTGCAAAACTCTTGCTTTGATTTCCTTAAAGATCTCCAGAGAAGGTGGAGCAATAAAACAATTCATCATCCATAACTGGGAGAGAGAAAGAGTTATGGGTAATTTGTCATACTGGAGGATTTTGAATGGTGGGGACTTTGGTGCTTAAATTTGGGTAATAAACTTTTTCAGTTAGTGGTAATCATTTATTATTTTATTTGTAAAAGTAAGTCATCCACTATCTTGGGAGTTACGGCATGAGTTGCTACTAAGTTGCTGTTTCTCAGTCTTTCTAATTAGAAGGTTTCCTTTCTAGGAGACATCCACAGTTATTTAATGGAAGAGAACCAAAAAGTAATGTACTCGTGTAATGTACATGTAATGTCCTGATATAATTGAAAATGTTGAGTGCAGAAAATGAAGCCACTTTTTATCTACTTGCAGATAATAGTCATTTGTACAGGAATGTGTGTCTGCTTGGTTTGTTCTATTTTTCTGTTGCATGGACTATGATTACTCTATGGAGCACAAATGGGAATATTATGCTCTAGCAATACTGAAGTACATGTTTTTTAATAGAAATAAGAGTGATAATAAACTCTAAGAGAGGAAATATCATGAGAAAAGAGGACATCAGTTCTGTGTTTCTGTTCCCTTGCTGTCTACAATCAAATACAGTTCAGGATAGGGTTCATGTTCACTACCAAAGCCCAACTAGTCCTGAGAAGATGCACTAAAACAGTTTTGAGACACTGTAAAAAGTAATTGGCAAAAGTATGTTCCAGAGAAAACGTGTGTTGGTACTGTGAATCTCTGTGTTCAGATTTATATTTTGATTGACTTTTGTATGGGATATAGGAAAAGAGTGCTTGCTTTGTTCAAAAGCTCTGATTTGCTACTTTGAGAACTAAACACATCAGTTATTTATTTTTAATAAAACTTTTTTTTCTGAGAAAATATCAAGACAACATGTATCACCTCTCAGTATTGGTAGCCATCTGAAACTTCTCATTATTTTTAATATAAAGAAAATCAAAGAGCTTTAAAGAGCTAAAAGCCTAATTCCAGTGTTTCCTAAGTCTACATAGCCTCTGCTAATTTAGTCTAGACCTCTGTGGAAGTATCTCCACTAATGTGGATTGTCTTTTTCCTTCCTTGTGACTGATATTCATAGTTAGACCAGGTCCTATCAATATTTTCCACTAGGCTTATTTGGGTCAGTTCTGGTCGTAAATCCTGTTCCCCCATAAGTGGAGAAAGAGGCAGATCAAGAAGGTGGAAAACTTTTTTTAAACACTTTTCACTGTAACTAGCTGCTGCCTTGAACTGCTAGCAGTTAACAAAAGCATGAGGAGGAAAAATCCTTCACACCTATTAATCTGATTTAAATTAAATTTGCAAGGGTGATTTTTAAATTTTGAGGGCCTTGGCCTCACCTGAAAAATTTTGCTGTGTAAATGCCTCTTCAAGTGCAAATACAGTACTGTGACCAAAAGTTATAGGCCTGCTGCACCAAAGAGTCAGCATTCCCCAGGAATTAAATTACTAGTGAAAAGGCATTTCAAACAAAAGAGATCAAAAAAATAAATATCTTAATAACATTTCACTTGCTCGTCTTTTTATGAACAAGGACAATAAAATGCTTAAGAAATTCAGAATTTGGCAGCTGCTGTTGAAATTGGAGAACAAAGACAGGGCTATATAGATTGGCTATTGAAAAACTCATACTAATGTAGCATTGTATGACAACTCATACAAGATAACTTTATTTTTTTCTTAAGGAACAGAAAACAAATGCCCAATTTCTGCCTTCCCCAATCTGAATTATGTGCTGTGCTCTTTCTTCTGGGCCCTGCTCTGCACAACACTGTTCCTGCTTCTGCAAGAGACTGTCACGACAAGAACTGTGTTCAATTGGATGAGGCGTTCTTGCTCGGACCAAAAGGAAACTCCTCAGTTCAGAAGGCACAATATTGTTCTGCCTCACAGAAAAATCTCATTTATCTAAATCTCTTTGATTGTCAGGCTAATGTGACTAATTTAGATTGTAGTACCTCTCATATAACTCAATATCAGGTTATTTTTATCTATCTTCCTAAAATATCTTAGTTTCAAAGAACACACATGAAATGAAGTATATCATGGAGGACCTAGATGTTTAGTATGAAATTTCTGGATTTTAATATGAAGGTGTTTGGATTTCATTTACATGTTGTGAAGTTGATAAGGAATAACTAGGAGGTACTTGTTACTTCATACTTATGGGAAAAAGGAAAAAGAGTCAATAGGAAAGATTCTTGTTCTCAGAATCAGACCCATCTTCAGTGTCTTCAGTTGGGTACCCACAAAATATTCTTTCAGTATTGTTCATATTGTGAAACTCTTAGATAAGAAAATCTGAGTCCACATACACGTGCCTCGTGAAGACATGGAGAAGGCCTACCTTCACTGAAGTCAATGCTGTTACTCCATATCACATCTCTGAAGATGGGATTTTGCTTATGGTGCCATTTGTATTTTATACTGAGGACTCACTTTAATATTATGCTCTAATTATTTCTCTTCATTGGATTTTACTTCCTTTTCCTTGAAAAACCTTGTTTTTTTTAATCTTACATTGAACCCTTTGCCTGGAACTTTTTCCATGAAGGAATTAGTAATGGCTCAACCCTGCTCTTTACAAAGCTAGGATTTTGCATGCACATGCCATTCACAATTACCTTGTGGGAATGTGAGATGGCAAATAAATTTTAATGTAACTCCAGCCTCTACTAATTCAATAGCTTTCTTTGCCTTTTTTTTTCTTTTTTTTTTCTTTTTCTGATTATGGTGGTCTGTAAAATGCTTTACTACAAAAGAAAAGCTTTTAAACACTCCATGAATCCAAAAGCTCCACTTCACAAACTCATGGAAAAGTTGGGTTTGGAAGACACCTCTGAAGATATATCGTTATTGCTTATAATATTGTACTTATCTTTAAAAGTGTTAGGTAACATCTCTCCTAATAGGCAAATCTGTCAGCTTTCCTGAAATATAACAGTGGAAAAAACAACAACAACAACAACAACAACAACAAAAATCTGGGGGATGCCTCCACTGGAGGTCTCAGTTCTGTAACCCTGTGAAGCCCTCATATGTGCTCCCTGGGCCATGCTATGCTATTGCATTAAAAGAGCACTGCATCTAAGCTCTTTTACTCTTCAGCAGCTCTTGTCTCTTGCTGCCCTGATCCCTGATGGAGCATGAGGCAAATTAACTAAGTTATTTTTTGCTCAGGATGTATTGCCAATATATTATGTATGGAGAAATTAGTGGTGCATCAAGCAGGTGTTTCAGAGAACTGATCACAGTGATTCCCCCCTTTTCCTCTTTGGAGTGGTACTTGTTCATTTATAGCAATTAGCTGTGTACATGACGTTATTTTTCTCAGGCACATCATTTTGCATTTATTGATGTTGAGTTATACTAACTGCTGTACTGCTCACCAAAGAGGTCTTGTTTTAATTATGCTGCATATTTTTAAAATACTAGCAAAACATTTGTCACTCGGCAGCTGCCCATGCTCCGAGACCTTAGGATCATAGAATCATTGAATTATTAAGGTTGGAAGAGACCTTTGGAGATCATCTTCTAGGAATATGTTGCAGAGCACCAATCTCACCACACTGCAGACCACTGGGGCATCCCACCACTGACACTGACCACTGTAGGTCAATGACCACTAGTCCTACTCTTTTTTCTCCACCCTTCAAACTATCATTAATCAAATTAGCAAGTCAAATTGAAAAACTATTGCCTTTATGACCTTTGGATCTGTAATACCTGCCCGGAGAGGGATAGTGGGGGCTGTTTCACTGACTATCTGTTAATTTGCTTTTCAGTTAGGTTTTGCCTCTTTGCCTTTTTATTTATTTATTTATTTATTGCTGAGTGTGCACATCCCTGTGAAAAAATAGCCAGTCCAGTTTCCCTTTCTGTAAAGTTTACTTTCTGTGCAGGCATGGATGTGACGTGCATCTTGCTGATAGCTCCCATTATTTCAACAATCCAACTGAACTGCTTCATGCTTTTATCTTGAAAGTGTCTCCTTCCTCCCATGACTAATGACATTTCACTCATTTATCATCATAACTAATGTATGAATGTTAAAATGATACGTAAAGGTGACATGAAAGTTTTATATGAATGAGTTTAGGACATCAAATTACCAAAAGTAGAAAGCTGCAGATAGGCCATCTCGAATAAATGCCTGTAAGACCAGGACTATTGCGATATTAAATAATCAGAAATAATACAGCTCACTATAAACCTGGAAATACTGTGTGTTTTTAAAATATTTTATTGGTGATATTTCCCATATCTCATTTCTTATCTGGATTGCTTACCATGAGTTCAAATGTACAAAACCCGAGAAGAGCATTAGAGCATTAATAAATTTTAGAATCATCTTCTAAAAAAGAACAAAAAATTATTTTCCACAGACTTCATTGACTGGAGGCCAAAAAACCTACAAGTGAAATATTGCACATGCCATAGGAAATATAGGAACCTTTCATTTTTTTTCTCATGACTATGTGCTAACTGGAAAAATAAATGGAAATTTCAGATAATCTTTGAAGGTGGACAGACTCTGTCCTAAAATTGAGACTGTGAATTTGATAAGACTTTCCTATAAAAGGCCAGGCATCTCTTCTGCAGCACTTCTCTTTTGACTTGATGACTTGAGGTATTTTCAACTGAATATAAAGCCAACTTTTTATTCTACAAATTCTTCACAGTGTTTAATCTAGGCTAGTGGTAGGAGCAAAGAGGAACAGCTTCCATCACATTTTTGTTTGTTTTCATTTTGGAAGAACAATGGAAAGAAAATTACATATTCAGAAACTTTTATGAGAAAGAAAGAAAACTATACCTGTCTACATAAATATACACCTACACACATATACAGAAACAACTGCATCAGACTCATCTCAATTTGAAATGGAAATAAGGTGTTTTTGTTTGTTTTCCACTAGCTACTGAGTCTAAATCTTGCTCACAGATTATTTTCCTGACCCTTCTTTGCATGCAGGGCTGCTCGTGAGCCCTCCGGGAGCTTGGCTAATCTTGCTGCAAGGCTAATGCTCCTCTAGAAAGATGACTTGGCCCACCAGGGCTGAGCTGGAAATTTGGAGAATGAAAGGTCATATGCAAGGAGGGAGGTCTTCTGGATGCAAGCCAGGTGTACATGTATGGGATGAGATATTTGCTGCCTGGAATTCAGCATATTTTCCTAGCCTAGAAAGCTGCCTATAATCTACTCCGGACCAAATGGGCGATGTTTAAGATGCTTCTGCCATGTTTTGTTTGTTTGTTTGTTTGACTACTAAACCTGTTGGTTCAAATGCATATCTGCAATAAGCTAGCATGGATCTGTTTGCTTTTCTAGTTCTGCATGTCCTTTTTGCTATAGCAACTTTGCCCTTTGGTTCCCAATGCACCTTCATTTCGGTGGGTACGTTTCTGCTTCAGAAAGAAGAGCAGACTGGTTTTTTTTTTTTTTTTTTTTTTTTGCATAGACTTGAGAGATTTGGTTTTCTAACACAAGAGCTCTTTCACATCATAAAACAAGAAAAAATGTGGAGACTGACAGAAAGTCTAGATGACAAAATGTAAAAGGGAAATGAAAGGAAAAAGAACCAAATGTACCTACCACCGGGGGGTAAGCAAATCCCAGGTTTTACAAGGGAAGTTCATTAAGGAACAGATTTAGCCCCCATGGAAAGCTATGGAAAGGTTCCTATCAACTTCTGTGGGCTTTGGTCAGATTTTAAACTCTTAAACTCTCAGTAGCCTGTCAGCTCCCCTGTCACATCAAAATGTACTGAAAAAATCTATGAGAATAGTGGAAAATACTTCAAAGGAAGCGTGCACAGAGCCCCATAGGAAAAAGTGTATTATAAATGTGAATGTTCAATTTGATTTACTCCTATCTTTGATATTAGAAATAAACTGTAGTTGAAGACAGCTGTTAGGACATCGAAGTATGGAAAAACACGCTTGGTGGTCTCCTTGTCCTTGGGCTGCTTGTATATATTGCATCAAGTTTTTCTGCTTGTCATACAGGTATGACTTCATGCGCAAGGTAGAGGGAAAGGCTGTTATTCTGCTGTGTTTTTCTTTCTCCTAAATGAGGGAGGTTTAATTTAGAAGGTCAAGCATCAACTCAATTGAAACAAAAAGGAACCAGAAAAATTTCAGAGGTCATCTTCCCTTACCTTGAGGATGCTATTAAAGCACTTAAATATGAAAGAATTTCTAGTTTATTTGTATTACTTGAACACATTCTCATGGCTTCCAATAAAGGCCATGGTGTCCCTTGCTAGCTCTGCACCAGAAGCTGTAAGATGCACTGCAAGTTATGTATGTAATAGACCTAGCAGAGAACAAAAGGATAATGGAATAGATTCCTTACTCTAATGTAGATAAACAGAAAACGTTCCCAGAAATTCACCAAAACAAAGCACTATATCACATGGACATCTTTCTTTCACATTTTCGTAAATAGATGCAAAAGAAATAGGAAAATCTTGTGTGCAAATAATTCACCTTCTGCCATGTGAAAACACTGTTGAATGACAAGGCATCACGGAAAGTTTTCAGGGTGAACACATCTCTTCAAAGAAGAAGCTCTCCTCCAGTAAGAGTTTAAAGACATGTGCATATTTCATCCATCAAAATGAAGGATGAGAGGGAATATTCATAAACACACCGGGGAGGGAAAAGGACTGCTTAGAATAAGAGCCGGAGAGAGGTGAATAAAGTCTGTCTGGAAAATAGAGTTATAGCCCTCCTGTTCTGGAATAGCCTTGAACCGATGGTGCTAAAGCCTGAATGCTTTTCAGGGAAAGTTTGATTAAGTTAGAAGGAAAGTGCAAAGTGACTGATAACACTTCAGGGCACAGACAATCTTACTCCCATGTTCAAAACCCAGGAAGAGTGCATCCTGACTTGCAGAACCAACTGGGCTCCACAGAAAGACTAAGCTTCCACTACCCATCTGCCAAAATGTTCTCCCTCTCAGATCCATTCTGTGCCCCAAGTCCAAGACTACTCCAAATGAACACTGGCAATTATAGTAGTTTTTCAGAGTACCTATGTTGGAAATCAATTGCTCTTGCAGAGTCTAGCTGACACAGTGAGGTAATGATCAGGGGTAGTATGTCCAGTCTGTATGAAGTTTCATGCTTATCTAGAGAGCTGTTGCATACAATGGTAAATATTAGTAATTTTGAAAACAATTAAATTTAGGATTTTTCCCTTAAATAAGTATACCCTCTAGTAATTCAGAAAGATCAAATAACTCCTATGAACTACTACAATGCAAATTAATAATAATGAGGAATCACTAGAGTTCCTGATTGGCTTAGAAAACTTAATATATCATTGTTTTATTAAAGTTCTTGTTTTTCTTGGAGGCAAAAGTATTAATTCCATTATAAAGAAAGGTATTCAATATCAAAGTTTCATGACTTGCCAAAAATCTTTCTTGGCATCTCCAAAAACAAAACAAAACAAAAAAAATTCATGACATAGTTATGCAACAAGAAACATGTTAAGAATAGTTAAGAATAGACATTATTGGGAAGGGCAATATCGGTTGAACAGTACTATCAGTTGACCAAAGATTCTGTAACATTTTTAAGATGCCAGAGGTCCTCCTGAAGAGCAGCTGGTTTATGCTGGTGCAGAGTGCAAACAAATGATTGACATTTTGAATGCTAATTTTTCAAGAATCTCCCTATAAAGCAGAGGAAAATAGCAATAAAAGGCAAATGTAAAGGACAGTCTTTTGACATGGAGATTCTTGCTCTTAGAAATAGCCAAATGCAGTGATACAAAGAACAAAAAGTAATGACTAAAATATACCTGAATCTGAACAATTTAAAAATATGTGCAAATGGCAAAGAGGGCAAATGCAAGGTGAACAATAGCCTACCTACAGCTTCATACATCTCAGGAGGCTCAGTGGGATCAAAATCTTCAGACAAATGAATCATGACAAGGGATGGGAACTTTGCACCTAGGTCAGTAATTACATGCGTTGCTGCACCACAGGCTTCGTGTATGTTGAGGGCACTGAGATATAGTTTTTTTCTGAAAACAGCCTGAATAGAGATCAGTAAGTGGATATACAGGCAGAGACATATGTATATATAAAAATATATATAATATAGAGATATATATATAGATTTATATAGAGAGAGTCTGGGCAGTCTGGCTATATAGCAAGAGTAATCAATGACTGGTTTTGAGAACTGCTTGCTCCTTAGAAACATGCACTTGCAAA
The DNA here is from genome assembly GCF_000705375.1 of Tinamus guttatus. The sequence continues at coordinate 124,392 of NW_010583980.1, read as the reverse complement.
TCTGGTTAATAATCTTTAACAATTTGCTGGATCATCCTTCAAACTCTAAGCTAAATTGAATTCAGTAAAGGCTTATGTGTAGCCATTGCCAAGGCGATCATATTTGGTGGACTGTTGCCTACATCCTCATTGCAGCCCAATGTTTGTCTTCACAAAGTGCTCCTGTCCTGGCAAGGATCATGTTGAGCAGCTGAGTGCCTCATTCCTTTATAAAATCTTCTTTTCCTCCTTTCATAAAGGATGTATGGGGCCCTTTGGGCTTCTAATAACAGCTCATTGGTGCCACAAGAGGCTAATAATCTTTCTCAAGTAGTTTGATAGAGCCTGTAGCCTTATTTTTCAAAGCTGCTGGCACGACTTTCTTTAAGTAGGAAAACTAGATCTAATTATAATTTTGTGTTTTGATCAAATTGAAAGCAGGCAAAAAATTAAAAAATATATTTTCCAGGCATTCTGATCTCAGTTATGATTCGCAAGGTTTGGATGGACAAAGCAAAAATCTTTATCCATCACCAAATTTATCAGCAATGTTTGTGCATGAGAAGTGCTTTAACCTCCCTTATAATGACCACAACTGACTTATTGTTTCTGAATCTTTAAAATATTTGTACTTCAGAGAAGTATAAATAATTTATGTGAAGATAATTAAAGCTGCAGTTCTTCCCTCTGATGAAAATAAAGAGAAATTCAATTATTAAACAAAAGTCATGCGTAAACAAGCCCAACACTGAATGAAAGGTTAGGTACATATTGCAAACCAAACTGGAAAATGGGTACCAGGCAGGTTCCCAAATTTGAATTCCCTTTCAGGCTTCCTGAATAGCAAGTAGAGCACTATGTGGGGAGTACCCTCATTTTAAAGTTAGAACTTACGCATGATTTTCAAGCTATCACTTTTTGAAAGTGTATCTTGAACATTCAAAAGCATTTTTCTCTGCAGACCAACTTTTAAAGGATTGATTTTAATGGATTGATATGCTAGGCACACTTCATGTTGTCCTTATCTATATTTAAACAAATTCCCAGATTTGGTGCTCTAAAGTATCAAACTTATATTTTCTCAACTGAGCCACACCACAAAAAAAAGCTATTTGTACATACAACTGTGTCAGTTGTATCAAACACAGTAGAAAACATGCCTCATTAGTAAATATATTTAACAAAACAGCAGAGATTTTTGGCTAAGGGGTTCATGCATCTCTAGGTGTGTTTTTTTTTTTCCAGAAGGGTCCAGTTTAGTTAATACTAACTAAAGAAATAAATCCTGTAAAGAAAGTTGATTTGTTATATGTAGTCATATTTGGAAAAAAAAATGAGAGAGACACTCTGAATATAAATAGGTCCCACTCAACAATAAACTTGCTAATTGATAACCTGCTTACTGACTTGGTCAGGAGCCATAATACATTGACTGGAGTCCGAGACAACATCTTAAAAGTCCAATGAGAAATATTAGAGGAAATACACTAGGTGCATAGCCCCGGGATTCTCTGGTTAAAAACTTAAGGAAAAAAAAAAGTAAAGCATATATTGATCGACAGTAAGTAGAGACCTTATTTTCGAAACCTAACTAAAAAAAAGCCTACCATTTCAAGATACGTTTAAGATAATGGAATGGGTCATACACTGGAGGGCCATGCTGCCATTCAGAGAGATCTTGACGGGCTGGAGAGATGGGCAGAGCATAACCTCTTGAGGCTCGACAGAAGAAAGTGCCAAGTCCTGCACCTACAAAGAAGGAAAATCATGCACCAGTGTGGGTTGGGGGTTGACGTGATGGAGAGCAGCTCTGCAGAGAAGGAACTGGGGGTCTGGTGCACAACAAGTTGACCATGAGCCAGCAACGCTCCCCTGTGGCAAAGGCCAATAGGATCCTGCATTAGAGTTAACATGGCTAGCAGTCTGAGGGAGGTGATTCTTCCCCTCTACTCAGCCCTGGTGAGGCCGCATCTGGAGTCCTGTGTCTAGGTCTCACCTCCCCAGTACAAGACAGATACGGATCTTCTGGACTGAATATGGTGGAAGCCTGCTAAAATGATGAAGGAAGTGGAGCATCTCTCTTGAGAAAAGTCTGTGAGACTTGGGACAGTTCAGACTGGAGAAGGCTCTAGGGAATCTGATCAATGTATAAAAGCATCTGAAGGGAAGGTATAAAAAGGATGGGGCCAGAATCTTCTCAGTGGTGCCCAGTTACAGGACAAGAGACAATGGACTGAAACACAGGCAGAGGAAACAAATCATTACTGTGAGGCTGAGAGAGCACAGGGACAGGTTGCCCAGAGATCTTGTAGGGCCTCCTTTTCTAGAGATATTCAAAAGCCATCTGGAGAGGTTCCTAGGCAATGACTTGAGCAGGCATTTGGATGAGATGATCTCGAGAGGTCTCTTCCAACCTCCACCATTCTGTGATACTGCATGTTTTTGCATTTCTTTTTCCCTGAGTGTCAGAACAGGATAAAAAGTGATTTTTTTTTCCTGGAAAAAGCTGGACTTTCTTGTCTGAAACATACGATACCTTTTATAGTTCATATTTTGTTATATAAGGAGTAAATTATTACCATATTTAAGCAGATGTCAGCAGCTATTATGTTGTGAAGCTTCTCCTGGAAATGCTGCATGAGCCATTTAATGCTTTCTAGGAAGAAGACAGTTATGCAAGACACACAACAATGAAAACACCAGAAATAGCTTTGTTTCAGATTCAGATGTTAATGCTCTGTTGTTTACTAAATTCCAAATAAAAGAGAGGCCTTGCTGTGCTATGTATTATATAAATACACAGCAAGTATGACAGAGGACAAAGAAATTTTTCATTCAAAAATATTCTCAAAAAAAAATCAAGTGACTATATGATCAGAGGAAACCTCCATAATGTATCTGTAGAAAAGTTCAGGCCTAAATGTGGATCTTGGACCAGTCTGTCCTCACTCTCCAAAATGAGATGCTGAAAGGTGCAATATTGAACTCTCTCTAAAATGTTTAGGGGAGTTTTGATTCTGAAATCTTTAAAATAGTAATAATAAGCTTGGAAAAAACCAACAGAAGTTAAAAAAAATAAAAAATGTACAAAATTCAACAGAAAAAAAATCAAGAAACATATACAACCAAATTGAGAAACATATACAACTAGGTGGAAAGTCATCCTTTGCACTGTTTCAGTCTTAATCATTTGTCTACTGTTTATGAGAGTGAGTGACTGTTAAAGCAGAAGGCTGAGAAAGAAAAGCATTCTATTTTTCATACAAATCAATAAAACCTTTGGAATGACTTTATTCATGCCTGGTCTCAGGAACACCTTAATATAATTTGCATACTAGAAATACATGATGCAGTCTGATTTCTGCACAGGCTAGTGAGTGTTTTCCCATTGACTCTAAAGGTAGCAGCACCAAGGAATATTTTATTGTAGAAGATCAAGCAAAGAAAGATGCTGCTTTATTAAAACAAAATGTTTGTTTTGTTCGAATGACGATGTCAATGCCAGTGCTGCTACTCTATTGATCTAGATGTCATTGTCCCCTATAGCCTGATCCAAATTCAGCTTAAAAATTAAATAATACATTAGCAAATTCTTCCAATACAGCAGTCAATAGTTTTCACCACAGGTGCTCTTTCTTCTTTTAGTGTGGATTACTTAAAACTACTTTGTACTGCCACTGAGATGATTCTTTTTTTTAGAAAAGCAATAAACAAACAAAAACATGCACCTTTTTTGCATCATGTTCTTCTTAGTGGTGGCTGATTTTCCCTGTTACTCTGTTGTTCTGTACTGCACAGCATGCAGCATGAGTTTAAAAACTTCATAATTGGAGCTCACTATAGATCAATGAAGCCAAGAAGCAAAACCTGTAGTAATCTATCAAAAATATTTCCCTTGCTAAGGTCCTAGGCATTTAAATCATACCATTTTAGTGCAATGCTCTGAGTCACAAGTAGCTGTCATGTCAGAAACATGAAAAGATAACGACTTGTAGGAGAGTCTGTGGTATATCTCAATGCTCCCCTTTGTAGAGCAGGAAAGAGCTACAAAATGAGACAGCCCTAACTTGCATAGTTTATTTTCTAAATTAAACATCACATAAGGTATGATTTCACTGATGGGGAACTGAGGCACACATGGCCTTTTTTTGACAGCTGTTGCCAAATGCAGCCTTAGGCTTGCTGATGTTCACATGCATGGTTACCATGAGCTGGCAAATTCAGGCTTTCTATGACCTGAATAAATACACCTCTCCCAATAGCACAGATCTTCAGCTTTTGATAAAGATACAATACCCTGGAAATTTTCTTACTGGTTCAGAAAAATGCCACTTAACATATCTGCCAATCATGAACCCTTTTTAAGACTCTTCCTTCTGTTACTAATTGACAATGAAGCTCCAAAGACAGGATAGCGTCTTTTGAGGCTCCTTTTCAGCCAAAATAAACTCTCGCCATTGTATCTACAGGGAATACAAAAGGCAGTCCAAATAAAAAAGGCCTCCAATTTCTGGAGGTAGTTTCTGGAGGCGGTTTTATGAGAGTTCATGATATTTTTTTTGTCTGACAATGGTGGTTTAGTTTTGACTTGACCTGGGAGGCCTGAATTCCCAAGTCAGACTGTAGGCTCTCGTTCTGCACAGGCAACCAAGAAGGAATGTGTCAGTCCTCTTTTCTCCCCAGGCACTTCCACTCTGCTTTGCTGCACCTTGGTTTCCACAGAAATGGAAACTGGGCAGGCTCTGAAGACCTACAATCCTATATAAAAAGTGGGTGATCGATTGATTGGTGGACATATACCTCACAGTGTGTCCTAGTTTGTTACCATAGGAAAAAAAAAACAGTATATTCTAGTATTGAAGGTGTTCTTATATTCTGTTAAGGTCTCATTCTCTTTAAGCATGGTCTTGAACTTGTGCCGAGATTTCTCTTCCCTATTAATTTAGGAGTTAAAAAATAGCCTTTTCGTTAAGTTTGTTAAAGTCAATTTGGCTTCCCTTTTATGTTATCATGAAGTTTAAGGAAAGATGTTTTTATAATATTCTCTCATAAACTGTTTCCAAGTTCCTCAAAACTAGTGCTACATTTGCTGCCAAAAAACAGAATAATCTTTTCCAAATCCTAACACTTTGAATTAAGAGAAGATCCCACAGTTTTCCCTCCTTTGAAATAACTGCAGTCCCAAAAATACATTTAAGCAGCAAAAATAGCATATCATATGCTATATATGCTATATAGTTATTAGAGAATAACAGACAATACTAAGAGAGAATATTGCAAGAATTAGAATGTGTTTTGCAGGATCACAGAATCACTGAGGTTAGAAGGCAGCTCTGGAGATCCCAGTTCGATCCTTCTTCTCAAGCAAGTTAACTTGATAACATATAGCACTCAGGACTGTAACCAGCCATGTTTTGAATATCTCCAGGGACAGAGACTCCACAATCTCCCTGGGATACTTATTTCTTATGATCAGACAAAATTTTCTGTGTTTCAATCTGTGACCATTGTCTCAGTGCCTGTCACTGTCTGAGAAGGGTCAGGCTCCATTCTCTTGGTTTCCTCCCCTCAGACATTTATAAACATTGATCAGATACCCCCTCGGTCTTCTCTGGGTTGAACTGTCCCAACTCTCACAGACTTTTCTCACTTGAGAGATGCTCCACTTCCTTCATCATCTTAGCGGCCCTCCACTGGGCTTGCTCCAGTCTCTCTTGTACTGGGGAGGTGAGACCTAGACACAGGACTCCAGATGTGGCCTCACCAGGGCTGAGTAGAGGGGAAGAATCACCTCCCTCAGACTGCTAGCCATGTTAACTCTAATGCAGGATCCTATTGGCCTTTGCCACAGGGGCACATTGCTGGCTCATGGTCAGCTTGTTGTGCATCAGACTCCCAGTTCCTTCTCTGCAGAGTTGCTCTCCACCACGTCAACTCCCCAGACCATCTCTCCATCCTGTTGTGGTCCCTCTGGTGTATCAGTCATTCCCCCCCATTTTCTATGTTCAACAAACTTGCTGAGAGTGTATTTAGTCCTATTGTGCAGGTCACTGAGGAAACTGTTAAATAGGTCCTAGTATCATCCCCTAGGAGGACAAATAGTTACTGGCCTCCAGCTGCCCTCACATCTTGGTAGTTCAGCCAATTTTTAATCCACTGCACTGACCACTTATTTAGCCTGTACTTCCCCAGTTTGTCAGTGAGGATATTATGGGAGGCAATGTCAAAAGCCTTACTAAATTCAGCGTAAACATCATAGAGGGCTATCAAGTAG
>NW_010583980.1:99943-115504 GCF_000705375.1 Tinamus guttatus | reverse complement strand
TAAGGTTAGACCTCAAATAAAACCTTATATTTTTTTCCCAATTCTGTCCATATGTTCCTAAAGATGTGTTTTGTATCTGCATTTTTAACTCAGTAAGTTAGGACCGGAATCTTTGAAGCTGGTCATTTATTTACAGAAATGATTCCTATAAAAATTGAAATTCCTCAGATTTATAATTTCTGGTAGGCCTATTTTTGACATTTTTGTTTATTGCACCGTACATTTAGGCCTTGGCAGGAGGGCAGGTGTATGATGAGATCAATTTTCTTGAGATGTAGTTCAGTCCTGATAGAAATAGCATGTCAGGAGGAAATGGGATAATGAACAGCCTTGGCCAGGGAGACACCCAGTCCGGGCCAAGATTTGGGTCACCAGTTCTCCCAGTCATCACAATTGGCACTGTCAGTGAGAAGCACCTTTACAGCTACACTTGTTTCCCATGCTCAGTAATAATGTACAATATTAATGTGCCCCAGTACAATAATTTATGGCAATCTAAGTCTCTTCTTCTCCTGATGAGAATCACCTCTGACAAACAAATGGACCCTTTGGAGTAAAATCCATCTGCTTGCTTTCTCTTTTCTTATTTTTTTTTAATTGGTGGGAGTAATGTGGAGGAAATCAAGACTACTTTTCAGGGACTTCTGCTGCCCAGTTCCTACTGAACGAAACTGGAGATGTTGATTCGGCAAGTGCACTTTGAGGCCCTGACTGTCTTACAGGCTGCTTCTTCCTCTGTACCACAGCCGAACAATTGAAAAAGGCCGAGGTATTTTTGTGAATAATCCCAAGCATTGTATGGCCAGGAAGACCAGGGGCCAAGGGGGCTCAGAGGCCACCCTCCTTTGGAATTTGATGCCTTTGTTGTTCTTTCCAAGTCAGAGTCTTGTGACCTCCAGGGCACATTGTAAATCTCAGCTATTCATTTAGGCTCTGATTTAGAGCATTCACTGCGGAGAAAATAGCAGATTCCAGTTTAAATGAAATTATACATCCTTCTTTAACTTATCATACACGTGCATAAGGCTCATTGCATGAAAGCATTTTATACACTGGTAATGCTGGCAACTGCCATATAAATTCTGAGCATGCTTAAGGTAATAATGCCTTTGATTTTATCCCCACTTGCACAAATGAGAGAAGTGCAAGCAAATACAGCATTTTAAAAGCACCTCATTAACATATTGGGTGGCCTTGCTAATTTTTGCTGTAGGGGATGCTTTCCTACATTTCAGTCTGTATTAAGAGAGGATCTCTCTGAGGATAGCAATCCAGAAAAGCATAACTTCATGCATGCTGCACAAAAGACCTGTCCAAATATTTTCTTCTCCTTCTGTGTGCTATGATGCCTTAAAAAAACAGGCTACTCATGCTACTGTACATGCCTGGATGACAGATCAAGAGGCATCTTCCAACTCTTTTTACAAAGGAGAGGGTAGATTTCAGCCCACAAACGGTAGAGTTACCAGTGCAGTCTATCAGTAAATAATATCATTTGCTTTATGGCACAGGGATCAGGGAGAGAAGAGTGGCTATGACACTGCAGCAGGTCAACAGTTTGAAGTCAGGTGGTGCCAAAACATCCTGAAATGATAAAATAAGTTAAATAAAAATAAAATTGGCATTTTTAACTAATCATATCTGCAGCACCCAATTCATCAGAGATAAGACTGTCAGATTGTGGATATGTATTTCTAGCAGGCTTAAGTCTGGATGACACTTAAATATTTGGTTTGCCTTAGAGTTGGAGTCAGCCAAAAAATTTGAGTCAACATCTCAGCACTCCCTCTCTTGGCCTTGTTTCTCTCTGTCTGCCTCTTACAAACACACATACGTACTTTCATGCAGAGCCTAAAGTTCTTCGTATTTTTCAGACTCTTCAATATGTGTTGTTATTAAACTAGAAAAGCATTTATGATGTCAAGCTTTTTAATGTTTTGTTACATTCTTCTGTCTGTATAAATCAACTAATGGAAACTAGGCTAAATGCTGAAGGAAGAATGCATACTATTGTATAAAAAAGTGTTAAAAAGACCACCTGGATGCTTATAACAGCTGGAAAGAGTATAAAACACTATTAAAATTACTGCTTTATATGATTCATGAAAGCTAACTCTGTGACATCTGACAGATTTACTGCTTTAGATACCAACTCTGCCATGATTCATCTTGCTGACCTTAGTCCATAACGTCCCACCAAATATTGCAGAGAATATTCTTAGATAAAGATAATGCAAAGGAAGAAAACAAATCTCTTCCAGTATGTTTGTATGTTCGCTAATGACAAATTAAAATTTTAGGAACATTGTATACTGAGGTTGTCATAGTTTTTATAGGTTCATTAAATTATTTTAATTTAATAAATGCACTGCTTGCTTAATCAATAGCTACTGCAGTGACTTTGCAAGCAGCCCACCAATTCAGCAAACCCATTTTGTAATAGTTGGAGTTCATAGAAGGTATTAGCAGCGAAGCCACCCAGCAATGAGTTTGAATAGTCTAATCTTGAGGTAACAAAAGCATGAATAACCATTTCAGGCTCTGGATCAGATACAACTGGCTGCAGAGTGGTGATATTCTTTAAGCACACTGAACAGGATTTGGATTTAACCCAGAAAATAAACCAAAACCCTAGGCAAATTACTATTAAAATACAGGCAACATCAAAGAGGATAGCAAGGAAACAAAGAGATTGCAAGAAATGTTTTGGTGGAAGCATAATTTATTTTCATTTTATCAATCTTTGAGCGTATGAGGATTTTTTGTTTCAAGGAGTGCACATTTGACAGCCATGACTATATTAATATCAAAATGGCAATCCATGCTTTTCCTCTCCATCAATCCTGATTTCCTTCTGATAACTGAATTATTAGATGTTTTTGCATTACTGATTTCAGATTTTTCTTTCTTTCTTTCTTTCTTTTTCTTTTATTTTGTTCTGAAAAGCCCCCTTGACATTAGGAGAAGAAGAGATATGTTCTCTCTCTCTTCCCACGCAAGTTAGAAGGTAACTGAATATAGTAGAAAGACAAAATGCATTTTGGCTATTACAGAGATAGGAAAAAAGTTTTGTCTGTTGAGAAAAATAGAAGGTAGAAAGTAGCATTGACTACTTGTGTAACATTTCTCTCAAAGGATACCTGATGTGGTAAAGTCACTTAAAAGTCAACAACATATGATCTTAAGAAGCAGCAAACATAATCTAAATAGATTTAGATTATATTTGGCCCATATATTCCTTGTGAATTTCTATTAACACAGAGCCCACTGAGGGTGTTTAAATTTGGGATTCGTATAAGGATTCATATAAAGATGATCAGAAATATCACTGTCCTGAGAGTACTCTAGGCACAAGATGAGAACAAAATTTGACTTAGCAAATGACTTTATTCCCTCATAATTAGGTTTTACATATGAAAACAGTATCATAAATAGATGAAAAACATATTCTAAAAGTATAAGGCACACTGGGATACTGAAGTCAAAAGCAAAGTGCCTAATCACCACTAAGCCTCCTTATGCACGGCTCTATCAAAATGTAAGGCTGTAAGCAGATGGAATTTGCATATTCACTAATTATTAGCTGCAACCTTCAAAGAAAACTGACCAAAAGATGGTAGACTAGATGACTAATGACTGCACGTCTGTAAAAAAGAATTACAGTTTTACTAATGCCCATCAAGTGCTTTTGACTAAACTAGAAACAAGAGCACCGAGAAAGCATTTTGTTTGTACGTAGGTGTTTATACATTTGATGTACAAACATAGCTGCCTTGTGTAGTTGGGGTGGTCGGATATCCTTTCCTCAGCTGGAAAAACTGGATGTGAAATCTGAGATCCTTGGATATCTGTGGCAAAATTTTCTTGTCTTAAAAGGACTCGATTTCACTTGATTTTGTTATATTTAATCAATCACTGTAATTACCCAGGCACTTAAATCTCTATAAGCTGTGCAAAGTTTTGCCACCTCCCCAGTTTTTAACGAAGGTGCACATACATAGAGCCACAGCGACCACCGGGTTGCAGCTGCCTCGCAGTGGCACTCAGCAAGTTTCTCCAGTTTGCCGGTGTGCAGGTATGTAGGTGGCAAGGGCAGCTCTGGGAAAGGGCTAGCCTGGGCACGCAGTGCTTGAGGCCAAGGACCAGGGACAGTGTGGACATCCCTGACTCTCTGGCTGATCAGGGTGAAACGCGTCGTGCTGCTGATGGGCAATTCCTCCCTTCTCCCTGCTCCTCCTGTACCCTGTCCTGTGTGTTTAGTGATACGTGACAGCTCTCTGAGACAAAAGATGTCTTCCCTTAAAGCCCTGTCCAGGTCTTGACACAAACGAGGCTCTGAACTCCATTTGATCCTTTAATTGCTACTGTAGAACAAATAATTCATAAGCCAAACTTTCTTTCAGCCTGAGTAATTGGTAAGGTGTAACATGCTCTTTTCTGAAGAAAGGCAGCTGGATAATGTATTGAAAGGTCTCATGTACCAGGCTCCAAATTCATTGCAGGTCCACATGAAAGAATCTAATTAAAGGTTTTATACAAACGGGATTAATAGCTTCTGATTAACTTAGAGCAAGTGCAGTATCAGTTGGAGCTGGGGAAATCCATGCAAAGACATCTCTAGTTACTATCATCAGGGATGCCAACATCAAAGCTTTTGTTACAAAGACACCCATTTTATATTTCGACTTAAATACACGCTGGGGGTTTTGCTAAATGCTGGCTGTCAGAACAAAGGGTCAAAGCTTAGTGCACATGCATAAATATGCTGCTGAAATACCTCTTTATTTATTTTGGTAGGCAGCTACCATGTTCCATTTGCCTCACACATGCTGTTCAGCAAAACTAATAAATAAGTTCCAAGTCAAAATAGGGAATCCCCTTTCTTCACGCTGCTGTCATTGTGTCCTGTTCTAACTTCTATTAAAATAATAAGAAGGCTCTTAGGGATTTTCTGTGAGAATTTTTTGAGCAGAGCAGATGATAGACTGTCTTCATTTACTGACACCAGAGCTAAATAGTTGGAATTGTCATCCACATCATCTCTTAAGTCTATTTCCTAACTAAATTTTAGCTCTGGGTGTTTTCAAATATAAAATAAAGTCGTTGACTTCTTTTTTTCCATAGAAGGCATAGAAGGCTGGATGCAGGAGGGGAAAAAATCCTTATCCTTTTTAGAGTCCAAGCCCCTCAAAAGTAAAACAAGTCTTGGAACCCACTGTCTAACAAGAAGTCCCATTGCTTGCAAATCCAGCGAGCGCTTCATGCTAAAACTGATTAGCTAAATCTCCACAGCGAACCATGCAACTTTCTGTGACAAACCAACAAAAAATATTTGTATGAATAAACAGTGATTTGACAGCAGGTTAGGCAAATCCACTCCAACATATATCTTCAGCATTGTGGACAAAGAGTATTTTCAGAGAAAAACTGAAAAAAATATTGCACAGAACTCCAACTAGGTGTCATTTTTTTATTGTTGTGGACCTGGTGTAATGGAACCTTTCTCATTTGTGCAACTGAAGCAGAGCACAAAGGCTGGGGGGCAGTGGGTACAATCCCCCAAACACCAATATTAATTGATGCCCATCAAGGAAACACACCTCTTCTTTGGATGTCCATCCCTTACACTTTGCTGGACAGTGTTTGCAAAACACTTTTAAGATGCAGCAGAAACAGTTTTTTTTTTTTTTCAGCACAGTTGTCTCTTGATCTTTCTTTTCTTGTTCAAAGGAAACAGACATACTGTAGCAGATGATCTTAGCAGATACTTGCCTATCTCCTAGACATATCTGCCCATACTGACAGAATGTGCCCACAACACACAATGCTTTGCATTTTGGTGTAAGAGTGTTAGCTTGAATTCTAGATATTTCTGCAGCAGAAGCTAACTCAAGTGTCTCCAATTCTCAGTGCGTACCTTCTGTACTACAGCACTATCCTAATCCTTGACTACTACAGAAAAGGGTAAGATGATAACAACAGAGCTATAGGCAAGCTGAGAAAGGCCACAAGCAAAATAAACTCATGGACCCCATCCTTTCCAATCCCATCTGTTTCATTGACCTGAAATTTAAAACTACTAATTTAAAGTGTATGATATATATATATTTATATTTGCTTATAACATTACTGATTAAAAGGTTTTCTTCTATAAACTAGGGGAAAAAAATGAACTGATGTAAGCAAATATCCTCAAAATGGTTCCCATGATTCTCTGTGAATCAGTTTCACAGAGAAAATGAATTCATACCAATCTAAGTCTTCACATGAACGTATCTCTTCGGTGACATGCCCATGAGGTCATTTGTTTCAAATTAATAAATCAGGCAGTAACAGACTTGCCCGCATTGACCTCTTTATTCAATAGTTCATTTGCTTTGTGGAGGACAGCTATTCTCCATGTGATTTCTATTTCTGATTACAAATGTGCTGAAGACTTTGAATAAATGATACAGAGCGGTTTCAGGAAGAGCTGGTATTTATTCTGCCCAGTGGAGCATGCTGGAACACTTCCCCTGTGCTATGGTTTTGTCAAGTCAGTGCTAATAAAGCACAGGCAACCCAAATTCTAGTCCATGAAAACTCGGGTAATAGATGAAAAGGACCAGCGAGGAAACTTCAGCATTTGGGCATGCACTTCTTCATGCTGCCATGTCATGAAGACATAATGATATACGTCCATTTTATCTCCCACAGAGAGGCTGACATTTCTTAACTCATCTATGCAATGACACCTAGGAATCTGGCAGATATAACCCTACAGATGGTTGATGGACCATCTGGATGGAAGGTTAATTAAAATCTTGATTTAGAGGTTTCATGGACAAGATATTCGAGCCAATACCAAGACAAGAGTAGGAAGGAGCTTGACCTTCTCCCACTTAAGTCAGTGCCGAAGCTCCTATCAATTTCAATACAGCAGGATCAGGCTTTGCCTGATGCTCAGAAAGCACAAATTACCTGTAAAATATGCTTTTCAACTAAGCCAATCATAGGATGAAGAATTCAGTTAGTTACAACAGGAAAAATCCCATGCTTTGGTGAAGGGTCTCATGGCCTCCTTATATATTTCTGGGCTTCAAAATTTTTATATTTCTATAAAATAGAAAGGTTAGGTCAGATTACAGGGTGGCTGTAACCTGAATGCAGGTTACAGGGCTGAAACACTGTACTATCCCAGTGCTGGTGCCCCTCTGAAGTGAGGTGAACAAAGAGGGTGATAAAGACCCAGCAATTTAAGCATAAGTATCCCCACTCTCACCCCCACTTGCTTTAACCATTTCTGAAGAATGTGAGACCATTATCAACATCCCTTCCCTACTCTGTTTTCCTTTTGATCCTATAAGTTCTTTAAATTTAAACAGAGAGGCTCATCCCTAGTGAAATTGTTCTTTTTTAGAGTTGCTACAGAATGAGTCGTAAAAGCTGCCGAGAGAGTTTATAATTGCATTACATAGTTCTGAGCTCAATTTTTAATCCAGTATGCAAACAAAGCATATTAAAGAGGACTTCCAAAGAAGAAAAAACACAGCTTTCTTTTAATTTTTAGTGCTTTGACATTTGCAGCTCAACCACTTCCCATGGTGTGTCATGAAAAATTATAACTGTGTATAGTCTTCAAAGCAAAATATATGCTTTCATTTATCCATGATCCCAATTACCTTATCTGTATCACCAGGTAAATGGTAGGTATTTGGTGTGCATTCAGTCACTCATTCTTCTGTGGATTTTGAGAAGGTAAAAAAAAAATCTCTGGCAAAATCTAATATATTTATACACATTTTCCACTTGTTTTACTATTCAGTTACTAAGAAATTCAAAATGTAAATCCATAAAGTTCCTGTGATACAGTGGATTAATAATTGAAGAGCTCCTTAACCAAAAGCAGTGGAAAGGTCCGAAATCTAATGAATTCTTTTTTATATGAATGCAAATGTTAAGAATCACAAAAATGCAATACAGACCTTGTAACTGGACAGTTTATTAAAGAGGTTAAAAAAAAGAATATATGGCTTAGATTACAAGCATTAAAATCTGATTTATGGGTGAATTAGGGTGATTGCAATTCCTGATTATACAGATTAAGGTGCCCTTCATTATATTGGAGGCTGCAATATGAGTTGTTTTCCACTGCTGTAACACTCCACTACAAAGCAAGCAAGCAAAGCAATGGTGTTTGCTCTGCAGAGTGTGCATGCACTGGAGGGCTGAAACACAGATGGAAGAGGGGAAAGTGTAAGCAATGGAGAGAAGGAGAATCAAAAGGGGAAAGAGAAGAGTGACATGAATGAAAAATGAACATATGGCCTAACCGATCGCATCAATAGTTTCAGTTCACCTCACACTGAATTCTTTAGTCTTTCATTTCCTGTTTCACGAAGGACAGGGAAATAATGAGAGTGCAATGAATAATGCATATTCATATATCAGCCTGAGAGTACAGGCTAGCCCTTTTCCTAATTTGCAATTTGACGATATTCTCCAGTATGAACAACAAAGTTTTCTTAGTCAGGAGCCTGGCTCTGAGTCATCATGAGAGATGCAAGCTCACAAGTCAACTTTCTGTTCAATTTTTAGGAAAATCCTCTGTACTCAGGCATTAGATACTCTAGTACTAGTCAATTAAGAACCTTGCTGAGCTTTAAAAGACAGTTTGTGTTTATTCCTTGGCCTTTGGTGGCAGATCTGTTCGTGCAGAAGGATTCTTAATGAAAGGCTACACTGAACTGTCCATTTAAGACAGATTATAACAAACAAAAGAAAATTATGTAGGCAAACAGCAGCATTAATAAATGGAAAGCCTGCTATGTGATTTTTTTTTTTTAATGAGAGGTTTCCGTTTCATTCACAGTTGATCAAAACCATGTTTAATACTTTCTTTTCTATTTATTGTCCTGGTGAAATACCTGGGACTATGAGTAGACATTATTTCTTCTTCGCCATTTTAATTTACTTTTATGCTTTTTTCCTCCACTGTGTCACAAAGTGAGAAAAAAAAATGTAGAAACATTTCCTCATTTTTTTTTAAATTGTACTACTGAAAGTTTTCAGTATCAAAAATAACACAAACCATGTTGTCAAAAACTAGTTTTTCAACAAATTCACTTTTCTGGCAAAAATCCAGCAGATTCAGGGTCAGGTTCTGCTGATTAATCAGTGATATCTGCAGCGCTTAGATGGTGACAGCCTGTGTAGTCACAGATAACCAGGGCCAAATAGGGAACTGGGGGGAGACTTTGGCATGGTTGCAACCCTTGTTATCCATTTAAAGAGAAAAGATCTTTTGTTTCTTGGCCAAATATGAAAAGACTTGGTAATACCCTTGACACCACTGCAGCATGGTTATCTTTCCAGCAGAAATAAAAAAGAACAAATGGTCCCTCACCTGTTTTTCTCCCCTCCCTCTGCTTCCCTCTGGCTGACAGAAACTTTGAAACTGTCACTCCATAGCTGGCTTCTAACATGAATTTCTGTGACCAATTCTTGCAATCTTTAACACAGAAGAATGCAGGCATGAGGAAAGACACAACCTGAGGAGCACAGCCTGAAGCGTTCTTGGGCTTTGTGCCACTCTTTGGGTCCTGTGCCCAATGAAGAATGGGCAATACTCAGTGCCCATGAGCAATGCTCATTGCTTGTTGCCAATGCTCAAGAATGAGCATCTTTGCCTGTAGTCCGCTAGAAAAACACCTTTCAGTTAAGAACATCCAGGACTTGCTACTGGAAATCTGCATGGCTCCACTGGTTTATTTTGACATATGCTTGCAAAGATCTGTTTTTTAAATTTTAGGAAAAGTGGCTTAGAAATATAATACTAATAATTTGTACTGATAGGCTTTTAACTAACAATACTTCAAACAAGAGTACATGTAGTCACCATAAAATATTGTTTTTTTCAGTGTTTCTGAGAAACTTGGATAGTATCTGCAAATGCAAAAGCCATTTACAACATAGCACACACTTCATGAGGCATTGCTGTTGTATTGCAAACTTGGCATGATTTTTGTAATCCACTGAGGGCAGCCCTCTGCATCCTAAGTTTTCCATTTCTAGACAGATTCCTCTCTTTTTATTTGTGAAAATACTGGCTATCATTTGTAAGCTGCTCTGCAGTTTTCAAAGGATTTGTATTGTAACATATAGTTGTGAGCCTGATGATTGAGGCTATAAGGGGAGCTAATATATCTCACGAGGCAGGTTGACAATGTAAGGAGCACAGACATGCTTCCCATCTTGGATTTTTCTGCCTCCTGGGCTCATGAAAGGATCCTTGCCTCCAGAGCTTCCATACCATCCCCACTTTTCAGACACATTTTCATGTCCAAGGGGTGCCCTGGAAGGCAAAAGGGTGCTTTCTCCTTGTTCAAAGCTCCTTTTCCACTGCCTTAGTCAAAGCCTCTGACTTAGGCAGTCCAGATCACAACACAATGATTTTAAAGGTTCATTTTCACCCCACCTTACTGGGTAACAAGCCTGGGCTTTATTATTCTCTTGGAGATTTCAGTCCTTTGCTCCTGCCAGCCTGAAAATGCCTGGCTGGAAACCAAAGGAAGTCAAGGGTTAACGTCTGAGGAATGCGGGGCTGGGACTGATGCTAGTGGCAATTAGTTACTCAGGGGGACTGAATGTGCACACCAATTTTCCTGAGGCTTGACACAACTAGTACTTAGACATATGGGGAATTTTACTCACCTAGCAATTCTCATTTTACCTGAACAGGCCTCCAAAATTCATTGAAGCTGGTCACGTGTAAGGATATGAAGACTCTAACCCTAAAGCAGTGAAATCAACTGTATTAAGAGAAACGTAGTTTGAAATATAATCCTGAAATGTAACCGAAAGAAACAAAGTAGAGAAGAATCTTGCTTTGAAGCAAGAGAGGAGTCAAAAACCCTAGTCCCTCGCTACAGACCTAATCGTCATGCAATCGTAGGTTTCCTCACGAGGTGAGTAATCTGCTACAAATGATGATACTGCAACATGTACAAAGAGCATTTCTGGAACATCGTTCAATACACACGGAACTTAGAATATTCTTTTTACGGTTCCTTCATGCAAAAGTAAACTGTATTTAAAGGCATTATACATGCTTGCTGTGTAATTACATTAATCAGAGAAAGCTTCTTGTCTGTGTTCCTCTGCTGTTGCCATGGCAGCATCCCTATGTTTGCAAAGTGCAGAGCACCCATTCTTAATTATACTTACAAAGCAGCTACATTTCAAAGGAACACAATAAAAACAAAGTTAAAATGAGGATGCTGTACAGAAGTGATACAAACAAACACATTTTTATCACATCTTTATCTCATGCGCGCTGCACTATCTGTCCTTAGAACGTTTTCTTCAGGTCCTCGCTTTCTTCGAGTACTCATGACGAGCTCCAGATTTTTGGTCTGCCAGGAAATACAGTACTCTGTCGCCAGCGTTAGAGCTACCTCTGCTTATAATCCAGGATCTAGTCTTCACGACCATCAATTTAGATAGATCTGAGTTTGCACTGCTTAAAGGAAGGCAAAGGAGGGTGTCTTCTGATTCTCCACTACCCAATACAAATCCCATCCCATTCATGCTGGTGCCCAAGTCATCCAGCTCATAGACATTTAGTGATCTGCTTCCTTGCTGCAGTCCCCCCCTCTCAGTGCCATCATGTCATTTTGGGTTACAGAGAGAAGGCTTCACCACAGTTAGTCTGAAGATGTTAACATGAACTTAATCAAGCAGAATATGTCTCCTATAGCCCACATGAACCACCAGCTCAGTGCAGCACACACAGCAACAGAGTCCTTGCCTCTTTGTGGATGAATAACATGGAAATTGCAGCCAGCACTAAAATTTACATTTTCTCCCTATAAAGAAATAAGGGATTCCCTCATTCTGAAATTAATGTTCTCTCTGAAGTTGAACAGAGCTTGTACAGATGCTGGATTGCAGATATGAATTATGTATTTTCTGGGGGTGGAATGTCATGCAATTTTACTGTTATTCAAGCCACAGAGATCCATCGGGGGAGAAATAATTAGAATATTTCAGAGCCCCGGATTTACATTTTTTAAGCTCGTGAGTGAAATGAAATTGGCTGCCTCCAATTTACATGTCTGAAGTCATGCCTTGATGAACTTCTCAAATCTTAGCTTTTGGATCTAAAACTCCTGGGGAAAAAACAGATGTGTTGGGAAATCATGCTGTTGCTCTGGAAGATGTCACAGAGTGAATCCTGAGATGATTCTGTGCAGAGGTGTTAGGGGGCACTTTGCAACTGCACGCCTGTGAGCATGGTAGGTAAAAGCCTTTGGATCTGACAGGGAGCAGAAGCCCTGCTTCCCCTTTTCTTAGTTTCTTTTCTCAAGGGTACATGTTTTTCACCTTTTACATAGGAAATTGTGGTGTTTTCACTTGAGTAGATGCATGCTGCCATAGAAAAGGGAAGCAATTCTGTTTTCGTAATGAATGAACCATATTCTGACTCAATTATCAGGCTAAGCAACACAGCCTGAACATGGTTGGTACATAGGAATCACAGAATGGTTAAGGTTGAAAGGGACCTTTAAAGATCATCTAGTCCAACCTCCCTGCTCAAGCAGGGATACCTAGAGCATGTGGCACAGGGTGGTGTCCAGGCAGGTTTGGAAGATCTCCAGAGAAGGAGACTCCATAGCCTCTCTGCACAGCTTGTTCCAGGGCTCTGCCACCCTCACAATAAAGTTCTTCCTCATAAGGATATGGAACTGCCTGTTTTTGAACTTGTACCTATTACCCCTTTTCCTGTCACTGGCCACCACTGAGAAGGGTTTGACCCTGTCCTCCCTACATTCACCCCTAAGGTACTTGTACATGTTGATCAGATCTCCTCTCAGTTTTCTCTTCTCTTTGTTAAACAGGCCCAGTTTGGTTAGTCTTTCCTCACACAATAGATGCTCCAGTCCCTTAATCTACTTTGTCGCTATATGCTGCACCGTCTCTAGAAGCTCAATGTCTTTCTTGTACTGGGGAGCCCAGAACTGCACCCAATACTCCAGGTGCGGCCTCACCAGAGCTGAGCAGAGGGGCAGGATCCCCTCCCTCGACCTGCTGGCAACGCTCCTCCTCATGCAGGCCAGGATCCCATTGGCCTTCTTGGCCACAAGGGCACACTGCTGCCTCATGGTTAACTTGTTGTCAAGTCAAGATGTGGGCAATGATATTTACCTTATTTTAGAGTGGGAAATCACTTTAGAACTTGGGCTGTGAGCTGTAGCTGGGTATTAGATACCATATTCTTGCTGGCTTTATAGACTTACCCCATGCAGATTGCTGCCATAGCTCACTTAAAATTGCAGTGATTTCTAGGTAAGCTTACAGTCTCACCTGGCTTTGGCCACTGCTGGGCTGCAAACCCTTATCTTTGCTTTCTCTGCCCACAGAATAAGAATGATGCCAGGATGTTAGACTATTGACATAAGGACTTTTCTTCTGCTTTGACTTGTGTAGGCTTAGATACCCCAGTCTTTTATAGATCTGAGAAATGTACTGCTGGAAGTAGAGTCTTCACGCTCATATCATTTTATCTGTATAAATATTTGAAAATACCAACATGCAAACACACATATATGAATATGTATATATGTATACATGTATATTTATGTGTATATATAAAGCCTGTCCTGCTTCTGGTCTTATGTAGAGCAGAGATGTTACATAACACTTCCAGCCAGGGAACAGAGAAGCAGCTACATGACTAAGCAACAGAGCATGACTTATGAATAACAAATTGTGAATATTCCCCCAGATATTTCCCTAGTTGATCTTCAAACAAAGAAAGTGGTGAGATGAATACATCTGGGGACTCTTCCGTCACCTAGAGGATTAGAAGAAGACACTAGAAGACAACAAGCAAACAAGAAAGATAAGAGATTTCTTCCCACAGACTTACATTGTTCCTTGTAGATTATTTGCTTGCCTCTGACAGTGAGTTCAAATGATTAATATGCGGGTCAAGAGTTTTTCACTCACTGTGCAGCAATGAGTGCAGTGCAGCAGTACTCAAGTTTGTGGCTGAAGGCAGAAGCAAACTCCTGTTACACAGGAGACCTATTTGAAAGAGACTGAGATTCAGCAGTGAGATACAGGGAATGCACTCTCCTCCTTCAACTCTACTGGCAACCTGTGTGGAGACACCTACAACTTTGTCACCTTGTGGAGTTGAAAAACCTTTTTGATTTGTCAGTACCCCCTATATGAACTGGCATCTGGAGAGATGCCTCTGGAGATGCCTCTGGGGAGGCCTCTGAACATGCCAATTTGCACAGCAACGGCCTCAAAAAGAGGAAACAACAGCAAGGCAAACACCTCTGAAATCTTTGGGACATATCTTTGTCTAGAAGAAATCAGCAGACCTCCAGTGCCACCAATAAAGCTGTGTCAATTGACTCCTGCTGGGGCTCTCAGCCTCAGATTTCTCAGAGAGAAAAAATCTAAATGATGATAAAATGGGAGAGGAGGAGGAAAATCTTTTAAATGCCTGAGTGATGTTTCTCAGACAGAAAAGGAAGGCCTAGGGGCAAAGAAAGAAGACTGTATTTGAAATAATTGAATAAGCAAATGGAGAAAATGATGAGAGAAAGATCACAGATACTGAAGCCATGGTGGTGGTTTTCTATGTCTCCTCTATGAATCAATATTTTGTCAAAACCATCACGGTTCTCCAAAGAGAAAATGGGACCACCTGATCTAATGAGCTGCAACATCTGCTTGCAATAGTATCTTCCCTGTCTGGAGATTCTTGTTTGCCCGAGAGCTGGTCGGGCAATCATGCCCTTATTTGCTGATCTCCTCAAATGCTCCCCTTGGAGCCAAGCCTGGGAACTGAGCTCTAGCTCTCCTTTACTGGTCAAACACAGCTGAATCACTACTGTGTGCTTGGCAGCTTTTTGCTGGCACAGCTCAGCAAAGGGGAGCACTGAGGGAAGGATGCCGCGAGCAATTGACTCTGGAGCACAGTGGCACTTTGGACCAAGCTCTTAAAGTCATTGTCTTTGCAAAGATGCAGTGAAGTCAAGACTTTCTGCTGACATTTTTAAATGGCACCGATAGTTCTGTTCTGTCCACTCAGACCAATTCCCTCTTCTGTGCCAGTTCTCTCCACCATTTTCCTTCTTTGCTCATAAGCAAAATGTAGTGTGGTCACATTTAGGGCATCTGAATACTACTGCCTTATAAATAACAAAAATACCCAGGCTTGCTGTCAAAGTCTTATTCTTCACCTTTTTTTCCCATTCCTTCTTGCTCTCTTCTTCCATCTTATTTTAACCGTACTGTGTACTTCACTCTAACTCTTTCACAGTTGGCCGTTGTGCTATTTCTCCCCATGCAGTGGAGCACATTTTGGTACAGAAGGACTCACACTTCTTTGGAGTTCAAATTTAGATTCCTCAGTGAGGGAAAGCTCATTATAGACCAACTCTCTGTTTAGCCCAATATGATAATGGCAAAGGCAGGGTTGTTGCTGCTGTTGATTTTGTGGCTGACTGCAACCTCAGCTTGACAGGTTTTGACCAAAGAAATTTGCTATATGTAACAGATGAT
>NW_010583980.1:73193-96578 GCF_000705375.1 Tinamus guttatus | reverse complement strand
CTGCTGAATTAATAGTATATTTTAATAAAATTGTAAGCTTCACCACTGAAGCTTCACCTCATTCCTCTGTTTTTACATGTTTATTGGGAGTTCTGAGATTTAATGAGTTGTAGTGCAAGCATTTTATCTTGTCAGCAGAGATTTTGGATGTGTAACTTCAATGGGCACGGATGCTCTTCCTAAAGAATTTCTGTTTCTCCCTAGCCCTTAATAATGTCACTATATGTATATGTTTAATGTTGGATATAGGGATTTTGTGACAATGACTGTTAGGATATTTTTTAGTAGAGATCATATAAGCACACATTACATTCTAGACCCCTCTTGTACATGCATGGCAATAGAGCCTCTGCCAGAAACAGATAATAATATTTGACAAAAATTAATACAGGGACTTTTATTCGAGTGCAAGCTTAGTATCATTTCAGGGAGTATTGCAGGTAGGTCGCTATCTGCAACACTCTTCAATGAGAAGATATGCAACAGTTTTCAGAATTGCCTGGAGATTAAAGATGCTCTATTTGAATGCCTTGAAAGAATCTGATTTCCTAAGTTTCATTGGCTTTCACTTTCTGGCACTCCAGACTTAAGCAAGATGTTTCAAATGGATACCAAAAAGCAGAAGAATCCAAACAGTAACCTCTCTTTTGTCAGTATGAGCTATGCATTTTACCTTGTTAATATATCTTATCTATTTTTTGAACATTTTCTGGCTCGCACTGCTATGAAGGCATTTCTTACTCCACTTTTTTTTTTGAATAATACCACCATTTTAGCTTTAGTCTGACAAAGTGCTTAAGCATGGGTCTTGGGCCTACAAGCAAGCACATAAATATTATCATTGAAGCTAAGAGGGACTACTACATTGTTAAAGTCTGTATGGACTTGTTTCACTAGATCAGGCCCCACAAGGGCCACTGATGAGATAGAGTGGGAGATGATTGGTGTTAGTCAGGTGTATCCTATCATTGTCTGTGAAGGAGGAAAATGCATCTGGAGAGGCTGTTTCTGAGCTTGTTCTCTTTAAATGGAGACCAGTTACCCAGAGTCAGGGTGGTTTGTGCCAATGAGCAGCCCCACTTGGACGATTAAAAAGCATTAGCTTGAAAGCAGGAATCCCACTTGTGTCTCTGTTGTTCCCTCCGTTGTGCAAGGCAGAGCTGAGCATGTCCACAGGGCTCAGGCTAAAGTGCTGAATCTTGGCACCTTAAAGAGAGGTCAGAAGACACTGGAGACACCAGAGTTTCCAAATTTAGGTGCTTAAGTGCCATACTTTATGTATGGATTCAGACCTAATAATAACTGTTCCCTGCTTGCCACGAATTAACCTGAGTGTTTCAGCCTTCACCTGGCATAACCGTTACTAAAGCAAGGCAGTTCATTCAGCCTTCATGCTAAGTCTCTAACTGCTAAATCAACCAAGAGGGTGGAATATGTGATTTTTCTTGCAGATTGTGCTGTGCTAGGAGCTGAGCTGCCCTTGCCAGCTATTTCATATAAGCAACTGACCAGTGGATAGGTAGAAACTACTTTTTCTTGCACTGACCCCAAGCCAGCCTTGAAGATATGACTAACTCCTGAAAGTATCTGTCATCCACTACCTCATCCTCTGAGATATTCAGTCACCTAGTAACTATGTATTTTGCTGTTTTTCCCTTCATGAAACAGCTCAGAGGTAAACTTCTGAAAGGTGGTATCACTTTTTAAATCAGAAAGCACCCTCCTCAATGGCTTAGAGAAAGAAACTGTTACTAATAACAGTACATAGAGACCTTCTTCCATTTTTCTTGTCAAAGCTGCCATTTGGGGAGTTCTGCACTTGTTGAAGACCCAGAGGAGTAAAAGTTTTCTCTTCAGAGTTCAGATTACAGAAGGTGCTTGCTGGATGCTTGCTGCTGGTATGTGGACATAAATTCCCTAGATTGGTGGTAAAGCAGTATGATTTCAGTCACTCGTGAAGAGGAGGGCAAACGGACACGGAGAATTTCAAAGACAGATATCAAACCAAAGGAAGCAACCTGAATTATGCAGAAGTCTTGAAAAGAAGACCAAGAGACTGGGCTAGGAAGAATACTGTAAAATGTATAGCAACATCTGCCTTGTGTCTGTATCAGACTTGAGGCAGAGTGGGGAAACCTGTTTTGATGACATGCCAGGAGAGACTGAAGTGTTCCCAAGCCTTCAAAGAAAATAATACATTAAACACTGCTCATTCTTCCTTGTGCTCTGCCACAGTAACCCTTTCAGACTCGCCACCTTATTTTCACAGGTCTTACAAATACAGAGGAAATGAACACTCACAGCTGCAATATGGGTAGTGCTGATTCAGCTGGACCTGCAGCTGAAACCTTCTGTGAGTAGTTGCCAAGGAACAGAAAGCCTAATGCCGAAATGGGGGAAGTCACTCTGCTGTCGTGGAAAACATTCCAAACCTGAGACTAGCACCAGAGCCGAGTTCTCAAACACTGGCCAGCGAGTATGGGCAGGAGATGGCATAGACTTGAAGGACCACAGCCAACACACTGTGGAGTTCAGCAGAATTCAGTTAGAAATGCTTAACATTTGGTTCAATGTTTATTGAAGGGAGGACATTGAAGAGATTTTTTTCCTCTAAAATTCATGGAGAAGAGAGTGTAACACAACCTGTTTCTGAATTGGTTCTGCTCTTCTCTTGAAGGAAAGAGAGGGAACTGTGTCAGGCCCTGAACATGCATCTCATACATCTTCAGAGAGACCCATGCAGGCTTCACATAAGCACCTCTATAATTTGTTGAATATCTTCTATACGGATGTGAGGAAGGAGAATATCACCTAGGCTACATTAGAGACAGAACTACAGAGCAAAATGAATACAACTAACAATCTAATATTTTAGGACAATGTCTTTGTCATCACTCAATTACAATAGTTAAATGATATCTTATAAGGAGTAGAAAGGATATCTTTTGAAAATTTTCTGAGCAAGGCTGGTGGGTTTTGAAGAAGTGAGAAGGTTTGAAGAAGTAAGGTTTGGGGTTTTCCTTATTTTTTTTAAGCCTTTTTTTTTTTTTTGTAAATTTTATAAATCTCATTCCACTTTTCCTATCTGAAGTACATTAGTTTCCATGGAAACAATGTAGTCATTTATGTGCATGGTGTTTACTGACTTCCGTATGTGGAGCCTAAAGACAAGTTATGTCACTGTTATGAAAAGTAGTCATTTATGTGATGCTTATCATGACTCTCTGTGCAAGAGGGCGGATACCTATACACCATTATGAAAAGATGCAGAAGTCCAAATTAAGGAATGCACCAACTATCTGACCTGTAGAATTTAACATACTCAATATATCAACAGTCACACTGAGGAAAAATGTGGACTTTGTTCAATATTTTGTCCTCTTTGGTTCCACTATGTCTGTCTGCATTATGTAGAGCAGCACTGCAACCTCAATGAAGTAATTCTTTGGCTGCTATGTGTAGAAAAAGCGCAGCTTTAGAAGGAGCTGCTCTGCTCTTTGAGATAAACACTTTGTTGCTTTTCACATATATTTTACTCTTGATTCATAATACTCAGAAACATAATCCAACTTTTTTATCATTTCTATCACTAATTTTCTCTATCAAGACAAGTAAATCTGCTTCCTTGAATATACCTGCATAATGCAAATTAAACTGCCACAAGAACATCAACCTTTCATATAAAAATAAGTTGCTATTGTGTATATTACCACAACACTAACAAAGAGCAAAAAAACGTAGCAATATGACAAGTAGAATGAATTAAAATTAAACTTAACAAGAACTGAAACCAGTGAGAGTTGTTTGCTAAGAAGGTATATCAATATTGGTAATATTATCATTTGCTATGGATAGCACAAATAAAAATCTCAAATTCCTCCAGATGATGCATGGGATTATGATTTTTTTTTCAAAGATATGTAGACTTCAGATGTATTTGGTTAATTCTGACTCACAGAAGGAAGTAATATTTTTTTCTAAGCTACTTAGGAGTCAGATAACTTTCTCTGCTATCCACATTTCTCTGTCAGACCACCTTCAAGTATCCTTCCAATGGGTTTAGTAAGGGCTGCCAACTCTAGCAGGAGTCTGAGATGAGGACAGACAAATGTCCTGATGGCACGCGGCAGGACAGTTCAGCGTCTGCAAAGCATTCATCCCCTCCCTTGGCAGAGCACAGCAGAGGTCCTATTTAGCCAGGTTAGATGAAATTGGGATGGTTGCACTCCCAGTTGGTCTGATGCCATCAGAAAGCCTTATATAAGAGGAAGATTTTGCTATTGGGACAGTAAAGGAATGAGGGAAATGTCATTAAATGACATTTTGAAGTTTGCAGCTCCAATTTACTTTCACCGTGGCTACACTGTGGGTGCTATTATCCCCAGATTATGATCATAAAACCAAGAAAACACTGCATAAGTAGATCTTTGTTATTTTAAGTCACTGTTAATGAAAAATAAAAATCTACTGGCTAGTAGTCCAAATCTACTAATAAGAATCGACTGGCTACTAGTCCAAAAGGCTAAAATATGAGACCAAAGTACCATAAAGAACAAGATTATTGGTATTTTTTCCAGTTTTCTTCTTCATTAAAAAAACTGAAGGCCCTGAATGGACCCCAAAGGTAATGCAGGCTGTGCTGGGTAGTGAGCTGGTGGTCCATTTTCACCTGATTGTGAATCTCTTTTGCTAGTGACATAGTAAAATACCTTCCTTGGTGCAGGGAAATTTGGCCTTTGGATATGGAACTGGCAGCACCATGGGATAAGATTATTGCTGAGTGTAGGGTTTCTATTAGCAATCAGTGCTTGATACCTTACACCTTGTGCCACAGCTTCAACTTCACCTCTTTTTTCCTTTCTCTTATACTTCCAGGAAAAGTTATTTTCCATTGACAGAAATGTCAAATGGGCCAAGTAGGAAACAGAACTCAGTAAATGTGGAATGAAGCAAAATCCTGAATATTTATCCAGGTATTGACCCTGGGAACAGATCTCAGTTGCATGATGCAATGTCATTTGGTACGTAGCAGATACATCTATAGTTTTTCTGAAATATTCCTGTTAGATATGCCTTTCATTCCCAATGTGGGAAACAGCTCAAAACATTTCTAGGAAAGGGGTGTAACTTTCTCAATATATTTTTTGAATGAATTTCATAAAATACCTTAAATAATTTCATCAAGTGTTCCATAATATCCCAGTACAAGGAAGGTCAAGTGGATCTGTGTTTATAATGCAGTGAATTAGTTCTCAAGATTCTTCTGTTAATGCTGAGTGCTTACGGCTATTAAGAGTGAGTCATATCTGTCAGAGCTGAGGAAAATCAATACTATTTAGCTTACATGCATTCAGGTATCCATAAATCGGTCATTTCTGTTTTACTGTTTTTTAAAAGTAGCTACCAATTTCTCCTCTCTTGGATATTTTCTCTGTGATTTGCCCCTGTAACATAAGCAAGTGCTTCATGCAATATCAGTAAAAACAGCAAATTCCCCAGTGAACTTCAGGGACTCTCTTCTGCTTCTTTAAGCTATATTTCTGCCTGAGGAAGCTCCTTAGATGGGTGTTTCTGCTCTGTTTTATCCTGGAGAACTGAAAGGAACTGAGAAATAAATATGACATTATATCTATTAGCACTACGATGGGAGCGAAGGCTTTCCCTTGAGCGATGGCTTCCTAACATCAGACTTGCCCCTGCGTGCTCAGAAATGGCCCCAGTGGCAAATACCCTTCAACAAGGCTGGGGCTCATCATATGTTTCATCCCAGGCTCTTTCACTATCCCCATGGGTCATAGCTGCTGTCACACATTCTTATATAACTGGGGACTGATAAATTCACTAATTCAAAAATGAAGCCAAGGCCTCTGCTCAGTGACAGGTGCTGACTGGGACTGTGGCAAAGTCTGGCTGGCTCGTAGCACCCCAGGTGCAAAGAAGGTGAGCACCTGGATGGGAGGAGTTTCTGCAGCAGCTACAGCTATGAGGAGTTACTCCATGCCAGCATGGCAAAGTTAAAGGCCAAGGTTCCTACGGCCATGTCAAGATTACCATCAAGTGAAAGATTACAGAGGGCATTTGTATGGCCTCATACATCCTGGTCTTCCACTTGTGGGGAACCGGACAGAAACCCAAGTCTTTGCATCATTTGATCAAGACCCTATGCCTTTGAATAAAGCTGGAAATAAAATACAGTTCTTTAAGTCATCAGTTCTTTAAGACATCTCTTTCTGATCTGAGTCTTGTCTGGGCTCAGCTTTACCCAATTGCGCTTTTGACATCTTAACAGGGTTAGTGGTAACACAGTATATGTATAGATACATATACATATTTGTGGGTGTACATCACCACCATCATCCTATAGCCCCACAGTCTGTTGTCATATTGTAGATATTTCCCTCAGTTCTGGTAAGAGGTGAAGTAAATTTCTTTCTTAGGACCTTAATTCTGCGTATCACTCTTTTTTATGGCCATTTTTTTGTTGTTTTTTTTTGAAGGATCTATCCCAGAAGGTAGGGATTTTGCAGGTATGCTGGAAGCAATCTCAGTCAGATCCACTGCAGCTCAGGGTAAAATTGAAAGGGGAGAGCTTCCTCTCCAACTTCATTTATATTATGCTAATATTTAA
Organism: Tinamus guttatus; assembly: GCF_000705375.1. Next base: position 89,950 of record NW_010583980.1, on the reverse strand, counting down.
CAATAATTTATCAGCAGTTTGCAGTGATTGACATTTCCCTGGAAATGTGGTTGTTTATGCTTCAAGCATAGGGAATGCTTACAGAGTAGGGAATGATCATCCTTAGCTAACAGGTGGGGGAGTTGTACTTCAGAGAAGGTAAGGGTCATCATGATCATACAGGGCGAATACTAAGACAGCAATGGTGGAAGCTCCTGCCCTAACCAGTACTGCCTTTTTTTTTCTCTCTGAAAGTGTAAAGTTTGCTGGGTCTGTTCTGACAGATACGTGAGATAATGCTCAGAAAGACTGGCATAGATGAACTCCTGCACTACTCATTGCCCTCACTATAAGGCAAGCCCTTGCCTGTGCTCTGCTCCTGTCTGGCCTTGCCTCTGAGGTCAACAAGCTATGAAAAGAGGAAAGAGAAAAACAGCAGACCTTTTCCAAAAGCTCTTCAGCTGTAAATGATATTTTTATTGATTTAGTCAAATAACCTTACATTTATTCAACCAAATTTCAACTATAGGCAGAATTTTGGCCCTGGAGAAACTATTTCTACAGGTAACTACTGCTTCCAAAAGACAGTAAACCTTGGAGGAGCGAGGAGTGGGAAGGAAAAGCGATTTGGGTTTTTAAAAAAGAACAATATTTACGTAAACATGAATTTCCAGTGTTCTGTGGTGTATGGGGATTTTCGCTTAATCAAGTTATCAGCATGAAACTGAATACTTTTCTCAAAAACATATGAAGAAACAAGAATCCTAGACATCACTACCACATGCTAAGTAAATATGATACCTGGTTTCTAGCAAGTGTATGCCTTCATTTGACTTTGTTTTCAACTATTTTTTTATGGCAAGGCCATTCAAGAATACAAGTTTCAGCCTTTCCAACTAGAATTTATTTTGTGGGAATGGATGCAAAGACGCCACATTTCCAATATGATAGTAAGGCACCCAAAGGTGCCTCAACTCCCCTAACTCCCACAACTCCCCTAAAGAGAAAATAGCATCTAAAAAACCAACTTCTTAGTTAGTATTCTCATCAGAATAATTTTGACTTTTTTCCAGTGTTATTTAACTATACTTCAAATGCAAAATACTAGCTGTCAGGACTACTCGATATGCCACATTCTCTGTGTAGGACTTGGTTTCTTTTGCAGTTTTCACAGAATCACAGAATCGGTAAGACTGGAAGGGACCTCTAGTGATCATCTAGTCCAACCTCCCTGCTCAAGCAGGGCCACATGGCACATGGCACAGGTGGCATCCAGGCAGGTTTTGAAGATCTCCAGAGAAGGAGACTCCACAGCCTCTTTGGGCAGCCTGTTTCAGGGTTCTGCCACCCTCACAGGAAAGAAGTTCTTCCTCACATGGAGATGGAACTGCCTGTGTTTCAACTTGCACTCATTACCAGCCACCATGGAGAAAAGTTTGGGCCTATCATCCCTACATTCACCCCTCAGGTACTTATACATATTGATCAGATTTCTTCTCAGTCTTCTCTACGCTAAACAGGCGCAGCTTGGTTAGTCTTTCCTCATATGACAAATGCTCCAGTCCCTTGATCATCTTTGTGGCTCTCTGCTGGACCCTCTTCTAGAAGATCAATGTCCTTCTTGTACTGGGGAGCCCAGAACTGCACCTAATACTCCAGATGCAGTCTCACCAGAGATTAGCAGAGGGGCAGAATCCCCTCCCTTGACCTGCTGGCAACGCTCCTCCTGATGCAGGCCAGGATCCCATTGGCCTTCTTGGCCACGAGGGCACACTGCTGCCTCATGGTTAACTTGTTGTCAACCAGGACTACCAAATCCCTCTCCGCAGAGCTGCTTTCCAGCAGGTCAAGCCCTAATCTTACTGGTGCCTGGGGTTAGTGCCTCCAGGTGCAGGACCCTGCACTTGTCCTTGTTGAACTTCATGAGGTTTCTCCCTGCCCAACTCTCCATCCTGTCCAAGTCTCTCTGAATGGCAGCACAGCCCTCGAGAGTGTTGGCCACTCCACCCAGTTTGGTATAAGGCACAAACTTGCAGAGGGCGCGCTCTGTCCCCTCGTCCGAGTCATTGATGGACAAGTTCAACAGCACCAGGCCCAGTATCAACCCCTGTGGGACATCACTGGCCACAGGCCTCCAGCTAGACTCGGTCCCATTTATCCCCCCCCTCGGAGCTCTGCCATCCAGCCAGTTCTCAATCCATCTCACTGTCCACTCACTCAGTCCACAATTCTGGAGTTTTTCTATGAGGATGTTATGGGAGACTGTGTCGAAAGCCTTGCTGAAGTCAAGGTAGACACACATCTCTCCCATCGTCTATCCAACCAGTCACCCCATCATAGAAGGCTATCAAGTTCATCAAACACAACTTCCCTTTGGTGAATCCATGCTGACTACTCCTGATCACCTTCTTTTCCTTGACATACCTATAAATGGTCTCTAGGATGAGCTGCTCCATCATCTTTCCAGGGATGGAGGTGAGGCTGACCGGCCTGTAGTTTCCCGGCTCCTCCCTCTTGCCCTTTTTGAAGAGTGGAGTGATGTTGGTTTCTTCCAGTCCTCAGGCACCTCCCCCACCCTCCTTGACTTCTCAAAGATAACGGAGAGCGGCCGAGCAATGACCCCTGTCAGTTCCCTCAGCACTCTTGGGTGCATCCCATCCGGGCCCATAGATTTATGGGTGTCCAGTTTGCCTAAATAATCCCTAACCCAATCCTCCTCGACCAGTGGAAAGGCTTTCTCTCTCCTGGTACTCTCTCTTGTCTCTGGGCTCTGTAGTTCATGAGGACAAGTGTTAGCAGTAAAGACAGAAGAAAAGAAGGCGTTTAGTAACTCTGCCTTCGCTGCATCCTTCGTGACCAAGGCACCCTCCCCATTTGGCAGCAGACTAACATTTTCCCTGGTCTTCTTCTTGCTGCTGATGTATTTACAGAAGCCCTTCCTGTTGTCCCTGGCATCTGTTGCGAAATCTAATTCCAAACAGGCCTTAGCCTTCCTTGTTGCATCCCTGCATTCTCTGACAATGTTCCTATATTCTTCCCATGCGGCCTGGCCCTTCTTCCACATTACATACATGCTCTTTTTCTCATTAAGCTTATCAAACAGCTCCTTGCCCATCCACGCAGGTCTCCTGCACCCCTTGCTCGACTTCTTTCTTATAGGAATACACTGAGCTTAGAGAAAATGGTGTTTGAATATTAGACAGCTCTCCTGGACTCCCTTTCCTTCTAGGACTCTGGCCCAGGAGATTCCTCCAAGGAGCTCCTTGGAGAGGTCAAAGTTAACTCTCTTGAAGTCCAGGGTTGCAATCCTACTTCTTGCCCAGCTTCCTCCTTGCAAGATCATGAATTCCATTATCTCATGGTCACTGCAGCCAAGACTGCCCCCAACTCTCACATTTCCCACTAGACCATCTCTGTTAGCACCAGGTCTAGCCGCACCTCTCCCCTTGTTGGCTCATCAATCACCTGCATCAAGAAGTTATATGCAATGTTCTGCAGGAACCTCCTGGACTGTCTTCTCCTGGCTGTGTGATTATCCCAGCAGACATCAGAATGATTGAAGTCCCTCATGAGGACCAGGGCCTGGGATCATGAGGCTTCTCGCAGCTGCCTGTAGAAGGCCTCATCCACTTCCTCTCCCTGGTCAAGAGGCCTGTAGTAAACACCCAGAGTGGTTTCTGCACAGCTGTAACGTAAGCTGCTAGTTCAGAGTGCTTTTGGGGGCTCACTACCAATGTCATTGTCTGTGCGGTCACCCTAGGTCCAGCCTCATCTAAATCTGTGCTAAGTACTCCCGGAAGAAACAGTTACATCTTCTGCACTGTGCTCTAAAGTGTATTGTGGATTTACTTCTGAACATAAATTGAGTGCTATGCTAGCAGGCAAACTCCAAATATAAAGTACATATGAAGTCTCTGTGCCTATAGGCTGATTTTTACCACAGCCTGGCAAGCATCTTAGCAAGGTGGTAGTCAAGGCTAAAGAAAGAAGGGCAACTCCATGAAAAGGATACAATTATTCAGGAAGAAAACTGCTATATATGATACTGCATAAGAAATATTGATGGAAAACTGAACTAACTCCATTAAATATTGCACAAGTCAAACAAACACAGTGGTCCAGGTACTCAGTGCTGACACCTGCACATGTCAGAGCTGAGCATGACAGTGCACCCTGGCAGGCTGCTGAGGGGAAACAACAAATGTTTCAGAAAAACATAGCCTCTCTCCCCACGTAACGCTTCTAAATCTCACCCCATTTTCCAGTGCAGGTGGGTCAGTGATTGAGAGGTAATCCCTGATATGTGTGCCCTTCAAAGCTGGCAACCCGAGAGGCTTTTGTGAATTCAGTACTCCCAGGCCCTCTGGGAAGCACTTACTTCCCCTGTAAGAGTAACGACCAAATCTATCTCCTATGAAGGAACATACCTTTTCTCTACTTCTAGATATTATGCACCATCACAGCAGTTAGCTGCATTTGAATTTGAAGTTTGATATAAACACATCTCATCACATCTGCAAGATCTCATATACTTTAGAAACATTATCTCTGTGGAAAGCATTAAAAATCTTACTTTGAGATGATGCAGAGAGGGCCATTTTATTCTTACTCACAGCTTTCTGTACTCAGAGATAATGCAATGTGTTGTCATCCTGAATCGCTACTCTGGAGCAAGGTTGCTTTTGAAAATGATCATAATTCACCGCACAGGTCCCTGCCACAGCTAAATAACAGGGACACATTAAATGAAGATTTCCATCTCAGTCTCTGTTAGTGAAGAACTCCCAGATCACTGCTAGGGCTTTACCCTCTTCTCTGCTAAATTCCTTCATTGGGCAATGGTTTGAAGGGAAGCTCTAGGTACATTTCCAGTATTACTCAAAGGACTGCATTGATCAAAGTTTAACTTAAGTAGGATCATCTTCATTTTTCTGTGGATTTTTTTTTTCCTAGGGGGTATATAATTCATTTGTATGAGCATGGAATTATGTGGGCATATTCCAACAAATGAGCCGAGTCCTGTAAGGTTATAAATGTGAAAAAGAACTTTAATAGAGAAAATCCTTATCCTGAATACAGCAGAACTTTGCACCCCCATCACTGCAAGCCAGACCAGGCAGTGTCCCGCTGTGTGGGGAGGGCAGTCCTGGCCCCTGAGCTGTGGACTGCAACAGACATGGGAGCAAGGGAGGCCAATGGTCCGTCTGTAACAGGGAGGTAAAAAGTACTCTGTCCTGCTAGAACTGCAAGGGAAGCTTTGTTAGGCATAAGTAATTAGTTAAACTGAAATTAGGCCAGAAGACTTAATTTAATTGTGCTCATTGTGAGTTGCATGCGAAGTGTTTGGTATTTTGAATTAGCTTACGATTTAAAATGCCATGAGATCTGTGCTGATCGGAAGTAGCCAGAAACTCAGTTTACATTTGTACTGACTCCTGCATTATTGTGGTTCCTCTTAATTACTTACAGCTAATAAGCACTCAAAGATCAGCACTTTATTATACAAACGTACATGGCTTCTTATGGCAGGAATCTCCTGTCACAAGGGGCTCTAGCTTCCCTCTGCATCTTACTGTACTGTTGGTGTGTGCAGTTACAAGTGACCACTGCAAGGCTTTGAAGGGGATTTGCCTGCCCAAGCTGCAGCATCTTTTGGCCTCAGAGCAGTTTAACTTTTACTTTAAGGATGGGATCAATCTGTCTATGTCCAGCTGCCCTTTCCCTGATTTACCTTATAACAGTATTTCTAAAGGATGAGTTGTTCCCTGAAGGCCTCTTTCTTCCTCCACTGACTATGGAAGGAGTTTAAGGGGCAAATGTAATCCAGGCTCCCAGTTTTTAGGTGGCTAAATTTAGGCAAGATAAAGTCCATCCTCTATGTCTTTTCGTATTAAAAAATGTGTAGTCCGTCAAGAAAAGGTCTCTCATTTAACTAAAATTAACTACATTTCTTACTTGTCCATTGTGTTAGCTCAAGCCGAGATGTTGAAAATTTAATTCACACATGACACCAGAGTCTATGCACAGTCAATAGCTTTTGGAGTCTTTATTGAAATACAGTAAGATTTCAGGTAAGAGAAACTGAAAGAAAACATTTTGTAGCACTAAAGGAAAATACTAGACATTGCAGAAATGCTGGCATAGTCAGGTAATGTAATTTGCTATATGATAGGTAATTACCCAAATGGATCTTTTTGTAAGTTATACTTGCTGAGAGATCTAACTGTACTTATGTGGAACCAGGGCCATCTATCATTTTGTTCATGTCCTTTGGTTTCCTGATAGCTTGCAGACATCATACTGGTAAACGTCTCATTAGACCCAGTAGTATTTTCTGCACTGAACAAAGTAATATTCATTGTATTTACATAGAAGAATCAGGATGTAATGGGTTTTGACTGAATAAATAAATAAGACATGCATGCACAGCACATATTTTTGATGAGTGGGACCCTAAAGGGCTATGCTAGTGGCTATAACACTTCAGTTGCAGTTTTCTTTGTTTTCCGTAGCTGAAGCTGTGCTTGCTAAGTGTTTCATAATGGACATCCTAATAAGAGGACGTTCCCCCTCCAGAGACTCCTTGAATGAGCTGTGACACACATTTGCACATAACAACCCGTGTACATCTGAAGAATCAACGATGCTCCTTGTGTTTGCATTAGCAAGCCAATTACTGAAATATGTCTCCTATTAATCTTCTGCAAATCGCCACAGGATCTTCCCACTGTTTTTATATATACTTTGCTTCAGATTCCTTTGCAGCATTCTGTACTTTGTTGATAACCATTTGTTCAAGCAAATGTAGTTCTATCCGATCCTCACAGTTCTCACTTCATGCTTCAAATAAAAGCTTGCGTATTCTTCAGGAAAATTATTTTGCATTATTTCACCATGAATTTGGCATTATTTGAGTGCTTTATTTTTTTAATGAGTGGGTGAATAGCACATCATTTGCCAGAATATAAAAGCAATAGTCTGCAGGAGTTTGCTTTTTGTTTAATAAAGGAGAAAAATATGTTTAGTAAGGAGTTTGTTTTTCACATTTTCCTGAGTTCAGGATACAAATTGTCACACTGTAGTTCCAGAACAGGTAAGTAGAAAGCTAGTAATTATTTTCTATTTTTTTTTAAGTGTGCAGAATTAGTACATAGCCACATGTAAACAATTTAGTATCTAAAACTTCCTTAAAAGTGCTAGTTCTGCTCCTCAAAAAAAATACCTTTGCTTAGGAGACAGTATGCCTAAACACGTTTAAGAAATGAAAACTAGTTTATGTGCGATGTCTGAAAAAATGCATTCCTTCTGCATAGCACTCAGTGACAGGCAAACAAATTGCAAGCATGCCAATAGCTTATGAATTACCTCTTGGATTACACAAAGAAAAATGCTGCAAGATGAAGTATGGGTGTCTTACATTATGAATAAGTATCCAAATATAAAACATGAAGATCATTCTTAAAACAATGGCAGCAATCCAGCAGTGCAGTTAAGCATGTGCTCAGAGTTATATATGTGAATATTTCTTGTGATTTACAACAAGTATATGTTTAAGTGTTTTTCCAGATCGGGGCCATTCCCATTGCAATGGAGTTGCTATCACTGCATGTTCTGTGCTTCCATGCCAGAATTTACACCAGATGTTACACATTCACATCTTTCAAGTTCTGAAGAGGAGAGGTAAACCAAAATTACACTGTGCAAATTAACTCACATAGAAAGGAGAGAAGATTATTATTTGGAGGTGACAGCTTGTGGCTGCACTTTGGAAATGAAATATAAGTTTACATAGGAGGTAGCAAAAGGAGATAAGAGAACACACATTCGTTGTACATTACCTAGCAAAAAAAGCACATGTGAATGTGATATGTGAACAGAGAACCCATTTGGAGAGGGTGAAAATATACAGGCATGTATTGAACAGCAGAAGAATATTCATAACTTTTCATATCCAAATAATCCTAAAATTCCTCGTGCATTTTCCTGTTGAGAACTGGACATCTCAGAACCGGAATCTGGCCTTGACAAAAGAGTTCAGTACAGCAGTCTGCACAGAATGTTATGGGATCTCTGGAAATGTGAAGGCTTGAGGTGAAACCCCACTTTTATTTGAACCTGGTAGTTTTGCCGTTGACTTTAACTGGGCCAAAAGGTCCTCTGGATTTTATGCTACATTTACAAGACCGTAGCTGTTCCAGGGCTCCTGAAACAGCATAATATCTCTGAAAGGCAGCAGGTGTGGTCCAGATCCAAGTAGCTAGGATTTGCACAGGGCGTGTGGATACCCGCTGTACCTCCAGGTACTCTTGCAGCAGTGAGGGGTGGAAGTCACTTTGCAGGGTCCTGATTTCTCTGGTTGCCTCCTCCGAGATAGGGTGAAGTTATTAAGGTGAACTTCATGCACAGATGCAGGGGAAAGGAGCATCTCAGGCCAATAAAATGTAAATGCTGTATTGCATTATCCCAAGGTTTACCAACAGCAAAAATCCTTTGGGATTCTTTTGGCGCTGCCTGGGAAGGGATGGTCACAGACTGTCTTTGAAGGTTTCATTACTGTGGAATGAATGGTTCATTAATCATACTGTGGAGTCTTTCCTAGCAAATACAAGACATGCAAAGTGGTACCATAAAGGTCATGCTGCTTAATGTAGGATAAATAAAAGTGATCTTATTTCACTAAAAGTCAATAATATTTCAGTGTAGTGAAGGTGAGGACTGTGTCAAATGACAGTGTCTTTAGTAAGCACTTTTGCTTATTGTTTTCTATATCTCAAGGAGAGTAGAAAATGATTTCACTCAGAAGAAATGTACCAATAATACGTCAAAGTAATATTCATGTCATTCTCAGAGATACCAGTTTTTCCTGTTCCAAGTTACAGAGCTTATAAAAAAAAGTCTGAAGAAAGCAGGAGGAGGGACCTTCATATGATGAAGTTTAAGACAGAAGCAAAATGCTCAAACTGCAGAAGCAGCAATACAGCTTGGAAATAAGGTAAATATGTATTTAGTTACAGATACACATTCCACAGGAACTTAAGGAAAAATTTCTTAACAGTGAGGGTGACAGAGCCCTGGAACAGGCTGCCCAGAGAGGCTGTGGAGTCTCCTTCTCTGGAGATCTTCAAAACCCGTCTGGATGCCACCCTGTGCCACGTGCTTTAGGTGTCCCTGCTGGAGCAGGAGGGTTGGACTAGATGATCTCTAAAGGTCCCTTCCAGCCTTAAGCATTGTGTGATTCTATGATTCTATGATTACATAGGGAGTTGAAATGTGAATAAAAGATAAGCAAAAATGGATAACTTAATATATTTAAGAATTAATTCCTTATTCTCTTTTAAAACTCAATTGCACAACTGAATACTTAAGTTGGAATATTCAAGATACATGTGGTACAAACTTTTATATAAGTCATTGAAACACCTTATTCAAAATATTTAGCTTAATTATTAGACTGGTCAATATATCAGCTATAACTACTCTAGATAGAAAAATTGCGAAACTAAACAACTGCAGAAAATCAGGCCAGATGCTCTCTGGAATAAACAAACAACTGGGTCATTTTTTGTAATTACACCTTTGCACAAGAACCAGGTTACTGTGTAATTTTTTTTTTTTCTCAGACTATATTCCATGTTAGTTATTAAGCCAAGTGACCTGAGTGGCCCTGACGATGGACTTTTTGGCCTTTCTGTTCCACAGGATTCACTTCAGTGAACTGCTTAATTATTCAGGTAACTTGTAAAAGAAAAAAGGGCAAATGAAGCGTATGGGGTTAGTGTACTACATTGTAACCTGTGCTGGCTAGGTAAATAATGAATAATGTGCATTATTTGTAAGATGCCAGGAAGCTTAGTGTTCACCTCAACAGGTCAGAAAATATTCATCTAAGCTGGTTTCTCTCTAAATCCACCAAAGGAAGGTAAATAATGTGTGTGAAAAATTATATTCTCCAACAAGCAGAAGCAAATATTAACAAAGCTCTACTACTTTGACTGCTTTTCATTCCTCGAGAAGGAATGCACAACAGTATATATTCTTGCCTATGTGGGTAATTCTCACTGTAATGTGAATAAGGAAAATACTAGTGTACCTGGTGCTAACCAACAATAACTTTACTTTCCTATAAAGTATCCTTGATATCTGGTGGGCAGGAGCAGAGGTATGGTAGAAACAAAAAGAAAAGGAGACAGACACAGAGAAAATCTATAGCTGAGGGAAATGTGGCAAACATTTAAACTAAGTAAGTGAGGCTTGCTATTCATATGAGATTCTCCCTGTGATTTCAGTTTAAAGGAATGGCTTCCAAACATTAACATTTAGGCCTGTTTTTGCAGTGATGTACTATTTAATTATGAAAGGGTGTAACGTTCTGCTGTCTACGACAAAACATATGCTTTGCCCCTAGGGCACATATACAAATATTCATCTTGTATTCAGATGCTTTCATGCTTAGTCAAGATGATGTTAAACCCAAAGTTTTCAATATACAAATTTTGTGGATGTTTAGTCTGAGGGAGTTTTCAAAAGGCTCGGTATTCAGAAAGTACAGGAATACCTACTGTTTTCTCTGGAAATGTTGAATAATGTGGATACACTGAAAATCTAAGTACTTCTGAAAAAATATTGTTCAAATATTTGTTTATGTGAACATTTAAATACATACCAATTTCAAGAAATTTGTTTTGAAAAAGTTTGAACAATGTAATAGTTTGAAGAGCTATCACTATTTTTAAAGTCTATACACAGAACTAATGATAATTTGCATTCTTTGTTTCATTTTAGGAAAACCTCCCCTCATTTGTTTCATCATCTAAGGCTATTTGCCCTCCATGTCCCTGGAACAAATGAAGAAATAAAACTTAGAAGATTAGGGATCCTTATATCTTCCAGGAAAATGTTAGCTGTGTTATTTTGCTTCTTTCATCTTACTCTTTATATTAGCTATAGAAAAATAATAATGTATTTTAAGATAAAAATATTACTTTTATTAATCAAAGCATTTCTACTTTGCAGCTGAAGAAGGGGGGCAACTAAGAGAACATAAGTGTTTACCATTGTTTCAAAATAAAAATGACAAAAAAAAATCCTAATATTTTAAAAATGAGAGTAGATTGAATATAGGGTCTAGCTGTTGTATCTATTATGTATTGAGTTGCAAAAGCATTACAACTCAGTAAACCCAGGGAAGGATTTGGGGAAAATGCCCCCCAGGCAGACCAGTGCACTTTGTCCATCTGGAAGATTGAAGGTGCAAGCCAAGAAGCCTGAGAGAAGGAAAGCCAAGGAGAGGGTACATCGTTTCAACAGATCATCTGCGTCTGCAGTACTGAAAATAAAAGAAATAAATATAACTGTGATGCATCAAGCAAAATGGTACTTCGAAGAAGCTTTCTGCATGAAAAGATTGAAAGTTTAGCGAACACGTATTGGAGGGATATTTCAGGCATAAATCCTATTCTTAAAGAAATGAAATTCTCCCAATGACTACCCTCAACACCTTCCATAAATTTGATATATGCATCCTACCCCTATCTGGATTTAAGGAGACTCCAAAGAACTTTCTCTCCTCTTCTTTATTGCTGAAAAATTTAATTCCCAAGATGTACAGCAAACGCATTTCTTCTGCGGACTTTCTTTTCAGCTACTGCACACTCTTCGGCTGTCAGCCTGTCTCAGTGGAAAGATTCATGCCAGCTCGTGGTGTGCCCTGGAGCAGGGCACTGCCGCTGCTCCTGCTGCAACATGGGCTATGCGCTGAGTTCACAAGGCCTCAGCTCTGCCACTTGCCATGTGTTCTCTAAGCTTTTGCTGACCTGCCTGTAGCTCTGCTCCAGCTTGCTATATGCAGTTGGAACGGAAATTTCTCTCCTGTCTAGATGACAGCAGCTAATTTGTTTTACCTTGCTCTTCGCTGCGTGTAATTATGGGACTCTGATGTAGAGGTATGGGGTGAGAGGAGATGAGGCACAGCCTGGCAGTGGAGAACCCATGGCTATAAACCATTCACTGGTAATGAGCTAAAGAAATGCAGACCTGGAGCTCAGCAGAAGTGGCTTCAGGGGTGATGGAGAGGGCAAAGAACCAGCAGCCAGCATGCATCAGAGGCACTGGATACGAGGAACTTGGATGCAAGATGGAGTTGCAGAACAGTGAAGAAAGAGCAAAGTGTGTAAGCATGTTCAGAAACTTTAAAACATCCCCAAGTGGACCCTAGAGTGAGGAAGAAGAAATTATCAGCACAAACTTCATTTTCTCCCATCAAAGGACCACGTGTGGTCAGGTCAGGCCACAATAACCAGAATCAACCCATGGACCTCAGGTCCCAGACAGAGGGAGGGTGAGTCTTGCACCAGGAAAAGGAGCAGAAGCTAAGAAATACACGTCTAACAACTTCAGCCACATTGCTATTATTACTCCTGAAGCATTTTTCTGCATAGACATACTCTTTTGCTTTTGGCAGTAGTTAGTTCTGGACTAATAGTGATTCTTGGATTGGGCTGCAAAGTTTTCAGCTTTGCTAGCAATAAGTTTCTGGCCTTGTGCATAAGATAGGCTTTTGCTTTGCCCATAAAACAAAATTTTGAGCATTTTTGTCATGTGTTCGCAGCTCTGAAAAGTGTCTCATCCCTGTTAGCATAACGTGAAAGACTAAACACTACTATAACTTTTAACATAAAGCTTATTTCAGCTCAAGCACCATCTGCATATCACAAAATAGAAAGGAATTTGAGAGATCAGATTTTCAGGTGGTGTAAGCAAGCTCAGCTTTTTGAAGAAATGGAAAAAGTAGAGCTCTCAGTTTTAGACTCTTGACTTCTTTGAAAACCTGACATCTGGCATGGTTATACCCTAAGGATAAAATCTTGCTCCGAAGTCAGTGGGAATTTTGCCACATATTCCTACTAAGGCCCAAGAATTTTCTGTCCTGAAATAAAGTTTTCACCCAGAAAAAGTTAAGAAAGAGCAGACCAGAAGGTAGCTCAGTCTTCTGCTGGAGCTTGAGCGCTGAGCCTGATGCCAGGAATGAGTCTAGGCACTGTTGCCGATGCCCTGCTGGAGCTAAAAGAAAAGGGCAATGGCCACAAAATACTATGGTGACACACTTGGGCTTGAGTTGTCTCTGAGATTTTCTAGATGCACCAGAAACACACGTGGGTTCTGTAGATCAGCTGGTGCTACAAAACACGTTATTAAAAAAAAAAATAGAGCAAGAGTAGCACGTCACATGCAGCTGTGAGCAAGAAGAATGAGACTAGATGCTCCAAGAAAAATATAGTGTTTGAATTTCCTGGAATAGAAAGTGTAGGTAGCTATACCTCTGAAGGAAAAAAATAGGTATGTATGTTAACCTGTATATCTGTCTTAATTCCTTTACTGTGTGGTATGCAGGAGTAACTTTGATTTAATGAAGCGTCAAGTTAAAACATGTATAGATGAAAACATATGCATGAGGACAAGTCTTATATGTTGAGTATGTATTTTAGTTCCCATTCAAGATATATGGAGAAGGTTACTAGCCTATTTCAGCCAAATTGTAGCATTTAAAGATGTAAGTCTATAAACCACGAATGAAGGGAATATGGGTGACCTTTTCAAACAAGACACACTCTGTGTATGTCTTGTCCCCTCTACAGAGAGGGAAAGCTTTCAAGTTATTCTGGGGGCAACTGTGATAATTTTGGGTATCAGAAGTATGCAAGCTCGATGCACTGTGTTTTTTTTTTTTTTAAACTTCTTTTTAAGCTTACAGATGCCCAGCATTACTCTTATTGCTTTGCCACATTAGATCCTGTTCATTTTTGTGTGTTTATGCACAAAAAGTATGGACTCCATCTGCTCAAATTTAGATTTTCTGGATAAAAATAGAAGTCTGAGTCTGAGCTATTCACTATGGGATCCTTTTACAGTCTGTTGAAAGAAAGTTATTTCCAGAGGGCAATTCCGTTTCCTCTAAGGTAGATCTTTAAGGCAAATCATCCTCCAGAAATGCCTGCTTCTATTAACTGAGCTTCAAACATGACCAGCTCAGACTTAGAAGCTGAAAAGTGAGTTCTCTTAAAGCTAAGCAAGATGAATCCCTGTATAGTCTGTATATGGAGACACACAATGTTTCTTATCAATTTATACGTTTAGCTAATCCAAGGGTTGTAACACTAGGTCCTCTACCGTGCTAATCTGTAAAGATTGCTCTTGGATTGGACTGTTTCGCATTCTGAAGCTAGTTTTTCAATTTTATTGACAGATTGTTAAAGTTAGCAACTATGCACAAGGCCTTTGATATTTTAGAGCTATTTCACACACATGATTTAAAAAGAAAAACAAAAAGACTCCAAGGCATTTGAGTCTTCAGTGGAAAACATATTCCTGCAATTTAAATAGAATTTAGAGCGATGATTTTAGTTAAGTTGAATTTTTCAAAACAATAACTTATTTTTAATTTTCAAATGAACACCTGAATGCTTTCATAAGAAAAAAATAAAATTACAATTATCTGTGCTATGAAAAGCACAGGAGAGACTCAAACTTCCATAAAAGGTCATTCTAAAAATATTTCATTACCATGTTTTTTACACTTGAACATTACTGGAAAAATTATTATGGTCTCTGTATTACAGTGTTGAATCAGCCATGGGATGATTCCCATCACTATACTGCATGCTATATGACCATCTTGAAATACAGCTAGGTGAAAGCAGTGGAAAAAACATCACAATCTCTGATGGGGAAGCTCATTTTCCGGAGCAGTGCAGGTCAGGGGAAATTGAGTTCAGGAGTAACCTCGGGACTGCTGTTTCCCTGCCAGATGGAAAAACTCAGAGGCGACACATTTGGTCCTCAGGGAGAAGGATGCCAGGCTACGCCAGGCCCCTTGACAGCCCGTCAACTCCACACCAATTACATTGGCCTTGGAGGAGATTACAGCTCCTGCTCTCCTTGCCAGAGGAAAGGCTTCAGCAGCAAGAAATGGTGAGGAGGAGGGGACGTCGTGGATACACTTGTGCACAGCGAGAATGCAGTGAGAGCTGTTAGGAGCTGCCGAATCCTCTAGCTTGACCTGCACAGCCCCATGGCCCCGGGTCCCGCCAGCAGCGAGGCTGAGCACATGTTCCCAATAGGCACCCATGCACATATGCAACACATATAGACACCTACACCCAGCCATGCTCCATGACCTGCTGTCTCACTCCAGCTGCTGTTGCTGAGACCCACACGCAGACACGCACTCTGTAACAGATTCCTGCAGTAATGAATCTTATCCACCTTGTCTATCCTTTACCTGTCCCCTGCGTCCCCTGTCTCCCAGTTGCCTCACTCAGACACATGCACATGCTAGAAGGTCTCTCTGGCAGCTGGTCCAGACTTATGACCCAACCAGCAGCCAACCCTAAACCTGATGGTCCCCTCACAGACCCCGCAGTGTCTCCAGCCTTCAGCCCAGGCTCCTAGTCACTTCAACAGCTGGTTCTCAAGCTTTTATCATACTCTCCAACCACTCCGCCTTGCTGTTTTCCAGTGATCACATGCACCCTCATTTGCTCTGGTTGCTGGCATCAAGAGCCCTGAGATTGGAACTCCAGTGTCAGCTACTAGCACTGGGACCTCAGTGCACACACATACTCAGGGTGGAGAGCCCCTCACGTGGGATGATAGTTAGAAATGCAGTCTGATGAGAAGACAAGAGCAACTGTGGGGATCAGGTCCTGACAGGGTAGACTGAGACAAGTACAGTGACAGGCCCATTTACATGAGAGCAGCAACTTTTATCCCGTTATCCCTCTTTTTTCCCACACCACTACTACTCCAAATGACCTTAATCACTCCCTTTCCCAACTGCAGTCCCTCCCCTAAGCACCCCATCAGAAGCCTGGTACAGCCCCATATTGCTCCTCTCTGCATTCCCGCAAAGCGTCCCATCTTTCCATAGGCAGTGACTGCCCCTTGCTCTGTGAGCTGCTCCAGGAAGCCTCCTGGGGACCCCTGATGCTCACATCCCTAATGAGGTGACTGGGTTCCCCTCATCTGCCAGCGCAGTGCTTCTCTGCGTGGGGAGAGATGAGCCTTTAATCACAAAGTGCAGCAAACACATATCTCATTAATTCCTTAGAAATAACCTGTGGGGGCAGCTCGCTGAAGAACACAGGCAGTGCTAATATCATGGAACACTACCTGCTTTGCTAAGCAGAAGGATGTTAGGTGAATACAGACACATACACTAGGGAAGGGACCGTGATGAGGTTGTTTTCCCTTTTTTCCTCTTTTATTATTTCTTTTTTGTGGTTTTTTCTTTTTTCTTTTTTTTAAAAAAATTCCAAAACCCTTTTCTTTTTTCTTTTTTTTTAAATTCCAAAACCTGCAATTTTTACTTGCTTTCTGTTGTTGCCGTTCCAAACCAAAGTACCTGAAGCAAGCTTTTGGACTTCAGTCCTTCCTGCACTTGTTAGCAGGGTCAACATGACCACATCCAACTGCCACGTGCGCCTTGGGGTCATACAGCTCTTCTCGGCATCAGGTTATGTCTAGGAAATGACTTGAGAGTAGCAGAAAATTAAGATTTTTCAAAAATGTAATATGTGGTGCCAAACACAAAGTTTTACTCCTGAACTTGGCACAGGCATTTGTATACACATTTGAGGATCTCTTTAGCTCTGAGCAGTTCTGGTCTGGTCCCTGGGCTGAAAATTCACCTGCAGTTGGAGGGCATAGTTTGTGTTACTGGAAACTGTCTTTTGCCATAGTTTCATCCAAAAGGTGTCCAGTTTTTGTGCACAGAGAGCCTT
>NW_010583980.1:56722-73130 GCF_000705375.1 Tinamus guttatus | reverse complement strand
GCCAGAACATGTACCTTCATTCAGATGAAAAGAAACTAGCACATTCTCTCTATTTTAAAGTAAAAATCAAAAAATATTTAAAGCATGCCGTGTAGTTAATGAGACACAGAGAAGCACACCTAGTGCATAATTAAAGCTAGAATTAATCCAAGGAAAATCTACTGCAATGCATACCATGTGTGTAAGCCCTACCCTTGGCTCCAAATGGCACCCTGACATGCTGCACTCGACGGAGCAGACACAGCTGCGCAGAGAGATCAACTTTCCCAGAGGATTCCTTCCTCCAAGCATCCTTGGAGGTATGGCCACCTTTTGTCTTGGAGAGACCTAATAAGGTTCATACCAGAAGAGAGTTTGAGACTGGATTATTTAGAGGATCATTTAGAGGATAAAACCCGGAAATGAACTAGGGAGCAAAGTTATTTGATAGCACAGAGATAACTGATAGAGTTAGTACTGGGTGGAAAAAAAAAAAAAAAGAAAGAAAAACACTTATCTGCATTCCAATAAAAGATCATTTCTGCTTACGGACCTAATACAGTATATCTTATATATATATATATATATACACAATGTGCTATATATTTAGAAGTATTCAATCTTGCATATACATTAAGCAACTACTATAGTAATTTTAGTGTAATTGCAGTTAGCAATGGATTATTGAAGAGACACTGATATAGTTCCATTTATAAACAAGGAATCATATTAACAAAATAGCATATTTTAGGCTCCCTAAACTAACTGAAAAATTCTGAGCCATGCCTATTATGAAGGCATAGAGGAAAGTTAATCAAATAAAGGTGGAAAGTAAGTATGCTTACAGGTTGATAAACGCCATATGGGTGCTCTCATGCAGGAATAAAATGACTTTCATTTGCTGCAGCTTAATGCTGTTTAAATTGCTGCAAACTCAGGACGCTCTATTCTGAGTGGAAACACATGTCCTAGACATTTAACGTGCTTGAACTTATGCCTGTTAACTTAACCACTTGATTATCCATAACTTTCCCAAGAGTCCCCACCTAAACTAATCATTAAAGCAACCTACAGCTTCTGTTAATATGTAAAGTGTATAAGCAAGCATAGCAATGTGCTATAAGAGAGGAGAGACCTGTGCATCAGCCAGGTAGAGCTCTCCTAATACGCACCTTCTCCCATGTCCTCATGGATTCTCGTAAGCTAAACTCCCAAAGACCCCCCAAATAATTAATATAAGGAGTTCAAAGGAGTCCAGTCCCTTCATCTCTCCTGAATTTGTCCCAAGGGCCCTTGATCCCCCTTTTTTTGTTACATAGCAAAGATGTAAGAATGGCAAGGCACATCAGAAAAGGCCGTAGCATTCTCAAAGCTGATATCAGAGGGCTGCTTCTGGCCCTTCCTCTACCAAATTTCACAGAAAGACAAGCTACTGGCTGTTTGGCAGCAATATCCTAACTACAAAATACAACATTCAGAGGAGAAATACTTCTTGATATACTGTTTCTGATTTAATTTTAGTGTTTTAGTGTTTAGTGTGTCATTGTATCATATTTCTTGGCACTTAAAAATATAGGAAGCAGTAAAAAAGTTAAAAAAAAAAAGGACAGAGAGCAGTAAATGCAAACTGATTCATAGCTGAGATTTCAGTCTATTGCCCAAACTGTCTGACACGCGTTTGATGTACGGATGATGAGAAAACTTTCATAACAGCTATTTCATTTGTGTGCTCTTAAATAGGGCAAGAATATTCAGGGAATGTGCATCAGCACTAAATAATTCACTCATTGCAGGTCTTGTTCTGTGGACTAAAAAGGTAATATTGCCTTGATCTATTTTGGTGCAGAGTGACATCAGCGGTGGTTCCCCACCAGTGGTATGAGTACCTCCAGCAATACACAAACCACTTCCAAGGCTGTGGAGAGGCAACTTCCATCTTCCCACAGATGCTAATTTGGATCACCCAGGAATGACTGCACAAGGCAGTTCCTGGTAGGTGTTTATGCAGATGTCCACCCACCCCAGCTCCGCTCAAGCCATCCCTGTCTGCATGTCCTGACCGACCTGAGCGACTGAGGCTGTTGCTCAAGCCATCCACGGACACACAGAGGCTGAGTCAGGGTGGCAGGAGGGTGCGCAATAGCCCTGATGTGCCTGTGTGAGATAACATGGTAGGAGAGGGAAGGGGTGACAAGGGTCCTCCTGGACACAGCAACTTTAGAGCCAATATTTGCCAGTGGCCACATTGCCAGTGGCACCTGTCCAAACTGCATTTGAGCATCCGCCCTACACGGTAATAATTTCAGAATGCCTTTGAACAACTGTTTAGAGATTAATATAGAGAGGAATGCTAAAACCCCTGCCTCTGCATGGCTCCAGTTGCTATATAACTTCATACTTTCATAGCCTTTAAGGAAATTTTACATTTGCTGTGGAACCTAAAGGGGAAAAGGCCCAAGCTGTTTCTTCCAGGTGGAGAATCCAAGCTCCATGGATACCGTTGCTATAATACAGCTTCATAACTCTGTAGCTGGACACTAGGTGCCATGTGAAGGCAGATCTTTGATGAGAAAGTTGGGGGTTTGTTTCGGAAGCACTGGAAGGATCTCAGGAAAAGTAGAGAGTGGTTTCACTGTTGCTAAATAAGCCCCTAGGTCTCACTGATAGAACTTGCATCTCATAGTAAGCTTATCTAATATGAATATGTACAACATCTTCAGCTGGGTCAAAGTTTTGTAAGTAAGTGACCTCAAATTCAATCTCTAAAGAGCACAAATGTGCAAGATATTTTTGCAAGAAAATGTTTCTGAGCATCTTATAATCAATCAAGAGGCTGGAGGAGATGGCAAATGGTAGAAAAAGAAGAGAGAGAGCTGAAACAGAGCATGAATGGTAAAAAATTCTTAAAGTGATACTATTATAAAGGTCAAATGATGGCAATTAATTTCTGAGAGCGTCTAACTGACTGTGCTATATGACCACATCTGAATTTGACCCAGAGCAGAGACAACTCTAAACAGCTCTTTCCTCACTCCTCTTTCTTTTTGTATCACAGAGACATTTACTGGGGCCTGAGGCCCATGAAAGCAGTCGGGCTGCAAGGGAATCGGAATAGTTACAGAGACCAGAGAGTTAACGATGGGGCTGAATGATTTATAGCGGTGCTCTGCTCCCCACTCTGGTGCTTGGGAGGGCTGGGTTAGAAGGCGCTCCTTTAGGAAGAGGCCAGGCCATCCAGTGGGGCATCCCACTCCGGTCCAGCGGCATCACTACCGGACCAAATCCATCTTCAAAGCATGGGGCCGCCGGGGAAGGTGGTGCCACGGGGCTCCTGCTCTCAGCTTTCCGCCCTCTGGTGAAGCACTGCATCTCTCTGGTGATATCAATGTTTTGTCTGGTTTCTTACTGCCCCAAATCCCATGGGATGAAAACAGCAGGAGTGTTGCGGTGCAGGCTGCTGGAAACAGCTCTGAGCATTTCACACTTTCCTTTTGAAAGGCACAGGAGGGAAAGCGATCGTTCCAGGCTCAGAGCCAGGACGTGGGGGCTCTCTGCTGCGTGCGCTGGGCGAGTTGTTTGGCCTCGGTGTGCCATGTTTTCCACTCTTGCCAGAAGAGGATTGTGCATATTTCAGAGGAATATTATGTTAAAACTTACTATAAAATATTATTAATAATAGTATAATGTAATGTAATGTCATTTACGATATGTGATATATCATATACTATATATGATATAAAACATACTATATATACCATATATAGTAAAACATACTATATATATCATATACTATATATATATAAAACATTCTGATTTCAACCATTCTGTGATTATAGATCTTCAGGTTTTAATATTTGCACTGCCTAAGACCACATAATGCGACACCTATCTGAATACCTTCATGGGAGGTTGTATCCAACCCCAGGAGAGGAAGAATGAAAATGCTTTTAAGGGGTAATTCCAAATATGTACACATGCATGCGTGTAAAAAAGGAAAATTTCAACTTGCTCAAGCCATTGATGCAATTCCAGGGAGATGATGGGAGCTAACCAAGTTATTCACATGAATTGTAGGAAGCAATAAAGACCAGAAACAGTTAAATGAGTATGCCCGCTCCATTCTGTGGCAGAAACATAAACTACATGCTCTCTGCATTCAAATGTCATGTTAAAAGATTTGGTGCATACTTTTGGATCTATAGTTATGGAAAAATCCTTCTGGAGTACAGGAATTTTACCTCACTGCTCAGTTATTTTGCAACATGATGCTGAAAAAAAAAAAAAAAAAAAAAAAAAGGTATTTTTTCCCCAGTACTACCAACTTCATCTTGAAAGTGTGATTAATAAGTCCCAATTTTATGAAACTTTTAGCTACTGTATTCTATTATGCCTACTGTGGATTGGATGGAAATGTACACAATCTTTTTTTTTTTTTTTACACTCTGACATAATTTCTTCTGATGTTTTGAGCTCCTCCAAATAACCACTTGACTACAAATTATAATACACTTGACTTTTCATATATAAAGACTGAATAGCTGGAGATATTTGAAGCTTTATTCAAAATGTGAGCACTGCATTGGATTAATATCAATGGAAAACTGATCTTTGAAAAAAAAATCTTTTTATCCTAATGTTTTCTCTGCTTTTCTATTTTCTTAAAAAGCAACTAATAACACAGAGCATTATTGCTCTAATACTCTTGTATTTGCACAATACTTCAATCTTTCAGTTCATGTTGAAGAAGCTGTTGCTTTAGAAGACCTGACCTGACTGACAGAGGTTTCTGATGCACTATGACGAAACTAACTAATTGACTTTTAGGAAAAAAAAGATCAGAACAATTTATCCTAGTACTACATATCTTTTTCTTTTTTTTTTCCTCTGGCCAGAAAGGTCATGATGACAAAGTTGCAAAATTGAAAAACAATATAACTTTCCAAAAACATGAAAAGCCACATTACTCTTGTCTACGCCAAGCTTGTGCCAAAGACGAAACACAACCAAACCTCAAGATACTTGAAATTAATACTTGGCAGAGAACGATGAGGCTCCTGCTCTGTGTTCACGCAAAAGGATGTCTTGGGGACAGTGGCACCACTGAAGTTAGAAAGTCAGATTGCACCTTCCACAAACTTAGCGCTCACTTACATGGTGCTTTGAAGTTAATTGGATTCTGGAGTTAATTGGGTTTATCTCAGGGGAAAATTTGACCCACTAGAATCACTGCTAACATGAAGGGTTTTGGAATCAGGCCTGTATTGCTGGTCAAAGAGATTAACTGTAGAGAGGAAAAGACAGAAAGAAGGACAGAAGGATGATGCAGAGGAAACTTTCCCAATCCTTTGAACTGGTAGCTGTTCATTTCACAAAATATGATGGGAATGGGAGGCAATCAGCACCACTCTGGTTCCAACCAAATATTTCCTTAGTCTCTCAGTCTCTCGTCAAAAAAGCAAAGTGCATAAAATAGGATGAATGAAAGAGAACAAGCTAGGTGGCTAAGGCAGGTTGCCATCTGCAGTGATAGGGGATCTTGGTTACAGACATCAGACTTAGTCATATCTGATGCTTCAAATTGATATGTGTAACTCAGCTAAAAAAAAAAAAAAGCAGAACCGGAAAATACATTTCAACACATGTGGTTTAAATACTTCTCCAAGTGAAGAGATCACAGCAAATCCTTTCTATAGCTTCTCATAGTAACATGGGATCAGTTGATCAAAATAATATTTATGACCTCAAACCAAGAGTAATGCCATCAGCTCTAACCTACACTCCTTCTATTGCTACTAGGAGCATTTGCATAGTGATTGCATTTACAGTACTGTATGCAAGCTCATATAAAGTGTCCCAAATAAAATTAATCCCTAAGACTTTTATATCCTTCAGATATATGCATATTAACAAGCAAAGTTTTATCGTTCACATGCTGACTCATTTCCTACTGTAAATAGTCACTCCATAACCCATTGAGTTTCTCCATGCTTATTGGTAGCCATAAGGAAGATTTCTTGCACTAACAATAAGACAGGTGCCATGGAAATTGGGATACATTCATGTTAGTTTATACATTTGTGAGAAATTCAGCCTGTAATTATGGGAGATGGTTATGGTAATTTTCTGTAGAGTGCAGAAGGATGTCAGATATAAAACCAGCTCGTTTTTACCTTTCAGCTGTTACTTTTTTTTTTTTTTTGTACTGAAAGAAAAAAAAAAAGACCTTATGGCAAATTTTCAAATCTATCATACTGAGTTCACTTTAGATTCATGACAAGCATGACCAGCATGGAATACAATTCCTCTTGGTATGAACTACGGACAAGGGCCATATGCGTGGTTGTTTAGGGGGTATTGCATGCTATTGCCTAGGAAATACCGATGCTGGCTGCCACAGCTCTTTCATCCAAACAAAGTTGCATCATTGTCATTCAGGGTCTTTCTTTTGAAATAATTCCTGATGGCTGGAGGGGCACCCGTGTCTCCCACTCCACTGCAAAACTATTCAAGCAGCTTCCTTCTTCTGCTCAAGACCCAAGTGTAACTGCTAGTGTGCTACAGCCATGGCTTGGACCTGAGTACCTGCAAAGGGAAGGTGACACAGCTCCACTTATGCTTCCTAATACTGCATTAAAAGGGGTATAATTTCCCAGCTACCCCAGTCCTTTAGTAGATTCAGTTCAGAGGTGAAGAGCTTGCCTAAATCCATATGTGAATAATAGAGTGGGAGATATGAGACAATATGGGACTTCAGTGGGTGACCCAAACCCATGAATGTTTTGGATCCTCCCAGCAGGGTTGGCTGGCTCGAACTGCATCCCATGTCAAATAGTCAGATCTGGGAGCTCCTGTTAGGCTGTAGTCAAACTTTCAAGTGGTCCTGAAATGTTACCCTCAGATAAGAGAGCAGGAGGGTTTCCTCTGGGATATTGAAGACTTCCCATTGCTATTGCGTTTTGCAGTAGTCAAAACTGACAAAAGAAATGGCTAGGAGACAGCTTCCCATACATCATCTTAGTTCAGAGCCTTACTGACTTCCAGATTTGACAGATGCTATCCAGTGAATGTAGAAATAAACCCAGATCGAGAAGAAAATGATGAATTCAAACCGGTTCAAGGGCTTGCACTCTACCTGCAAAGAAACGAAAAGGACCCTGGTCCTTTCCAGACTCTGGTCTGACCTTCAGACATCCTTAGTAGACTAATTACAGCTATCTGCAGGATCACCTCATTCTAAAAAGCCATGAAACTATATTTGCACAATAGGATTCTTTTTTAAGTGTAATTCATGCATAGGTGTAAAGCAGGTATGAACTTTGATGCAGTTGCACACTGTGTATGCACTGTTGTAGAGTTTAGCAGTGTGAACATGAATATGCACCTGTACTACTTACCTACAGCTAAAAAGAGCATATCTGGATATGCTAGTGCCAATTTCTCCAGTGCTGCTTGACAACCTGACAGGAAAGCTTTCTTTGGACTTCCCTCCTTCAAGAGATTAGAAGAGCCAAAGTTATTGATGCCCTCCAGCTAAAACACACAGCTCTTCTCTGTCATCTCTTTCCCACAGTAATAACTTTAATAATAATAATTAAACTAGATGAGCTATGCACCTTTTCCTGCTGCCTGTATTGAGCAAAAAGAGAACCAAAGATCGATATTAATTAGATTATGTAGTAGACCCATTTAATTCTCCAAAATGCTCAGGATACTATAGAGAAGAGCACAATAGAAAAGCCTCAGAAGATTAGATAGGTGTGATACCCAGCTGTTAGCGGGATTCATAGAGTCTTTAATATTAAGATATTTAGAGGATTCTGAAATGATGCCATGGCTTGCATTTTTTGCTGAGCAATTATTCAAGCAATACTTGAGAGCTTTGCCAGAGTCTCCATTCTGTGACTCCTATTTCCTAATTTTCCTGTGCTCATCCTTGCCAACCATGGGAAAAAATTCAGTAGATCCTGAGACAGGGGTAGCATTTATGGTTAATAATAATCTGTCTGAGTAGAAGGGTGACCACTTTTCAGAGAGGAATTTGAGGCTCTGTAGCTACAGGCAGCTAATACATGAAAGAAAATGGTTTTATTCATAACATGTTATTGAACATTCTCCTCATTCTCCTACTTTGTGAGGCACAGGTGTGTAGGGCTACCCTGTGGAAAAGTGAAGTGTTGTGATATATCTAGCCGATTATTAACTACTTCTCTGACATATTGCTTAGTTTATCCAAGATCATCTCCAGGATGCCCCTGCATTCTTATTTGGGACTTAGGACACCTTCAGATTATCCTGCATGCTGGTTGCCCAAGGTGGGAATTGGGGGACCTGCTGGGATTGTCCAGGTTCCTGTCCAACCTCAGCTTCACTGCCATGGGGAATGGATGCTGCATGTCCGAGTGCCATGCTGATACTCAAGTTATCTAGAGTACATCAAGGTGTGAATAAAGACTTGGAGAGAAATGCCAGAGCCAGTGACAGAAATGTAGACTCTGGGGTTATGCCTGCAGTAATAAATTTAACGAGGTCTTGGGCTATTTCTTATACTACCAATTGTTCAAATGTTCCCTGGTGTACTTTTGGACCATGCTAATGTCTCCCAGATAATCCTCAAACATGATCTGGACATTAGCATGGCTAGAGACCATTCAAAATCAGCAAGTTGCATGTAGCTACTTGGTTTTGGAAATCAAGAGTATTTAATACCGTGGACGTAAAACTGAGATCAGTACTAGAGAACAAACCCAGGCACATGAATTCAGTAGCTCTAGTCCACCATGGAACAAGAAAAATAGCAACAAAAAAAAGCTTTTGGTTAGTACTTGATCTAGATGTGTTTTGTGAAGAGCTGATTCTCTAATTAATTAAAGCTATTTTGATTCATTCACAATAACTTAATTCTTGCTGACTTCAGGTACTTCCATCTATCCCTTTGAAATCTGTCTTTTTAAAATCTTTTTCTTCTAAAATCTGTGCATGTTTTGGATCTTCTGGTTTTAATGATAATCTAGTTACATTTTATCCCTTATGCTCTCTCAGTTTCAATACTCTCTCATTATATTCTCAATTCACTGATTTTTCCTTTTTTTAGAATTATTTTAAAACTACTCACTCTTACTTAGAACTGTATGTAACTGTATTATAACTCCACACGTGGATGTTATGCTCATTTTCCCCCATTTCTTCTGACATTCTCTTCAGATTATTTTACTGCTTCTTACAGCACATATATTCTTATAATACCATCATTTCACCTTCTTCTATCATTGCTTTCTGTATTAAGTTCCCTTTCCTTCATTATTACAATTCTTTGACATTAGCTGAGTTCCTTTCCTTGCACAAATATTCCTTATACTTCCCTTTCATGAACTAACACTTTTCGTCAATCAACACCATCTTACCTTTTGTTTCTTACACTTAAATCAGGTCTGGCTGTAAGTGCCAGTACAAAATGAAAGTTAATGATACGACAATATAAAAGAATCCAAATTATGGCATTGCTGTGACATCTGACCACTCTAAGAGTGTGATAAGTCTAACACATACTCTGTGTTTAGACTGAACTGCAGGCATTGATATGACCATCAGCTTCCCTAAATCCCCTTTGATTTCAATAGCACACCATATGGACGGACCTTAGATTCACTGTCTCAGCTCCATAGAAAACATAGGGATTGGATAGAGAAACTCAGAGGTCTGGGTCCTTAGGTTGCAAATTGCTCATACTGTAAGTATGAAATCTCAGTAATATTCTAATCACAATAATATCAAGGC
This sequence comes from Tinamus guttatus, assembly GCF_000705375.1. The sequence goes on along the minus strand of NW_010583980.1, from coordinate 63,377 downwards.
ACATCAGAAGACATATTTATTGTGTTGGATATGCTGTTTTATATCAGGAATATTTGAAAATATGCAAAATATGTTTCACACACATTTTTCATTTATCTTCTTTTTTTTTTCTTCCATTTCATGTGAAGTATATTTGAAAGTACAAAATGGGACAGGTAAATTCTGGCTTATTTCCATAACAACAGCTTTTAGAGAAAGTTGTCAAGTATGGGAAATAAAGTAAATCTGTCAGATTTCCCTGGTCACTAGTAGCTGCACTATTCCTGCCCAATTGACCTAGCCAAAACTGCACCACAGCTGGCTGTGTTCGTAACACGGTATGATTTATACTCTCTTTCATTTATTCAGAATAAATACCATCCATACCGCATAGAACTCACGTATTAAGAACAACAAACATGCTATATTTAAGAGGATGTTACTGACTAGGAAGACATATGGCAATGCTTCCTGAAGTCAGAAATAAAATGTAATACTTGTAATATGGTATGTAATACTTTCTGTACTCCACCAAATTACCAGGGAGACAGATTGTGCTTTTCTGAGTATACAGATGAATGTCCCTTCTCATTATGGTTTTGCCCTTTGTATATTACCATATCATTATTCTTTTTCTTTTGTACTACGGTATGCAATTTAGGTGACTACGTTCTTAAGCAGTTCTAAGATGTTGCTTTATTTTCAGATTAGCTTAGGAAATGATCATGTATATACTATTTTTTTGCTGATAAAAAATCATGAATACAAATACATATCTCAAGGGGAGTCACCCATGGCATTTAGACAATCCATCCAACCATATCGAAGGTAATGAAACCATTTCTAATCAAGAATAAACCATGACATTTCTTTTTAATGAATTTCCAGAGCTGATTCTTGTTGGCATCCATTTTACATTTGTGATGCTAATAATGAGTGGGAACCTGATGTTAACAATTTGTAGCTATTTGCTTTTATAAGCCTTTTCAGACAGTTTTAGCACAGAAACACACTTCCCTCAGGTTTCTGATTGTGGGGCACTGGAGCTGTGGCAGCGTAAATGCAGCCTTAGCCTAGCAAGGCAGCCAAGCAAAGCACCAGCCTCCTCTAGCTTGTGCCTACAAAAAGAAAAGAAGTGGGACCACATAATACCTGGGCATTTTTACTTCCACTGAGAAATGGAGAGCTCTGTGCGGGCACCCAGCTGGTGTTTTGGGAGGGCAAATTTCATTCCCGAAACCCCCTGTGTGCTCAGGGGCAAGAACTGTCCCTTCTGGACCACAGGAAGCACCTGCCTTTGCTCTGGGACCAGGCTGCTGTGAAGTTGTCCCCCAAAACCACTCACTCCTTCCGTAACGTTGAATAAGAGTCATGGCAAGCTGCCATGGCCACCCATGGCAGATCCTCTGAAATTCAGGTCCAAGGGGAAACACATTTACAGCTCTGTGTTTCTTCTAACCCACGATCACGAAACTGCTGCCTCCAGTTCACAAGCCAGATTTGGTTCTTGGTTTTGTCATAGGTTACTCAAAACTTGTGTAGCCTGAATAACTGCCCCTTGTGCAGGATTTCAGGAATATACTGTGCAAGCTCATAACTTCAAAGAGGAGGCGAGGCAGAGATGACCGAACCAGGTCCTCTTCTCTGCAAACTCCACGTGGTGCCCAGCCCTGTGTTTGCCTTGGGGCAGTTTGGCAAGTTCACACCCCAAAATCAGACGTGGTGACGTCCCACAGCATAGCTGGGCATGGCCCATTTATCCCTAAAACTCCTCCTTGGTTTGAGATGTGCACCCAAAAACCTGGAGCTAATGCTTCCCAGTGGCATGTTCACCTCAGCTAGGAGCAAGTCAGATGCAGGCAGAAATACAAATGAATCCATAATATTGACATTAATTTCCTTTCTTTCCCATTTTACTCCACGTGAGAGAAAAACGAAAAATGGATACAATTCAGTACAAATAAGAGATACGATCAAGGAAAATATGATTCCCTTCACCATAGGAAACACTGGATGAAATTCTTTGACTAGTGTTAAAGTGAGAGAACAAGTCAGATAATCAGAATGGTTCCCCTGATCCTAAAAAAAATCTATTAAGCATTAGTGTTTCTATAAACCTGAGGAAAGAGGAAATCTCAGCAGACAATTACTTGAGTCCACTGTTTAAGAAAGGCAATGGGACTCAAACGGTATACAGAGCATTTACTTCTTTTGCTTTTTTTTTTTTAATGAAGAAATCTAATTAAAATGATAGGAATTTCCTGGGGAAAATTTTCAGCCTATTCATTTTGTAAGATCCTTTGTACAATAAAAGATATTTGAAGTCCTTGAATTTTTACCCTTTAGCCACCTTTAATCTAATTTCTAATCTCTTAATGGCCTTGAGTTCTGAATACTTTAAATTATTAAATATCTTTGGGAATTATGGTTTGTATATCTGACCATTAAAAAAAATATCAATCTCATAAATAAAAAACCATTTATGTCAAATTAAACCATCAGGGTGGTAAGGCATATACTTGAAAGGAAAAATATTTGCCTTGGAAATACTAATTTAAAATACCTGTGCTTTCAAGCAGGTTGATGGAGGTGATTATGAGAAATGAGAAAATAAAGAGAAACAGACACAGACCCTGAAATAAGTCTCACTGTCACTGTCACCTCTTTATTGTGGGGATAGCTTCTGCCAGTCAACATGTAGCAACAGCCAACTCCAAGGACTGAGCAGCTGCTTATTACAAAAATAGGACATACAGACCCAGTTCAGCACACCTCAGACACAGCACCTGGTCATGTTTGTGCCTCTGTGCCGCTGCAGCACCAAGTAAAATGGGTCAGCAGGGATTTGTGTTAATTTCTGGCTGCATCCTCAAATCCATAGTTTTTCGCACAGAACCCTAGACAGTGGTGGGTTTCTTCCCACAACACTTACCCTTCATGCTCTGGAGCCCCTTCTTCTCTCCCAGAGCCCCATAGGTCTCTTCAGACTCATCCTATCACCCAAGCTTCACGGTGCCACCAACGCCTCCAGGTCTTGATGCCCATTCCCGATTCTCTTTGGACAGCTCCTGCCCTGACAGGAACAGCAAACCTTGCATTTGGTAGAAATCAGTTCAGACAAGACTGAGAAGGCAAAAAGACTCTGGGGAAAAGTGGATACATGGCAGTCTTCCTTGGCAAGGGACAAATCCCATGTCTCTGCTCAAGGACTGTAGCAATTTGCCTTATACATTGACCCAAGAAGTGAAATAAAATACTGCCTAGCAATACAGGTAAGGGATCCAAACCAGATGCTTGTAGTATGTGCTGAGAACTGTGGACAGAGGAGATCAGTTCTTACCAAAAAGGGAAACAACCCCTCCCTAAACTGTGTTTAGCAGGAATTATTTCTTAACAAAACACAAGCTTTCTTGACTTGAAATAAATGTGTGGTTTTTTTTTTTTCAGATTTTGCTGTTGTTGATGTTTTATTCAAGGGCTTATTAGGTCCCAGTGTTAATTACTGTTAGTTTTCCACTTGTTTTCATCATCCTTGCCCTAAAAGGACTTGTTTTTATGGCCAGCACCTCAAACAAAATCTTCAAAGATGAATTATTTTCCCTGAGTTCAGGGCAGAATTTCGACTTATCATTATTGAGAATTTTGCATGTTTTTTAGAGACCCTAGCAGAAGATCCGTGATGTGGCTTGGAAATCCAGCGGTACACTCGTATCTATCACTTGTAGCTGCACTAAAGTCTGGCTTCATGTAAATAAAGCTAGTGCCTACTCTTACCTTTGTTTTTTTGTTGCTTCATGCCAGCTAGATAAAAACATAAAATGGGGACAGAATGAGTGGAGAATATTTTATGTTCTCTTTATAAAAACTGAGGGCATGTGAAGATTTACTTACCCAGGGTGCTCAACATACCCATGCTGGAGATTGGATCTAACCCTGCCACCGCTACTCAGGCTGAATAGCGCTCTGCTCCAGGAGCTGTCCTATTGATTAAATAGCCACAAAAAGCATATTAACACTCTTCAGATGATTTGTTTTGCAGTAGCAGCTGTGATTGCCAGTCATTAACCAGGACTCTAGGGAGTTTTGGTTTTGGCAGCATAGCATTGCCAAACAAGAGAGCAGCCCCTTCTCTTGTGAGCCAGCAAGTGCTGTGTGCCCAAACTTACTCCTTGGGGCTGGCACCTCTCCATGTCCATGGATGTGTGGAGAACTCAGGTCAAAGTAGAAACGTCTCCTGGGTTCAGGCTTGTGCTTCAGGCTTAAAATCATTCCTGTGTTTTCATTTTTTCTTTGAATATTGGATTTTACTATATATCCACTTTTACATGTACTGCATAACAAATGGAGAGTTGTCTAATAGAGACATGTAAGTAAATATATATTTAATTTAAAAAAAAAACTCAGTAATTCTTAATGCCTTATATGCACTAGAGTAATTATAAAACATGAGTTAGGCCATAATTCTGCAGCTCAGCATCTGTGCAGAAGCCTATCCCATATGTTTTACATAAAAGGCCTGACTCATGCAGGTGTGACTGCAAGATGAGGGCCACTAAACAGAAAGATGAAAACATCTGAAAGGCTTTGGTTAAGGTATTTTGGCTGAGACACTCTAGTTTAAGAAGGTCAGCACAAAAAGTCATTCAGCTCTTTGACTTCTTACCCTAGAAAGAGAGAATAACAATAAAATCAGGCAGCAATAAATACAGAGCAATTTTTTTTTTAAAACCCTTTATGTAGCACATGTCCTGACTATAGAATTCATTTCTATAATAGGTCATCAAGTTAAATACTATGGCTGGACAACTTTATCATTGCTCATAATGGGCCAAATCCTCCTGACTTTAGCCAAGTCGACACTCTTCAGTAAGACTGAAATAAGAATATTTGCATGAGTAAAATGGTGGGATATAGCACAGTATTTATGCAAGTGCTACATTCAATGAAAAAAATATAAAGGTAGTCAGATATCATGCTTCAACATACCAGCTGTTTACTGAGGCAACGCAGCAAACTTCCTTTAATTGTTCTGCAATTCATCAGAAGCACTGCCAAGGGGTACTGACCACTGCTAACATAGTGGACTACAGATGCTTTATTGATGCTCTAGGTGCTCTAGGTACAAATTACTCTAGAAAACTATAAGGATCATGGCGTAGTCTGTAATTACAAACTATAGGACATTATATGGCTTTATATATGGGCATTCAGAACTTATTATTTCCCCTCTTCCCACCCATGAGGAACTTTTCAACAGGAGAACGGTGTTATAAATTACATGCCAGGTTTCATTTTGATCTTGGCTATTTTAAGCCTTCCAAAATACTAGTTTCTAATTAAAATTCTGACACACTTTTCCAACAACAACAACAAAAACAACCCCACGTATACAGATCCTGCATACCTTTCAAATCTTTCATAAAGAAAAGAAAGGAAAAAAAAAAGAGTCAACGCTAATATGCAAGTGACAGTTATTGCTGCAGTGGCTTCAGGTAACGAAGCCTCCTTAGAAGCCAACTGCGCCATCCATGAGCTGGCAGGGACACGGCACAAGAGCCACATTTTGGACAGCTGCAGCACTGGAGCCTCTCTTCTCATAAAAAAACAAGTTTCTATTGCTGATAAATGACAAGCAAGACCTTGAAAGTGAGGGGCAGGTGTGAATAACGCTGCTCCAGGTGACTGCAGGGACACTCGGGCTTCTAGGCAGGACTGTTGCAAGGGCTGCATTCTCACACACCGGATGCGGAGTGCCTGCGTGGCCACTGTGCCACTGGTGTTTCTGCTCCGTGGCCAAGGGAAGCCTCTTTTTTCTCACTTACAGATATTAAATGTCAGCGTCAGCGGCTGGCGTTGTGCAGCCAGCACGGTTGGAGGGAACATCTATGGAAACATCTATGTGGCCTCAGGCTCAGAGGGGGAAACCGAGGGAATGCAAATGTGAGTGAGCGAAACCCTGAGCAGGAAAACACCCTTCAGTCAGACTTTTCCTCTGCTTATTCTGTAGCTTAGCGAGGGCTGCCGCCTCCTCCGAGTGGTGGCTCCTAGCAAGGGAGCTGGAGAAGGCACCCGCAGGAGCCTTGGGGGCGGAGGTGGGGGGAATCCTTGGGATGGATGCTGTGACATGGGAATCGCCCCCAGGCCAAACTCTCCCTCCCTGAGGACAGTACAACCTGGGGGGACATGCCAAGGAGGAGATGCTCCATGTTGTTCCCCACACAGGCGAGGGATGGTGGTCCCCACAGGTACCCTATATTCCCCGGGCTGCGACTCCTGGTGGGGAGGGAGGGGCAGGCAGAGGAGTGTTGCATGGGACTCTCTCTCCTCCAGGACTGCCAGGCTCCTGCCCTGATTCCGACAGTTATTTCTGCAGTTTTCCTCATCCTCCCACGCCCTGTTACCAGCCTGGGAGAGACAGCAGCCTGAACCTGAGGCCAGGGCTTCCAACCCGAGTGCCTCCCCAACCTCCCCACCCCTTTGACACTGGGGATTTTCTCCAAAAAAAGAAAAAAGGGAAAAGAAAAGAAAAAAAAAAGAAACCTTTCCAGCCCATTCAGAGTTTCTCCTCTCGGGAAGGTAGGGGGAGGGGAGAGAAAAAAAAAAGGGGGGGAAAAAAAGAAAAACCGCCCCTCAGCGCTCACCAGCGCACCCCGGCGGGCTTCGCCCCCCCCCTCCC
>NW_010583980.1:0-55935 GCF_000705375.1 Tinamus guttatus | reverse complement strand
TCGAGTCCGTGCTGCCGGCCGAGGCTGCAGCGCCCGGCGCAGCCTGCGCGGGCTCTGGGTCCCCCCGTTCGCCCGTGGGGGCGGCTGGCGACCCCCGACGGCTGCAGAGCCGGGGGGAACCTCCTCGAAGGTGGGGGATGTCCCCGGGCGCTGTCGGTGCGGAAAGGGGCCGTTTTCCCCCCAAAACGAGGGGGCGGGCGCAGGGATTCCCCCCGAGATAAAAGTTGAGGGCGGCGTGTGCTGCTGGGCAGGGAGCGACACGCGTGGCCGCGGCGTCGCGGTGCGGGGAGGTGCGGGGCGGCCGGGCCGATCCCTGGTCCCCTGTTCAGGGCGAAGGAGCCAGGTCCCCCTCGATCCCGGAGGTCGCTGTTTGCCTGAAACTGGGAGCTGGCATTGGAGCAGTTCAGACAGCTCCTGGTGCCTCACCTGCCCTCTTCTCCTTTCCCCCAAGGAAAGCGCAGCGGGAATAAAAATTACACTTTGGGGAATATTTTCCTCTTATTCTGCAGACACAGGCGTGGCTTTAAAACTGTAATTTAAAAAGTTTTATGCATCTAGATACATACATACACACATGCATATCTCTATATTACCTCTAATCTAGGCTGCAGCTGTGTTCAGAATAAATCACCATCCAGTATTATATATCTCCTTATAAAGATAGAATGACCGGATGGATGCAACTTTTTGAACAACTGCTACATTGTGGGAGTTCTTTGCAACATACTGCACGCTACTAATGTGACAGTTTCATCATCCTTAAAATTTCAGGCGTATGGCATATGTTTTCAGTTATTCCATCCTGGCATTTCTGGCCATCGAGTTATAATTATGGTTGGTAATGTAGAGAGTTTTGTTGCTTTTGAAGCATCCTCAATCCATAGAACTAAAAAAATAAATAAAAAGAGTGATGTTTCACCTTCTAAGAAATTTGCTGTCTTAAATAAAAGGCTACAGATGATCAGTGTTAAAAGTGCTAGAATGTTTTATTGCAGCTATTTAGCTTCTAGCATTTTTACTTCTAAAAAAAGATTGTGTAGGAGTTATTTCAAATCAATGTCTGAGATACCACCCCCATGTTTCAGGAATGCAGGAAAACTAATGAATTTGCAGATACTGTATTTTAAAAACCCTACAAAAATGTAATAAATTTTTTTCATAAATGACAAATGAAATATGTTACGTTCTCTTTGATATATTGCATCCATGAAAAAGTCAATTATTTAAAAAAGAGCTCGCTAGATAAAATGCAGTATTAAAATTATGAGACTTTTGACTCTTTGCAGTCGGAAACTTGTAGGTTTGCAGATCTGTTTTAAAAATAATTATCTGAACTTAAGGAAAAATAATAGCAGTCACTCCTGATTTTTTTGTTCATTATAAAACTTGCTTTCAAACATTCAAGCTGCCTATTTTGGTGAGAATGCTCAGTTGCTTCTCTAAACTCCCATTTTTAGTGAACAAACAAATATATATTGTTTCAAGCTTCTATTTCTTCATTTTATATGCAGAATTACAGATGAGACTTCATTTAGAGTGACAGGAAAAGAGCTAAAGCACCTGCCTTTGACTAGAACTGCTCAAGGAGGAATATCTGGATAGCTTCAAAAATTGAGCCTAGAAATCCGTAAGATCAGCAGTGGTGTGCAGCTCTTGTTCTACCTCATGGATAATACCTTGCTAAGTTTGGAAGGAAAGGCTGTTGTGGATAGGGGCAACTTTATTTTCCTTGCTTATTGCTTGAGATGTTACCAAACATCAGTTTTGACATCCATGCAAAAAGAAGGTCCTTCCGCTGCTCTAAACACACAATTTCCCCCAAACTACCTTATGAAAAATCTCAGAAATAGCTGATGTGTTTTTTAAATTATAAGATGCATCCAAGATGGATAAATGAGTAAAACATGAGCATATATTTCTTGAGAAAACTTTGGGGTGAGTGCATTACTGGTCTTTGCATTAATGGCAGTCAATCCTTATTTGCATAAATTACATTAAACTGCTGGAATATTTTGCTGAGTTGCAGGGGTTATTTTACTGAATTTTAAATTCTGAACTTGGTTTTAACCTCTTCTTTTAAATAACTGCTACGTTATGTAATGTGTCTGCTAAGAGTAACTCTTTAAAGGCATTCTTCAGAGCAAATTTCCACGTTCAAAGCAATGGCTTTTTTGAAAAGGGAAAATCCTACTGTTTAACATTGTTTACAGTTATCTGAAAGTAAAGGGAAATGAAACACTTTAGATTTTATTGCTCTCAGTGTTTCTGTGATGGTCTTGCTGGTATGACCCGAACACTTGCAATAAAAGACCCTGTCTGGAATTCTTTATTTAGGTGAAAGAGCCATTACATCAGTGGCGTTTTGTTCAGGGCAATGATAAAGCTTTGGGCCTAAAATTAAAGATGAGAGGAACGAAGATGGGGAAAGCTTTCCAACTTCCAAGAGACTGTTACATAAAAGAGCTGAGCTCTGGGTTGGATGGTTGGATAAGGAGCAGGCTGAAGACCTGTGGGTATTCCTTGAGTAAATATAGTCTCTCAAACAGATTTTCACTTCTTAGCTGCTTAATATACACCTTTGGCCTGTGATGGTCTATGAACTCTTAACTCTGCCCATATTCAGAGATGTACATGCAATAGGTTTGGCAAATTAGTGGCTATCTACATTTTTATCCATGCAAATCTATACAATTATAAGTTCTGGAGTAAAGTACCCAATGTTGATCAAAAAAATATAATTGAAATATAAAATATAAAAAATACAAAAAAATAGAGCTTATTTCAACTCTTTTTTGCATATTTTAAAGTGAACCCACCTACAGTGAATTAACTCTCATAGGACTGAAAAAGAAGCAGTTGGATTAGCTCTTCTCTCCCAAGGGATTGCATATTGTATGCGGAGGATAAAATGAATATTGAGGTATATTCAAGCTGTTGTATTACTTTGCTTTTCGTATGCTTGGTACTAATTTTAAAGGCCACTGGATCAGTGAGCTGAAACTATGTCAATCAACTCCTCTGCCTTTCCTTTTGAGGACATATGTGGATTGCACCACAGTGCTGTGAGGAGTTGACATGTTGCATAGGTGATCACCATCAGGCGTCATGGCTTTCACTCTGTTCTGCAGGGAATGTGTCAGATATGTCTCACATTTCTGAAGTCCTCAGAAAACTCAAAGGCAAGATGATTGAAAACATCCTGTTTTTTGGAAAGTGATCGAGTCCTGCATTTTAAACTTCATTTTGTGGGGAGTCATCTTTAAGGGCTGCAGTTTCATAAGGTCTTGATATTTTTAACAATATTCTAGTTTTAGTTCAGTGCCAGTCTCACAGTAGCAGGGTCTGGTAAAAAAAAAAAATTGTAGTCCACCTGGAAAAATTAAAATTGCTTTATCTAATGAAGCTTAAATATTTGTTTTCCGTTTGCTAAGTGACACTTCATAGAGTGAATATTTAACGGCTGTTATGGCAGTCATTGAAGAAACTGAAACCTGAGGCATGGGATTGCTCTAAAGGCTTCTAATGCTAAGGAGTGTGGGATTTTTGCTTACATAAAGCCTGTTTACCAGTGTTTAGAAGGGTATATATATTTAGAAGGACTGAGAGAAGAGAATGTGCTAGCAAATTGAAAACAGAGTGGGAAAGTTCCCCAGATAGCTGATTTAATATTGCATGGTTTTAAGAACTGAGTTTCTGTCTACTTGTCATGTACAGAGATTCATGGGCATTTTCAGAACGATACATGTTTGGGTTGGTGTCATCACTGGCTGCCACCAACTGTGCTCGAGTTAGTGTAACTGACATTACATGTTCTTCAAGAAGATGCAAGTGTTTGTGGAAACACTTGGAAATGAAAGGGCTCCAACACTTTATAGTAATAGTAACAACAACTACAACAACAATAATAATAAAGACATGTTGTTATGGGGACCCTTTTGCACCCACACCTGCTTGTGCTTGAGCAGAGGATGCTGTGACTTCAGTGGCAGTACGTAGATCTCACTAGAGCTCCTCAAGTATAAAGTAGAGCAGGAAGGCTCAGCGAAGGCATCAAACCCTCCTCAGGTCTGGGATCCAGCTTATGGATTTTGGCAAACAACAGTGAGATTGACTGTATTCAGGGTCACGATTAAGACCTACTTGCAAAGGTTTTTTTTTTTTTTTTTTTGCCTTGACTCTAAGTTTCTGTTATGTATAGACTTCAGAAGAGAACTTTTCTAGGATGGACTGTAGTGCCACAAAAATAATGAGTTGACTTACAGTAGGGAGGAGGTACACTTGAATGTATGCATGTACCTCACTTAAGGCTCTCACATTTCTCTTTCTTCACAGTTTTCAGTAATTTATTGAGTTCAGATGCTCTCTTATGCTGCTTTTCTTGTTCCTCTTTTTTTGGTTTTTTTTTTTGAGCTGCCTTAATAAACTTGAGAATTAGAAAAAATGTGCAAGTGGCAGAGTTGGCTCTAGGAAACAAAAGATGGATATTTAATAAGTATTAAAAATGCTCCTATTCCAAAATTTTTGTTCCTTTGGAAGGTTGTGTAGATGGCTGATGAGCTGCAGAATAGTCATCAACTTGATGGCCACCCCATCAGTAACAACTCTCTATTTTAGAGCATCTCAGTTTCTGATGAGATGCTTTGGTAGGCTTGCTTATCAGCCGAGAACCAAACTAAAATTGAAACTCTGGTGTGACAGTGCCTAACAACCCTGGTGTTGCCATAGCAAAGACAGTGTTACATAAGCAGGCCCCCTGCAAATAATTCATACAGTCAAATTTGAAACATAACATGAAAATTATTTCCTAAATTAGTGATCTTTCAGGGAGGGAGCTTTCCTTGATGAGATGCTCTCATTCACTACAAAAATTAACGTGCTGGTTGTGAAGCTCTTTTAATGCTGCCCCTTTACACCTTTATTTTGTTTAAACATATTGTTCTGTTTCTGAAACATCTGCTAGTTTAAATATGGCCTCACAATATGTTTTCTCAAGTGCTTTTTTTTTGCACTTCAGTGAAGTTCTATATTCTGATCTTACTCAGATTTATTTACACACCACAGTATTAAAGCAATTTACTAATACTTTTTCTGGTTAATGGTTGTCAAGATTTTTTTTGCAAGGCAGAGATATAGACCAGATCACTCTTCAGATGAGAGTTTTGAAAGGTGCATATGTGTATTTTTAGAGTTTTAGCTGCTAGTTGTCCTTTAGTGCTCTGATAAACTAGGCTCTTTTGTTTGGTAAAGTCTGAACTTGACAAATGGTCCAGCCTTTCTCTCTGATCCTCAGAAGTGTAGATAACCATTTAATCCCAGTAAAGTTGCTGTAGGATTTGGCTGTACTGTATTTCTCAGAGTCAAGTAGTAGTTTTTGTTACTGATTTCAAAAGGATTAGGACAAAGTTGATTTCTGAGAAAATTATTTATGCCTACATTCAAAGGCATGCAGTTAGGAGAAAGATCTTTCTTCAGATTTCTATTCTATATAGTTGCTGTTTCTTTTGCAAGAGGTTACCATTTCTTTGTAAAGTTATAGGATGATTGTATTGATGATCACCATTAGCAAATACTTATCCTGGTTTTACCAGGAGGATAAGCTGGCTTTAGAGTTCTATGTCCAAATAAAACAAAATTATACTAATATCACACAAGTTAATTTATGTAATGGAGCATAGTGTTGTTGGGAAGCTGAATCGTTATTAAGCGAAATGCTGTAGAAAAAGGTTTCCCAAATATCTTATTTAAAAAAAAATAGTATTCTGGAAGGACTGTGTAATGAAACTCTGAAATACCTCGTTTCCTTCCATCTTTTCAGATGTCTATACTTTTTATAAAATGATGAAGTACAGAGGTAGCTGTTTCTTCCAAAAAGAAAATGTTCTGAGGCACAGCCTTTTGCCCATGAGGTGCTCAAAATGTAGAAGGACTCTGACTTCCGTGGCCTTGGGACAGCCGGACCGAGCAGGACGCTTGCTCCGGGATTAGAAATTGCTGACTGTCCAGCAGCATGGCTCTGCTTCTCCTGCTAATGCTTTTCTTTTCCTGGAAGCAAAGGGTGATCTGCCGGACCCACAATCTGGAGTGCTATCCCCTCCTGCCGACCTTCCTCCCTCCTCATGGATAAGGGTTAAGAAATGCCTGAGAGAAAGGGATTTTTTCCTACAGCTTTCCAGTGTAGGGCATTAAGCAGCAGATTCCCCAGCGGCGTATATCAAGTCATTTTAAGGTGCTGGAGGATTGAAAATCTAGCCAAATAATGTTTTCTTTGAGAAAATAACTGTGGACATGATCTTGTAGGGTATTCATTTCTTTTTCCTTACTTTTTTTTTTTCCAAGGTAGAAATTTAGAGCACTTGGTACTTCAGATGAAGTGTTTAGGAGAGTGATTTTAAAGTGTTTGGCCTTACGTGTTTAACATCTGCTACTGTACCATATGGTGGGAATTTCCAAGTAAACTGTTAATTAATATATGAGTGTTCCAGAGTAAGCTGTAATTAAACTGTATTCAGCTGAAATATATTATTTCAATACAGTGGGATGTGAAATGCTGTAGTTTTGTATAATACCTTTTCTGCTCTGTGAAGAAGAGGGCAAAAACCTGCTGAGAATGAATTGAGCCTTTAGATTAAAGGTTAAGGTAGCTTTTCTAAATAAGTGTTTTAAGACTCCCGTCAGCACCAAGCATCCCTTGATTTAAGTGGAAAAGGGTCGACTGCTTGGTAATGCTGAATTTTAGGTCACGAATGCTGTGGAAACTCTCCTGCTAAGGTTTCACTGGAGTCTAGAATGGCACGTGGGGTTTCCCATGTTTTCATCTAGAAAAGCTGGGAAAGAGAAGAGAAAAAAGAGCAGGTTGCAGCTTAAAAACCCTGTGGGTATCAAATAAGGAGTCAGGGGTCTTCAGCCCCTGTTCTGGAGGCTGGTGGCACTGGCCAGGCCATCCCTATGCCACCCGGGCCGGTCCCCTGTGGAACAAGCTCATCTGGTGCGACCTGGCTGAGACGGCCCGCAGGAGCCGTGGGCTGTGAGCCAACGGCACGTGCGAGCCTGCGCTCAGTACCGGGTCCTCCTCTTTGGCTACCTTCTGGGGTAGCAGGATGGGCGAACACGTGGCTGAGCTGCCAGCTAGGTCACCTCTGAAGGGCTCCTGCCTCCTGCCGAGCATGCTCGGTGGCAGGGCAGAAGTTTGTGATAATCCTGGCTTTGTTAAACTACAAAATTTATTTTTAGTTTGGCCAGTTCCACCACTTGCCAATAGCTACAGCTGGAAATGACCTATTTTAAATTAGGCTCTTCCTTCCCCAGCCTCCTGTCCTCTTCTCCTTTTCTTCTCTCCTGATAATCTTCATGGCAGTAAAAAGGTGAAGAAACTCGTCCGCTGCACAATGAGGCCAGGTTGATGCAGACGGGATGTTTTAGTGCAGTGTGAGTAATGCAGTGGGTGCCATTTTTACCTCTGAGCCAACACGGACACCTCACAGAGCAATTAAAAGGGAGCATAGGATGCCCCACTGGCATCCTTCAGAGTAGCAGGAAAGCCAATACTGGTTACCTTCCATTTAAAAAATGGAAATCTGTGGAACTGCGTTCATCTCCTTGTTGTGTGACTGGCACATACCTTCCTTTCTTACTTTCATTGGTGCACAGTTTTCTTCATTGCCTTGCCGTGGTTGATATTTTGGTGTGGCCAGTAATGCCTGGTGCTGTGCTCGCCTGGCTTTTCTCTGGGATTTGCAAGGAACAGTGGTGCAGGGACTGGTCGCACACAGATCAGAAGTTGCTCTCCCAAGAACTAACTTAATGCCACGTACTGTCTGCTGTGGTGCGGGCGCTCTCTCTGCTTTGTGCAAAGCCATTAGAAACCAAACAAATAGCAGATCTTTTCTTAGCCTGAGCAAGCTGCCGGATCCAAAAATACCTTCTTGTGTGTGCAGCAAGGCTGGCTGCTGGCTGCCTTGCTTAGTGTTCCCTTAGTGTCACGACTACAGCCCGGCTCTCTTTGTCTCCAGCTCCCTGAAGACAGCAAGCATGACACCTTTTTTTCTTATTTTTGACTTGTTTTGTTAGAGCTAATCCAAAGAAATTACATATCTATTAGTGGGTTTTTATTTTAGTAGTTTGCTTGTTTTTTTTTTTTTTATTGTTTCCCAAACTGTCTGCAAGTGGGCTGTGATGAAATAGTCATTGCTGCTTTCCAGAGAGGTGTTTATTGCCTCGTTCAAATATTGTACTTGTACTTCAGGTTTCATCTTAAATGCGAAAGTTTACTGTTTCTTAAATCTGTCTGCTGTGCCCCCCAAGTCCTTTTGGAAAGTGTCCGTGATCAGTAATTTCACTGGTGTGTGCTAGTCTTTCACCTCAGACATATTTTTCATTGCTTTAGCCATTATTTTAAACCATATGGGTCTTAGCTGTTTAATGCAGTCTGTGGTCCAAAGCCTATTTCTGGAGCCCTGATAATTGAGTCCAAGAGCACGATGTAGTGTGAATAATTTGTCATGCTCCGTATGTGAATTTGAGAGAAAGAAAGAAAGAAAAAGAGAGAGAGAGAGAGAGGTTCAGCCTGAATCATTGCACACAATTTCCATTTAAGTGCCAATGTGAACACTGAAGGGAGGAGGACAGTTTCTCATCAGTAAAAAAAAAAAAAAAAAAAGTTATGTATAGGCTGAGCTCCTGGGGAACAAAGTCATTTTTAAACAGGACTGGATACTGCACAGCTTTCAAAACATTGTTTTAAATTTGGCAAATTACATTGCTAGCATAGCATCTGAATGCATGCATGAATTGTGCAGGAGCTGCCCTCAGCCACTCTAGAAATTAATGTGGTGTTTATGCATAAAACTTCTGTGTTCCTAGTTAGTTTGCTTCCGTGTGTGTGTGTTTTGTTTGTTTGTTTAATGAGGAATTTGATGTTCATGATAATTTCTTTAAGGCTCGGCTGAAATAAAGCTGTTGAACAATTTGAAGGACTTCTGTCCATCTCCTTAACAGAAATGTCATTATTGGAAAATGCTTTTACAAGCATAGCCATCCAAGGCTTGCGGAAAAGGGACAGAAGTAAAATGTTGTGCAAGATGAAACATCACCTTTCTACAAAAACATTCCCAAAATATTATAGGGTATATATATTGTTCTCTTGATGGTTGATAAAATTTTACCAAGTTAGTATGTAGAAAGCTGACAGTTTTTTTTTCCTTCTGCCTTAGTTGATAAAACTCTTGACTGTCACCTACTCAGGCATCATTTAATTTATTTCCTTCATCCTAAACATCATCCTTCAGCTCACTGTAAGCCGCGCTCAGCTCCTCCATTATGAACTGGAGCTGATAAGATATGAATGAGTGAACCTAAACAGACTGGGCAGTTGGTTACGGCCTTGTCTGTTCTTAGCAGATCAGAGGATTTTATCAGTTTTCCGGTGTAGGGGGTGGTGGTATGGATGTCTGAGCATCTGGATGGAATGGCTTGTGGAACAGGGACTTGAGTTTGGAAAATACTGTGTCCTGAACATTTTTCATCTTTGCAAATCAGTGCAAACTCTTGCTTAGAAAAGTGAATGTTGTGTATATAGCTGGATAGCTGAAAGTACAATTTCATTGTGTGACATTTTCCTTTAAGGAAACAAAAATTACCCCCAAATTAGCCTTCTAAATAAAAAAGATAAAGCAGAATAAAAACTTTGCTGTACAGCCCTGCGTAAATTAACAAAAAGCTCTTACTTTGCAAAACATTTGTTCTTCAGCTGATAATGTATTACAGACTGTGGCGAGAATGGTGACATTTTAGATGCAAATGAAAAATGAACTTGCTCATAACTCTTTAATTACCTATGTATGAAATTAGTTGAACTAACAGAGGCAGAATTAAATAACATCTAAGAAATGTAATGCTGTCTTGTCATTTCCTTCAATTTTCTCGCTTTATACATATTTAGTAATGTGGCCTACCTTTCACTGGATAATTGACTTAAAAGCAGACAGCTCTATTTATCCTGAGGATTAAAACTGTGACTCTCAAGCCTACACTCTCTCCTGTGCTGCTTTAACATGCTGAAAGGAATTTCTTGTAGCGTACCATACTAAGAAATCTTATAAAATCAAAATTCATCTCATGGTAGAATTAAAATTGTAGCCTCAGAGGGAAAAGATTTATGTGTGTCAGGGTTTAGTTTGAATCAACAAAATTGTTTCTCAAACTACAAACAGATCTAAGTTACTTTTGTTTTGGTAGAGAGAGAATCTTTGAAAGTATTGATGCTGTAGCTCAAAGTTGCTGAGTTCAAAGCATCTCAGTAATGAAGGATGCTATAGGCCGTACTTTCCAGAAAGAAATGGTTAGCAGATTATGGTAGTTTGAAAATGAATAAAAAGGTGTCCTGGTGGTTTAGTATCACACTGAGGTATTTAAATTGCAAGAGGTCATTTGTTCTTGGTTTACTGCTTGCTGTTTTAGGGTTTTGTGTTGCTCTTGTGAGACAGCACAAATCCGTTAAAAATCAACCACCAATACTGAGAAAAATGAATACATGTGTAGATTCCTCTAGAAGAAAACATCCTTCTTTCATGTGATAAACACCATAAGGACAACTGACTCGAGTGAACTTTGGATGAATTGCCTTTAAAGTTATTATCATATGACAGATGGCAAGTAAACTAGCTAGGAGTGCAGAGAGGTCACGCAAGGCCGGCTATAAAGACTTGCCTGCCTGGCTTTTTAGTGTTTTTCTTTTTCTTTCTTTCCCTTAATGACTTTTTTCTGTGGCATATGTGACCTTACATTTGCTCTTTGCTTTCTAATCCAATTGGTTTGTTTAGCCAAGTTGCTTTGAATTTTAACTTTTTTTTTTAGCATTAAATGTACATATGTAATTAGGATATGTTATTAAAGATTAGATTCTCACAATGGGATGTGTGCTAGCTCTTGAAATGAAGTCATGCTTGTCAGGAGATAGTAAATAATAAGCTTAGTAAGGTTTAAAAGATGTGCCTTGCAAAACAATAGCCCCTGTAATGAGTGCAAGTGGCAACAGTACATAAATATCAATTGCTTTTCTCCAATGGATCTGTCTGAATACAAATTTTCTTAATTTGAATTAAATTTTCTTTTGCCAGTTTAATGAAACAAACAAGGAGAGATGTTGGTCTTTAGAGAAACCACAGTTTCCCATCCTAGAACAATGACTTATTTTGAGCTGAAGGGGAACAATCTGACATTCATACAATATCTTGTAATCTTTGTTCCCTAAACCACTTAAAAATGGGAAACTGCTGCCCAGTGAATCCTTGTTCAGCTACAAGAGGGAGTCTTACATTCTTAGCTTTGCTTTTTGGGGCTGCCTCTATTTTTGTTTCTCATTTTATCGAGGACCTTTTAATACTCCCTGGAACAAGGGCTTGAAGCATAGTTTTCCCTTTGCGCTTAAATACCTAGGGCACGGCAACATGTGAAGGTCCTGGCTGCCTGTGTGTCTGGTGCACCCAGACTGGTGCTGATGAGGGATAGGGAATATGTGGCATGAGCGGGACAGCAGCAGAGGCAAGAATGCATCTGTCTATGCTAATTTGATCACATAAAGTGCTATACAATCACACCCTAAAAGATTAATGAGTGGCCTTTGATGAATGCAGTCTTAAATGCAGCCTTCTGATTTATGTCCTTATGTGTATGCGTTTTTCTGTGGTTCCAAGCAAGGTAACTCCTCTGCTCATAAGTGGTGGAGAGGGTGCTTTGGCGCTTCACATGTGTTCCTGGCCTTTAGGGAAGAAGGGGAACAGGATTTAGCCCTTCTGCATAGCTTGGAGGACAAGAGAAAGTGGGAACAGGATGTTAGGATGCATATATGTAACATAGAAAGTGGAGTACTTTAAGGAGAGCTGAAAAAGAGAAGGAGGAGGTGCAGTGCATGCACGTGTTCTCTGTCACCTCATTTATTTATTTATTTATGTTACATTCTTTTGTCTTTTTTAAGGATATATCTATAACATTTTTCAAAATGGCATGTATAAAGCAAGTGTTTGACTTGGGAGCCACATGATAAGAGATGTAATCCTGGGAAAGAGCAGTTGCTATTGCTAATGAGCAAATACTTCACTTTTTACATTGATAAAACAAAGCTAGAAACAAACTAGCAACAAAGAAAATGTTGTCTGTTCAGTAATACCGAGATGCTTCCCAAATAACCAAAAGTCTTTAGAATCCGATGCTGAAATGAGATCACCATTAAGCAAAGTAACAACGTATTGTTGGGACCATGCTGCTAGAAACACCATCTTTTTATTTAAAATAAAAGTTATGTACTCAGTACTGAAAGTCATTAAAAATCCTGCATATCATTTTGTAAGAAATTTTTCCTTCTTCTGCATGAACAAAATTACAGAAATGGTACTCCTTACCACTGATTTTTTTTTTCTTTTTTCTCTGTGGTACTGTATTCTTTGTATCCTCTCTTGTGATATATGTTTTGTGTTACCCTGGAGTTTCCAGTATTTCTATGGTAGGTAAAGTGACTGCTCACCACCTACAGTGTTGCAGGAAAGTGCCCTGGGTTCTCCTCATTATAGGGGGAGGAGGGAGGTTAAATACATTATTTGATCTTTACTTTAGGCACACCGAAGCACTCCTAAATGACTGGTTTCTTTCTTTTTTCTTAATGAAAGAAATTTGTCTTGTAACAGCTTTATATGCCCAGCTAATTAAAACCACTCTGTTATATTACTTTCTATATATCCTGTTTGGTATGCAGAAATTGTTTGCTCTTTGGCAGATTTATTTCTTGTTAATGTTAGTTTCATAGGCTGCCACTGTCTTGAATTTTATAACCTAGAAATAATAAAGCATTAAGACATTTTATATATTTGAAAATACAAAGGCTTGTTAGTCATTAATATAGAGAATATGTTCAGTCTTGTTTAGTATCATAAGATACAATTTGTTCCCCATTCAAAAATGCTTCTGCTTTATGGCAAGACCACCTTGAGGGACATTTAGTGTAATACATTGAGCTTGAGAGTATGTTTTAAATAAGAGATTGTAACAGCACACAATATGCTTTGCTAGTAGAAACCTTTAAAAAGATATCAGGCAGGAAAAAAAAAGCCTTTTTCTTTGTGAAGAGACAGCATTATCTGAGCTTATTTAGGCACTCTCTGTTTGACTGGTGCTCTCTGATCATTTGAAGCCTTGTATGTCTTTCCACTAGCTTCCCTGCTGCAGCACTTTGGTTTCTTCTCTGCAGATCTCAGTGTGCACAGGTGAGACTTGAAGGTTGCTGGGCCGCCTGTCACTCCTCATTTGGCATCTACAGCTCTGAAGATCTTTACCCAGCTGGGAAGCTGGATCTGCTGTTGAGATGCAGCCACTTCTTAAGCAAGTCAAATAAATCCTGCTTTTTCCCCTTTCTTTTTTTTCTAGTGCCAAAAGTTGCGAGGTGGACTGAGGATTAATAACCCTATTACCTTTTGTCCCAGCTGGCAAGCAGTCCCTTGAAAATTTATTTGGTGGTCATTTTGATGCATGTTCTGTAGCACACTGAAAATAGAAAAAGTTATCAGTACTGCTGCAGAACCTGTTGGCCAGGCAAGTTGGGGTTCATTGTGAATACAGTAGTCTTAGGAAGTAAAACCAGCCACTCAATCAAGCATTCCTCTCTCCTCCTCCTCCAAAACAAGGTTGGGCTGGAGAGGGTCTTGAGTAGGTAACTTTCTTCATCTTTGAATCAAGGATATCTTTATCACAGGGACACTGTGGCCTGAATGGTAAGGCAGAAAAGGTGAAATGGCTAAGGTTATTTGGAAAGAGAGATGTGGTAACCAAATAATTGTGCACAGCTCTTGGACAAGCAGTAGAAACCATCACAGCTTGATGTCTGCTTAGCCGTTTTTCTAACCATATGCAAGATGAGAGGAAAAGTTTTTAATGTGTGATACTCTGCTTTGGTGAGGCTTGCTGTAAGAAACTGGATGCCTTAGGCTCTGTAGAATATAGTCCTGTGTCATCTAGTTCAAGTTATACATGAAAAGACAGAGAGGAAATGTATGAATAGGAGAAAGACAAAGAAGAATACTGGAAGATTTTTGTTTTCTATAGAGTATCAAGTAAATGATTTTGAGCAATAGGAAACCCTTTGGTACAAGATTCCCATCTGCTAAATAGGTCTGTTGTGGTCTTGCTTAGAACTTAGCATGGTTGCAGTGCTAAGCAAGACAATACAAGACAAATCTGTGCTCATTAAAACAACAAATACAGGCTCATGATTTGTTTTGGGAGCTACCTGAGGCTGTAGGAGGAGTCCCGGGGCATTTTGACACAGTGCTGGTTTTGACAGGGTGTTGCCATGCCATGAGCAACCCAACTGCCAGATTTGCATTCTGTTCATTACTGGGCTTCAAGTACATATTGCTTGGTGAGATATGAATTATGAGCCAGGCAATAACAGAACTGTAAAGATTTTAAGAAGTGCTCTATTGAGACTCATAGATCCTCTGATGAGTCTGTATAGTACGTTTATGTACTAAGGGTAATTCAAAATATCAATTGAGGTACTGCAAGATGCTCATTTATAAAACTGTAGTAGCTGTTGACGTCCTTGTAAGCTCTAGCTTTTATTTTCATTGGTATTTGTGATGGCTTTTAAAGGGATGTTTTCAATGGTAGAGTAGTCAGTGACATTCTCAAGGAAAATTTGAAATGACATCTTAGAATTTGGGGCTAAGCCTTTCTCTGTTCTAAAACTTGCATAAAAGAATTAATCGCATTAAATTGTTGAGACTGGTAGAAAAAGAAGCAAACGCCTATTAGCATAAAAATAAAGTAGAAAAATGCAATAACTAATGTGACGTCTCTTGGATAAACCACGCCACATTTTTCTTTATTTTTATTTCAAAATGGTAATGTATTATGAAAAACGGTTATGGAGTTTGCCATATGCCAAAGACTCCGAAGGCAGCTTGCTGGGAAGAGCAAGTAGGGAAGCTGTATGCTATGCACACAGGCCTTTATTTCAGTATTAATGGATGGCTGATGTGCTCGAATGGGGTGAAATCACCCGGCGCAAGGGAAAGACCTGTGGCCAGGCAGCATGCCATTGGCCCGCACAGCCAGCCTCATGCAGGCTGGGAGCTTTAATGCTGTGTTTTTAATTAGAGTCGGGTATCTGGAGCTGGCAGCTGCCTGGGTACAGGAGTGTGGACTATGTGGAGCAGGACAACGAGAAAGCATGAGCTGAAACACCTGTGAAACCCTTCAGGAAAGTGATATAAAGAGTGGCTCTGTGTAACCTGGACTTGAACTACCCGTTCTGCAATGTGTTAATTATGACCCAAGCAAAACAAAAATAATCAGGGTCTTAGGTACCCAGCAGTATAGCAAGGCACTCTGTAACAATTGACATTTTAATCATGTTTCAAACACTCATTAGCAGTTAAGGTTAATTGTTAAAAGGACTTGAAACACATTTAATCACTGTATCTTTTCTTAATGGTACCAGTCACTAAAACTGCATGGTGATTAAATGAAAAAATATCTTGTAGTTTAACTATCTGGCTTGGAATGCTGCAGTTTGGAGCATTCAGATTACTGACCCAAGCAAGCTCCATTTCTTTCTCCCTGAAATAATATTTTAAACTCTTGAAATCATTGAAAGTATTAATAAAAGAATTCCATATGAGGTGCAGCAGTCTGAAAGCCAGATCTTTTCCTGCCATTAGATGATTGGTCAGCTTTAATGTTTTGTACAAAGCGACTGCTTTTTCTTATGACTGAAACTGATGATTTCCCATCTTTCAAAGATCTGCTATTAAATAGAATATTATAAGCATGATACAGCATTAGTCCTATGGCAGTCATATATCCACTGAATTGCTTTTTCCTCTGTGATACTTGATAGATATTCAAAAACTGTTTGGAATTGATTTCCAACTAACTTAAAAAATCTCTCAATTATAAATTAAAGGAAAATTTATGAGCCGCAGAACTCTTTGAACTCATGAAGCTTTTTTCTGTGTGTGTGTTTTTAGCTTGATATTCAAAGCTTTCCAAATAACAGGAAAAATAAAATGACTAACTCCTTCGGAGATCTGTAATTGGAGGACCTTCTCTTCGATTGAAATCTGTTCATCTGCACAAAATTGGCATTTAATCAAAATAATTTTCACTTAACTGTTTGCATTTTAAAAATTCAGAGTGGGTAAAAGAATAAGGGCAAATAGTCATTTCTGTTGGCATATTTTAAGGAAAGCTGAATGGAAATTATCAATGATAGGCTGCTAATTACCCATAATGTCCCCATTCTGTGTTCTAAATTAAAAAGACCTACCCCAAGCTGGTGGTAGAATCCCTTGCAATGAACTGTAGCTATAGGGATTTCTGCCGGCATTATAGATAGGTGCATCCCCATGGTAATGTGTAGACCGTGTGTGGCTGGACAACACATAGCATCTGCCCTGTCGCTGAGATGTCAAGGGCTGGTTAGGACAAGCAGGAGGAGATTCCGGGATGTGGCTTCTTGCAGTGCCTTCCTCTGCCTTGCGGGGAGTGGGCAAGGGGCCAGAGGGGCTCTGGTTGGACCTAGCAGAGACAACCCCCGTCCTCCTTGACCCAGCCACCCATGGAGAAAGACAGGAGAGCCCAGATGATGAACGCTGCAGCAGATGGTCTCGGGAGGAGCTGAGATGTGGGAAAAGAAACCTCTGCTCCCTACTGTTGCTGAAGGGTGGTGTTTTTTGTTGAGAAATAGCTGCAAAACCTGACCAAGAAAAACAGTACCTTGTTCTGTTTTTGCTGCATGCTGATGAAGTACATTTTCCTGTTAGTATTTAGAGGGTGCTGAATAATGAGTATTGGGTTTGCAGGGGGAAAAAAAAAAGTTAGCTTCCTTCAGACAGAGAAGAAAAACATCTCTGTAGGCCTGGCCAAATTGTAACCTTGGTGGTGGATGGTGGGGAAAGTGGAATCAAAGAGTAAGTTGACCAAAAGAAAAAAAAAAAGGTGCTTATTGTTAGAATTTTTGGTTTTATATGTTGCTTTTGTGTTTTTGACAGTACAGAAAAATATTAAATGAAAAAGGGAAAAAGAATTGTAGATGGTTTACAGTCTATGGAATCCTAAGGATGTGTTTATACTTGGCAAAGTGTTTGGAGACCTTCAGATGTTGCAAGTGGGAGATGCTGAGGACCTTGCCTGTTGAGAATTTGCTGTGGGATTTGGGCTGGAGAGCTTCCTCCTGTGTGTTGTGTATTAAATTTTTGTTCTATATGCAGACATTAACTTCTAGAAATATAATGACTGGTATTGCATGTTTAAAACACTGCTTGATTTGGTGTTTTTTTAAAATATATTTTAATATGTAAAATGAAGAGAGTCTTGGGAGTCAAAATTCATAAAAGCAGGAATCAAGTTATTCTACCAAGATTAAAGGATTTCTGGATAAAAGCCAAAAAGGAAAGAAATCAATAGATGCTATGGTTATATAAAACTATCATACAATTAATTTTGTTGCATGTTTATACATTTTAAGACTGGCTAATAATGTGTGTTTAATAGAAATGTTTCTTTAACATCTCCAAATGTAGATGCATTAGAGATTTTCACACTGTTATAAGGTTATAAATAATTACCCTGTTATAAATAATTGCATCAATTTCTGCGAGAGACTATCAAGTGCATGCTTGAGTTTGATGTTTCTACCTTCCAGAATATTAATTAACTTACTCTCTGCTTCCTAGAAACTGCATGGACATAGGCAACTCAGCAACTTACTTTTAGACTCAGAACTTTATCCACTAACAACAAGCAAGGTCCTGGGCATCAACCTGTGATGCCCTTGCAACATCTGAAGGTCTCAAAGAACACCCTGACCTAAAGCACTTCGGTGGTCTGCTAATTTCTGTCACAGCATTCACATGCTGGAAGTTAAAGTCATGTGCGGTCTGAAAAATGAGTCCTGTATTTGAGAACTAGGGTAAAGCTGAGGTGATATCAACCTCGGAAATCTCACTCCAGGGATTTTCTGATTTCAGCTTTCGTACTTGAGCAGTTTTAATATTGCTTTGTGCTAGCACCTCGCATTCAATTTAAATGTAGTTAGTCCCTAGTTACTTCATTAATGGTGATACTTTTCTGGGTGGTCAGTAGCCATGAAAATAATATAATAATGAATAGTCTTACAAAAATGCATTTGTATTGACACTATTACTCCTCCTTATCTGGAATAAAAGGCCTGCTTTCTGAGAAGCTACAGAAAAACTGTTTTTTTTTTTTTAACTCTCTGCACATTCAGAAATGTTTTTAGGTCATTCGTATCCAAGGCTTTTTTGAACATTAATAAAAATCAGGAAGAAATAAATTATTTAAATTGTTTTTTAAAAAATGGACATTCAAGGTGTGGTTTTTTTCCTCAGGATGGGAGGAGGCCTTCTTTAGATGATTTAAAAGGTACTATTGCTACTAACTGTCTTGCATATAAATTAGAGAAGAACACATTAATTTGCTTAGGAATATTCTTTCAAAACTGAAGAACATTAGCAGCTACAGATTTGATTATGAAAGCTGATAATTCTCCATGTGCAGATGAGCCTTCCTCATCCTATGTGATCAGTGAATGATGCACTGTAGCGTACTTACCTATAACTTCAATTAGGAAACCTTTCCCTGCCAGTGAACTGATTCACTGATGGAGAGGAGACAGTGTCTGTATATCTGTCTTGCTTCTGTGCAAATTGTAGATTATGAAACTGGACTACTGAGAAATAATTTAATCAGTGGCATCAGAAGAGCATTAAGCTCCATTAAACATTGGGTCACCGTCAATGTCAGAGGAGTATTAAATTATGGCTTGCAACTTAGCAATACTCATCCAAAGGCCGTGCTTGGCAGATGTATAACAGTTTATTATGGAACAGATGCTTCAGAGCTTAACATATGACTAAAGTGTCAAGTTGTGTCAAAGAAGATGGGCCCTCCGCTAACATGGTGTGCCGATTTTCAGACGCAGGAGTTGAGGAAAGCTCCTTACCTAAATGCGGTGGGTTGAAAAAGTTTCATTCATGTTGAATGCTTGAAAGTCAAAGTACTGCTTTGTTGGCCAAGGACTGGCTTATGCTATGAATTGGTTGTACTAAAATTTTCCTTGCAAATTGTGATGGTACTTTCTTCCTGCTAAGGAGAGGTGATCCTAGCAGGCTACTCAGAATATGAATATTTAGATAAAAGAACATTATTTTCTTTCTTTTTCTCATGCACAATGATATTGTCATCATGATATTTGGAGGATGATTGATATCTCTACA
The DNA here is from genome assembly GCF_000705375.1 of Tinamus guttatus. The sequence goes on along the minus strand of NW_010583980.1, from coordinate 36,649 downwards.
GCTAACATTTTTAACTGAGCAACAGCACCGAGGTGACACTAGTAGCGCTGTTTCTGGGTGGCTTCACTGGTGATAGCGGCAGCTCTCACACAGTGGTTAAATTGTCAAGGGTCTTGTCCATTTGCTACTTTGGAAGGCTGTGTGCTGCAGGAGATGCTGACCTTGAGGCTGTCCAAGGAGAGCGAGGAGGATAAAAAAGGGATACTAGAAGAAGAACTATTCACCTTCCTGCCTAGCCGCAAAGAGAGTAAAGAGGAGAAAATAGAGGGAGTGGGTGGGACTGGTAAAAACAAGTCTGCCAAGGAAAATAAGATGGGTTCTCCAATTAGGAGACTTCTCTTTGCATCTGCTGGAGGTGGTGATTAGAACACGCCAAAATTTGCCCATGAGTTTCTTATGTGACTGTAACCACAGATCGGCCTGGTAGCATTATCGGAAGGTACCTAGCAGAATACTTCAAGGTCTGCATCATCGGTGTTCAGGTGCTGTTACCAGCAGGCAATGTCTTGCAAAACCACTCTACACGAGCAAGCTGCCTTCTGCTTCTAGTTTTCATGCTTACCAAAGCCTAATTTGAGTATGCATTTGTTCTTAAGAAGCACTGTTTCAGAAATATGGATGTCCTACATTGTTATGCCATTATTTTTCTTTTCAAAAACAAACAACTTCATTGAATTTTAGTATTAAAAATAGTAATATTAAAGTTTTCAAGACTTTTTCTATCAAGGAAAATAAGATGGGTTCTCCAATTGGGAGACTTCTCTTTGTCCTTATTACAGTCATGAATTGACCATTATGTGGAGAATCAGCTCTGAAGGACGTTTAGTAGAGCATAACCTTGTGAGAAAGGTGAATTGCATCTTATCTTATGGATGTAGAATTTCCATTCCCTATCTACCAGTGCTTGACTTTGTGCATGCTTTCTTATGTAAAAGCTTGTTTTATCTGAGCTAGTTCAAATTGGTACAGAGCACCAAAAAGAATTTTAAAAATATTATATTTTCATAGGAGGAGGTTGTAAAGAATCAAGTAAAGTGATGCATTCGGTACCGTAGAAGTGGTAGTTGGAAATGTCCTCTGTCTTTCAAAAAATAGCACCCTTTAAGTCTCATTAAGGCGTGGAAAGTTTATTTTTTAGTGAGAATTTTGTAGCAGGTGACAATGGCAATTATTTCCTTCAGCCCTACAGTGCCAAGGAGGGAGGCATGCAAAGCCAGCCAGTATTGCTATGGCCAAAAAGCTACTAATCCTGCAGCCTCTACAGCTGTCTGAAAGGGCATCTAACCTTAAGTTTCAGGTATATTTTTACAATAAATGTGGAATAAGGATTCTCACATACAGTTAGATTATTAGCAAATATAACAAGTCTTTAAATACTACAGGATTAAAATTATTTCAAATGGTTTTTCCACATTGAAAATTCTTTCAAATGTTTTTTGATTAGATCAAGATCAGGTATTAATGGAAGTAATAAGTATTTTATACTGGTGAGCCCTTTCTAGTATTATGCAATACAAAGTAAACTGTAGATACTTAAATGAGCATGAGATAATTAATGCGACATAAAGGTATACTGTAATTTGCTATAGGTAACACGGGAAGTGTTTAAGCAGATTTACCTCCTAGAGGTACCTTGTCGAAATGGGCAGGAATGTCCATAATTGGGACACTTTATCTCATGCTCACTGAAATAAGTATATGCAGATACTACCAGCTGTGAATATAGCTGATACAAAGGCTGAAGAGTATAAAGGGTATAAAAGATGAAGATCAGGTAAAGAAAGCCCAAACTCAAAAAGAATTCAGCAGTAAGACTCTGTATGAATTTTTTTTCCCCTGTTATTTAAAAAGCAATAGCACCAGTATATACTGGAGCTTCTGGAACTGAAGCCTGCTTAAATCCATACCCTGGTTGAGTTTGCTGTGCCTTCTGCATGGCTTGGTGCAAGGCTGCTTGTAAGTGCTCCTGACAAAAACTCCTTAGAGTGTCACTTTATTTTGTGTTGCCTTCTGGATGGCTCTGTAACAGCCTTAAAGCCCTTGCTGACGATTTAATTTCCTTGGTGGATGTTTGGTCCCTCTCTATGACTGCCTGGGAGGCCGCCAGCAATGTGCCTCTTTCACCTTCCCAAAGGCAGTAGCCTAAATGTTCACTGCAACAGCATTTAAGTTTGGCAATTGTAGGTTTTTCTTTGGATTTCCCAGCATTAGGCCTTTGAATTGGCTAAGTAAATATGTGTACGTGTGTGTATTAAAAAATGCGGGTAGCACTAAATTACAGTGTTTTGCACAAATGTTTGCAATAGGCAATACTAATGTTTAAGGAAGTAACCTAATAGTGAGAAATAAGTAATTTGTTTGCACCTTGGCCCAGGTTTTGGAAAAAGGTTTAGGGATAGAGATTTAATAACACTAGTTTAGTGTTTTGCAGTCAATAGTTAAATTGTTACTAATTTTGTGTGACACATGCACACATTACTCTCCACGTGTACTTTCATTTCTCTTTCCAAGGGATATAACATTGATGAGACTTGAAAGAGACTAATATGTCACTGTAGATTAATTCTGGCTTTGAAGGGTCTAATTCCTAGTTACTACTTTTGCTCATATGGATAAACTGTATGAGCAAGTGATTATGCAAAATGAGAAACTAGCTAAAATATAACTTAAGATGTCACTTCAACAGATTCTTTGAATCTTTATGCATTTACAACATATGCAAAGCTGACAACATTATTTAAAAAATCATATTGCCAAAAGAAAATAACAAACTCATGAATGTATTTTCTCATGAGGCTGTTTGTGGGTTTCACTACCAATTTGTAGGCTTATAGCTTGTATTACAGATTTTGCAGCATGGAATATATATATATATATATATTTTTTAAATGAGAGGATGGAGAAGCGCAGGTGTGTGCAGTAGGTGTGTTCTCTTTGTAAATGCATGTACTTTTATGAAAAGTTCTCTGATTTGGGTATAATTTCTAGCAGATTGGTTTATAAGAAGCCTAAAGCAGAAATGTTTTTGACTTCTCAACATGGACAGGATCTGTGCATATCAAAAAGTAATATAGCTGTAGTTGTAGGCCTGTTAGTAAAGTTGCTTGAACATTCTATACAATTAAGGGTAATGTCATTTGACTTGTTTCTCTGTTCTGAAACCTTTCTTGGGAGATAGACCCAGCCTACACTGGATATACATTGCTGGTACTGGAAAAAAACACACATATAAGGAAGAAAGGATAATTTGAAGCATGGATGGACATCATATAAGTGCTTGCAATCAAGCCCAGTATCTGTCCCAGCCGCATCTGCTACTGCTCTCACAGAGGTTTAGTTGCAAGTGCACCAATGCTGAAGAGTCATTGATGATGCAAAATCCGTAGGCTCTTTTGTAGCCGTGATGCTGGGGCTTGCGAAAGCCGCAGACCCCGTGTAATGGCATCACCAAGCAAATCTTGAAGGCTTATCTGGACACATTTCCCCAGTAGTGGGGAACACTGTAGAGCGCTGACATCCACCAAAGGTTTGGCAACTGTTGCATTATTTCCCTGGGGCTGCACCGCTTCAGCGTGCCCTGAATAGGGAATGATCTAACATAATATACGCTTAGCAGCACAGGTGCTTTAGCAGCAAAGAACTACACTGAAGGCTGTGGCAGATCCTCTATCACTATTTTGCATAGTAGCCTGCATTAGCCTGTGGGAGGAGAGGAGGGCCTGGCTGGTGACAGCAACGGGGTGTTTAATGTAGCTGCCAGAACTCCTTGTAGCGATGCAAACACGTGCAGGCACATGAAAGAACAACCAGTGTTTACTTACTTACTCGGTTAATGTTAGGGGTGTACTTGGCTTACACAAACATCTTTTGACTGTCTTATAAATTATATTTTTTATTATTTTTTTCTCCTTAATATATGAATCATCTAAGTTTCGCAGTGAGACATCTAGAGTACCGCTGTAAGAAAGTGATGAATATCAGAAGTAGAGCTTTCCCTTTCTTAAGACACTCCTACACTTATCAACAGTTTTGACCAGTGATTTTAAAGTTACAGATGTTTCTTTGTCATGTGGAGGGGGTGCGCAGCTCTTTCTGCCCACAGCCGTAAAACCGTCCCAAATCTCAAACTGTGCTGAATTGTGCTCACTTCTGCAGAAGGGAACAGCGAGCCTGGGAATTGCATGGGCGTTGCAAGAAGAAGGAATTAGGGGAGTTCACTCAGAGTTTGCAGAAGCTTTTGCTCCTGCCTGCTTGCTGTAGGCTTGGACACTTGATGGCTTTGCGCTTCCGACCGTCATATGTGCAAGCGTGAAGCACAGCTGCAAATAATCACAGGAGATAGTGCAAAGCTCTGGAAAACCAGCCTTCTGTATCTATAAGTCCTGAGGGTTTTCTTCAGCCTTATCATCACTTCTAAGCTGTTAAAGAAGCCCACCTATGTGGAGAAAGCCTCTCTCCTTGGGGCATGCAGGTTGCATTGCTGAGCTCATGGTCACGCTTGGGGGTCTGCCAGTTTATCCTTGCTGTGTGGTGCAAAATGCTTCAGCAGGCAAGAGGGGAGCAGTAAGAGAACTGCTGTCAGAGGTGCAGAGCCCTGGCCCGCGGTGGTGGCAAAGCTAGGGCTGGTTTGCTGCAGACAGAGCACTCGCTCCATAGCCACCTGCAGATCTCTTGCCCTGTTACATTGGTGGAACCCTTGAATCAAGATGCTATAAACTTTAGCATTTTTTTTTCTGGTTTGTCTCAAGATGCCTCCCAAATTGTGCTGAACTTCTAAGTCTGAACTTAAAATCTGTAAATTTAACACATTCAATTCTGAGGATGAATGCACACTCCCGCACCATTCCTGCCCCATTCTGTAATTCTGTGAAGTCCCTACAATTGGACACAGTCATGTTTATCTATCTGGAAGAAATGCATGCAGTGCTTTGATTAGCTTGATTTGAGTGAATCCTGGTTTTTAGTAATGCTGTGGGTCTCCTCTCTCTCCCACTAGCAAAGAGACTTCCGCTGCCATTTTCAGCCACACTAACTTTTCAGTTTACTTCAGCATTTCTAGTGTGCAAAGGGCACAGCTGTAGTTGAACAATGTAGTAGTTGTATTCCAATAATGAGAGTCCTAAATATAACAATAATTATAACCTCTTACGTTGAGAACAATATTGATAATCAGGGATACTAATCCTTGAGATCCATGGAAATATAACAAGACGTTGGACGCTGGAGTGCTGTGCATGTTTTGAGATTTCAGGGACTTAAGCAAAACTTTGTGTATACTTGGGCAAAGATTTGGCTTGGCTACACAGATAGACATAATGGAAGCAAAAAGCGAGAAATATGAATGATTATGCTTATCAACAACTAAACAGAAGCCTTCAGATGTTATTCTTGTAATTAGTAAGCTTAACTTTCCATTAAAAAAAAAAACAAAACCAAAAACTGATTATAAGTATTAGAAATATTCTAACTGCAAGAACCATTTTTATTAAAAATGTGTCCTATTAAACACTGGCATAATTTGTACCCAGTTCAGTCTTGTGTATCTTTTAAACCTTGTGTACCTTTAGTTTGTATATCAGTATACTTCCCATCTGTCCTCCTCCTGTTGTTGTTTTATGTATTTTTTAAAACCTTTTTTTTTTTTTTTAAGCCATTTAGTCTTGATGTTTCTATATTTTTTTCTGATGAGCAAAATTGCAATTTATTGCAAAAGCTCTCTAATAGTGATTATTTATCCACATCTCAGTTCACAATCATGAAATGAAGAATGTATCTGTAGGCACAGGAAGAGTAGACGTTTCAGAGTCAGAAAATTAGAACAAGATTTTATTTTAAATTGGAGGATTAGTATTAGCTTGGGGCAGTACTGCTTTCACTCCTAGTGTCTTCTTTCAATCCCTGACACTGACCCAGTCATATCCTCCTGATCCCTGGTTTTCCCTCTGGCGTAAATCCATCTCCTCATTCTTCGGTGGCTTTTCCTCTTGGCCACCTCTACATCCTTCAAGTGCAAGATCAAAAAAAGAAATTCTATTTCTGTTCCTCCTTTTATGCAGCTCTTCAGCAGTCCACTGCCATGCCTTGCTTATTTACCTTTCTGCTGGGCACTGTTCCCCTCTGGTCTAGTAGCCAATATTATTTTATAATACCTTTCGCAGGGGCTGAGTTACGATTATGTCACTTGTGTTCGCATTCAACTCTTCTCTCATTTGAATTCCTAATTCTACAAACTTAACGTACATTGCATAGATGCATTTATGTGTGTGGGGAAGAGAGGGAAAGAATAGGAATGAAATATGGATTTTCTCTGTTCTTCCTTCTGACACTCTCGTGTCTCCAAGAGAAACCTATCCCAAATGGGAGCTGGTGTGGCACAGAGGGCAGCGTGGTGTGCACATACCCAGTAAGCTCAGAAGTGAAGAAAACCCTTCACATTTGACTGTCTCTCCTTTGACATGAGGCCAGCTTGCAATTTTGTATAATTTAAGCAAGTCCATTAGCAGCAGATCAGCTTCAGCTTAATAAAGCTTAGATGCAAATGCATAAATCATGGCACAGAATTTAATTTACTAGGAACTTAACTGGATGCTTAAGTTTAAAAAATTGTATGTGATGTGAGTAGACCTGTCTGCAGTTTCTAAGGTGGCCACTTGTTAAAGCAAGCTGGTTTAAATTTAATGAATATCTAATGTGGAGCAAGGAGAAAGCAGCCAAGATTTTCTCTACACTTTCCACATTTTAATGGTTTCTTACATATTGTTTGTTTGGGTAAAAATGTTGCAAATAATTTTCAGACTGAAATGGCTTTGGGTAGTGCTACAGAATTGCCTAGTTTATGTTAAAATCTCGCTTAAACTTTTCTTTTCATGACTTGCAAATGTCCCTTGCCAAAATTTAATAAGGCATAAAACTGATGATGCTCAGGGAGGGCATAGTCGTTCTGTCCAGACTGAAACATAACTGTGGCTTGCTGACTCTATGTATAAACAAACCAAATGTCTTTTCTTTTTTAATGCTGTGCATCTTCCCTTACTGTGAAGGGTTATTCCCTGTATTGTCTATACATTACTGCTCTTCTGTAAGAGTTGTGTTTACAGGGCAAGAATGTGCCAAGGGAAGTCATCTGCTTACACACTTCCGATTTACCAAGGGAGCATAAAAATATACTACCTTGTCTGTTATGTTTCAAGTATGGTAGTTAAACCTATAATATTCATAATCTTTTCTTTAAGCCAGGCTGAAAAAAAGAGTTAGTAAGGACATAAGCTTTGTTATTTCATTGTGGTTTTCCAGTTTTAATGAAAACATACCTTTGCCAGAAAACTGGGGAATGATCTTCTACCCAGATGCTACTCTTTTTAGGGATGTATCTTCTCATGTATGTCTGAGTAGCTGGTTAGCTGGTGCCTTGGAAAATGGCCAAACACTTTTGGCCAAAACATGCTTCTAGAGAAAGGGGGAAACTCTTCTAGGAAACTCTTTCAGAGGAGGAGCCGAGTGGGGGACCAGAGCCTAAGGATATACTTGGTGAAGAAGGAGATTTTACTCTGTTGTCTGTTTGACTCAACACGGATACGCATAGCCTATGCTGATGCTGCATTACAGGGCTTGTTTACTTGCTTGTTTCGAGAGATAACCTGTGGGTTACATACATGAAAATACCTCAGTGAGGCCACGCACATGAAATTGTCTTATTAGTTAGAAGATTGCAAGCATGGAAGATTGCCCCTAGAGAGCAGTACGGCAGCTAGCAACCTTATTCTTGGACAATTAAGCATTTCCCGGTCAGTTTGGCTTGTGCTGTCATAATTCTTTGCATAGAAGGTCTGCTTAATATCACGTCAGTGAGGCATTGTAGGAATTACTGCTCATTTGATGATCTTCGATTTGGTAAACACAATGCAGAACTCAGTTGACAGACTTGAGAAAAAAAGAAAAAGAAAAAAAGGCTAAAAAAAACAAGTCCAGACTATGTTTCAAGAGGAACTTTTCTAGAGAAGTCTTTTTTTTTGGGTGCTAAAGAGAGAGTAAATATGGGGACATAACACCTCAGTGGTACTCAAACCAACAAAAATGTACTTTGTACTTTGTACTTTGTACTTTGCTCTTCTAAGCCCCAATGAAACCAGCTAGGTTATGAATGTATAGCAGGACAGCACTGACAAACCGCGGGGTTGATGAGCTCAGATGGCAGCATCCTAGGTGGAGGAGAAACTTTATTGTAAGTAACAGCATTGGAAGTCTGTGAATCATGAGTGCAGTAAAAGGATTACCCTCCTTTAGAAACGAGGGAGGAAAAAAAAGTAAAATTGTATAGTGTTTTTTTTAAAGGCCAGGTCTAAAATGAAGCAAAGTACCTTGGATGATTTTACATTAATCACCCTTGTTATTGAAGCATTTGTTCCTTTATGTATACCCACAAGATCCTGGGGATGTTGTGTGTGTCTGTAGGAGGTGTGTGGGGGGTGATCTTTGCTGTTGAGTACAAGACTGTGGCTTCCTTATTGACAGCATGAAACATGTCTGATGTACTGCAATGACTAGCCTGAATTTTGGATAGAGATGTTTTTAAGATGCCCCGGACTATGACATGCTGGGCACCCTTAATGTCACCCACAGGTAGGAGCAGGGGACAGTGCATGAAGCTGAGGTGCTTGCTGGGGCTGCTGCCACACCTGAGCGGTGTGACACCCCGGCTAGGAGGACACCTGGGGGTAGAAGAAGAGCAGAGAGCATCAACTAGAGAAATTTCTTGGGGCAATGGGGTTGAGAGGGGTGTTGCAGAAATACTGTAAGACAAGAGTGCTCTAAGGAAGGCTGGGCTTCAACAGGGAAGGCTTTTGAGGTTGGCCATTCAAGGTACGTCTTGTCCTGCCCCAGATTAAATGGATTTATCAGCCAGGATGCTGCCTCCCCTACCACTCCCCTCCTGCTGCCTGCTGGAGCCAGCAGCCTGATCTGCCGTGTCTTGGGAGCACAAAAGGGGTGGGTGAGCAAAGCTGGCTGGCTTTTTTATTATTATGTACAGTTTTATTTACAGAAAGCACTGCTACTCTTTAATTAAGGAATAGAATGACAGAAATAAATGACTTAAAAAGGATAGTCTATTTAGGGAGTAAGAGGAAGTAATTGTGGCAAGCTATTCTGCAAATGCCATGCAATCTACATTCAAATTATTTTGTTCTTCCCTGCATGTGGTTTTTACGAATTTGGTGAGTCAAGCAATTGTCAGTAATATTTTTATGTTCTTTATTTTTTTCCTTACCTTGTGTGAACTATACCTATCAAATTGTATTATAGCTGAGGGTTAAAATACATAGCTATCATGAGGAGGAAGAGATTGGCTTTAGTCAGAATTAACTTACTGTGTTTATTAAATGCGTCTGTCATGTCTCTTTCTGGATTTGTATTACTAGTGATGTTGATTCTTTTATTTTTTTCCAACCTGATGACGTTCAATATTTTAATGATATTATTCAGCAGTAAATGTAAGCAGAGTGGGACTTAAGTTCAGGAATCACAGAAGTACTTCATGCTTTCTTTTTCAGTCATTTAGCAAAGGCACGTGTTCTCTATTTTTAGTGCATTTTTAGAGGAAATGTTTTATGTATTGTCAAGAATATTAATTTTCTTTCAAAAAATAAATGCCATTATACATGACACTGCACATGTAGAATAGTTCATGGAATTAGTTTACCGGATAAGAAATTTAGACTTAAAAGAGCTCCTGGAGGAAATATGTACAGATATGGATGAATCAGGAAGGTTCTTGTCAGATACTTTGAGGTGATGGCATTGTCTACGTGTGTGTTTGTATGCGTGTGAACAAGTAAAATGGATTCAAGAAGGCTGGAGGAAAAATACTTCTATTTACAACTTGTATTTCATTTTTATGACCAAATGAGTTCTTATAGATCTGTAAGTGGCCTTTCATCCAGGTGTCAGGCTGAAATGATAAGTTATATTTAGTAAACTGTTGTCTGACTTTTATTGCTGCTTGTCTGTTTGCTAATGATAATGAATATTGCCTGGTGTGCGAGAGCATGACGGCAACATTTGGACGTATAGTGGGCTGGCACTCAGGTGCCTTGGGAACACACAGAACTTTCCTCTTTGTGGTGCTTTTAAGCAATGGTGTCTAAGCAAGAAAGACATTAAGATCTTCCTCTTCTGCATCATAGCACTTCCACACTGACACTTCATTTTTGTTTAACAAGCAGCTTTAGGGCCACAGCCTGAGTATCCATTTTTTAGGTGTAAAGGAAATAATACCAAAGATACAAGGCACGTATGACACCTCACAAAGCTGCAAGCCATGTTGCTTTGGCCTTTTGTGAGTGTTTCCGTCTTCTTTATTGTTAATGTGCTCGGCAACCACATCATTTTAGGATCAGTCTTGATGGCTCTGATGATTCAGTTTTCCCATCTATATGGGAACAAAACTTGGAAGAAGAAGAAAAAAAAACCTAAACTGTAGTAGATTGTTGTTTTTACTGAGAGTTTAACAGACTCTTCTTTCCTTATTGGAGAATGAGGGAAGAATTTTTATCTTCTCCCAAGCTGATCATACATATCAGAGACTGGATTGCATGGCAACATGTGATACATGATCAATCCCGGATCATCATTTTTGTTCTCTGCTAATGTATTGTAAAAGAGTATGTGGATAATTTGAGCAACTATTAGTTAGAAAAGGAAGTAAATGGAAAATAATACACAAAATGCCTGGTTAACTACTTGCAAGTGATTTCATTTCAGAGATGGGAAATCTTGTGGCAGGCTGCAGAAGGAGATGGTCAGGTAGGCAAAGGCTGCTGAAATTGGAGACAGGATAAAGAAAATTTCCTGCGTCATGGGGGTTTTATTTGCAGCAGGTTTGCAAGAGGTTTAAGTTTTGGCATACAGATTCTGAAAACTGAAGCCACGTGAAGATTGTGTTGGTGTGTGCAGGGGATTAGTGAGATGTAGCAAGGGCAAAGCATGTACCCTGGGAGCCCATCTGGAGCAGCAGGCTGAGCCAGCAGTGGGGTGTCCCTGCCTAAGGGCCAATATTTTCTTGGTGTGATTCTCTTTGGACATGGGGCTGTTCCTGGAGGGGTTGGAAGATAAAGGAAACTGCTGCGAAGTCACCCTCAGAGAAGCCTCTGCTGTAAGGTGGGACTCTTGTGAGTCTCCTGCTCCACAGTCAGATGGATCCTTTCTCATCCACAAAGTGCTTTTTCAGGCAGTTTGATTAGCAAGTACAAATACTCCTAATCCTTACAAGCTAAAGAGCACATTCCTTCTCTTCACTGCAGAAAGAGCTGGCTGTGGCTGTTTGATGACAGCCATCAGGGAGATGGCATGTCTCAAGATACAACTAAATTAGTATATTCTGGGCTTCATCAAATACTGCTGCTCAGTAGCAACTATGTTCATCCATCAGAGGGCAATCTCTTTGGACAGATTTCAGTGTGCAACCCTGAAAATCCAGGAGTCTTCGTCATCCTTTAGGCAGGCATGTGCTGCAGCACATCCCTGTGCTGGGCTAGCTGCGCATGGGAAGAAATGCAGGACAGATTAACTCAAATTCTGCACTGCTTTTTGCTCCAGGCAAAAACATGTAGTCACCTACATGTTGTTACATTGACACGCAAACTGAAAACTAGAGCAGAGGTGGTCTGAATTTCCTGAGTACCTATCGCTTTCCCCAAACCAGCAGCGGGTCCAGTACAAACTTCTATTCTTCTGTGTCCTGGACAGAGAAGTTGCATCCACTTTTAGGGTCTCTTTTGGCATAATGTACTTGTTTCTACTCCCCAATTACACTGCTTGCATCATGCATGCAGATCTTAATTTGAATGGCTTTTCACGTTCAGTAAGCTGAGCTGGGTCTCCTGTTGCAGTTGGGAATCTTTGCAGTGCTTCCTTTGTTGTTCTCCAAAGCCCTCTGTCAAAGCCTTTTGTTCCCCAAACCCTTTGGGCTGCTGTGATCTGAGAACTGCCAAGAGGCTCAGCCTGGTGTGTTTGTTCTTAGAGGAGGAGAGATGTGACATTGTGATGTGGCACTACCATTTTGTGTGTCCCTTAATGGGGCGTCTGAGTCAGGCATTCAGCAAAGAGACACATTCCTAGCTGTGGACATGTCCAGCAGGCCCTCTATACCATGGGATCTTCCCTTTCTCCTTGTTCTCCTCTTCCCTCCCAGGTATAAGGGAGGCATTGCTAGCTTGTTTATTAGGGGACTGTCAGATATGCATTCATGACACGGTATACTACAAAAATTCAGGGCTCTATCCTGGCGTCAGGAGCAGTAGGTATTGTCCAGAGGCAGAAAAGGCCTGGAAGCCACTCTGCTTCTCCATATATCATGGTTTCAGGGCACCATAAAATTGTATTACTTGCACAGTGCTTATATATTTTGTCTGAAATTATGGCAGATGTCCTTTGCTGGCTTGATTTTTGGTTCCGGTCCAGTTTGATTCATCTTCCTATACCAGGACAAAGTGTTGCTAGCTTTCCTCTTTACTTCTCTCCTCCTTGTTTTGGCAGGTCTGGATGACTGTCTGCAGCAATATATTAAGAATTTTGAGAGAGAGAAGATTAGTGGTGACCAGCTACTACGGATTACTCATCAAGAACTGGAAGATCTTGGAGTCACACGCATTGGCCATCAGGAGCTTATCTTGGAAGCAGTCGACTTGCTCTGTGCACTGGTAAAATTCTGGGGGTAAAAGGGGAGGGAGTGAACAGTGCTGGAAATATTCGCAGTTTGTGTATTCATATTTCTCCTCCTAATGACTATGAAACTAGTATGAGAAAGTCTTGACATGTAACATATAAACGATTTAACATTCTAAACTGGAGGCAAGATCTATTGATAAGATGTTATTTGTTACATAATTTGGTATCAGAGACTTAAGGCTTATATCTCTTGTTTTTATAGAAGAAAAGCCTATATGAAACAACCCCTCCTCCCCCCCCCAAAAAAAAAAAGACTAGGCTGTGTTTGACTTGGAATGTAAAATAGCTATTTGTTTGAATACAGTAATTGGATGCCAGTTGCCCTTTACAAACAAAATGCCGTGATATTAACCATGTCATTTTTCACTGATTCTTTAATGCAGTCTCTCAGAGTGTTACGTACTATATTTTAGATGATTATTTGATCTTGCTAAGTCATAGCTGCCTGTATTTCACAGTAGAAAAGATTAAATAGCAAAATAATTATCTGATATGAAAATACCATACACATCTCTGATGGAGTATAGAGAAGGATTTTGGTAATGGTCTTTTCAGTCACATTGCATCATGGAAAACTCAGATTATCCCCTCTGCAAAGGGTGTGGGTGGTGACTTCACTCTTCTTAGCAACTTTTTTGTGTGTGACAGTAAAGATTAATGATAGATTGGGCACACTGCATTCTCAGCTGTGGGAAGAATTGTGAGCAGCTCTGCTAAGATGTACTTGACTGCCAAAAGTGGTGCTTTGCAGATTTTAATACACAGTACTTTTCCAAGCTTCAGAAGCAGCTTTAAGAAAGCTGAATCCTGGTAGAAGAAATGAGAGCTTCAAGGCTCTTCAGAAGGGCTTGTATTTGCAGTACGCAGAAGCTTCTCTGAATATCCTATTCAGAAACCCATGTGGGGTTAATGAAGAGAAGGGACTGAAAAAAATAAATAAATAAAAATAAAAGGAAAAGTAAAGAAAGAGAGAAAAGCCATTGTTGGAAGCTGCTTTACTTCAAACATATCTTTTAGATTTTTCTTCTTTAGAGTAGTTCAACTGTTAGTACAACTATTGATAATTTGTGAAGTGGCTCAATAAAATAACTGAGCTCATTTTGCTTTTTTAAGTTATAAAAATGATGGAATCCTGAAAAATACTGCTGTTATGCAAGGGAACATACAGAGAGTAATTTGCAAAGTTTTTTATTTTTAAATCAAGCAAGCAGTACAAAAGGAAACAAAATAGAAAGTAAATATTTTAATTAATTCAGACAAAATCTAAGTGCAAATATTGGCAACCGTTTCTTCTAAACATATAGAGGAGACAGATTGTGGCTCTTTCAAAAATAACTTGTTTAAGAAAAAGAATATTTAGCTAAAATATGTTTGTTTGTGTTTTCCCTGATATATAATTATAGCTGTTATCTTTAGACAAAGAACCTTCTTCTATTTAGCTCCCTTAACTGGACAATAGTATATGGAAATAAGTTATATTTAAAATAAAGAATTTGTAGTAAAGGCTAAACTTGCCTAATTTGTGCAGTAAGTTTCTACCATGCCGTTCCTCGTTGCATATGGTGTTGTCTGTTCATTTCAGTTCCTCTTACAGAAAACATCATCACTGGAAACAAAACAGTAGGCGATCAAATCACAACTTCTAATTTAAGTCAAGGTTTCTGCAGTCTCACAATTGGCTACTGATGGCTCCTCAAGGATACAAAATGTGATTGCTATATTGATTTCAGTAGACTTAATTTGAATTTATTGTTCACCAATCAGATAAACCTCTTACAAAATTTAATTTAGAAGCAATCTTTTAGACTGTAGTGGTCCTATACTTACAGGCTTTCCTTTTTTATTGCATCAGTAAGTATCTGTCCTGGTTAGTGCTTGTCTGTTCTTCAGATTAGTCTCTAATGTGGACTGCATATCTGGGAGAACTTTAGGCCTGTGAACCTGCAACTTTCAATAATGGCTAATGTAGGTATTCTATATGGAAGTGTTTTTTGTTTAATGAAATTATCTGATTTTTTTTTTCCTCCTGTTTCAGTGGAGTTTGATAGAGGGTTTGTGATGGAATTTGGCATGAGTTATAGAGCAGTGATCAAATGAATATTTGAGTGATAGACATACTGTGATGGGACAGGAACAGTAATGTAAAATCTGCCTTGCAAGGATAACCTATTTTAATATAAAGCTAAACATTAGAAAACAAAAGGATTGTTCTTTCTGATCCCCTCCTTGTTCTCCTTGGTTTAGTGAGTGACCACCTAAGTAGCTTTTTCAGGAAGTGGAAGGGCACAGGGCTGCTCCCCTATTCATTCCTGCCCAGTTGTGCAGGGGGAGGTTTCTCAGGCGGAGTTGCCATCACCAAAGAAAGTTTCAGCAGCGTTGGGAACTGCTATGTGTTAGGAGCTGCTTCCCTCCTCTCCCCTTCACTGCAGTTTTTTGGGGAGAACTGCTAGATGTTTCTGCCACGTCAGCTGTGGTTATGGCAAATCAGATGCTTATGTTGCGTGCCTGCAGTTCACCATGCAATGTCTTCTCTGTGAGGGAAGTGGAGAGCATGAACAAGCATCTTTGGTTGATATAGACGGTAGATGGGAACTCCTGCATGCAGACAAGTTGTAGAACGGTGCTGAGAAGACCAACTGCTTTTTGCAGTAATAATCAGAAAACCACAGACTCACTGGCAGCACAGCTTAAGGAAGGTGCCTTACTGACTTTCAGCTGAAGTCATGTGGCTTTCTGTGACCACTCACGGTGTTCCCATCAGATCAGAAGCACTTTCAGTAAGTGGATGCTCTGCCATTGACCAGCTGCTCAGAGGACAAGTGGATGCCTGCTCTGGTACATCTCTGTGGGGTCTCTGCTGGCTGCTAACATGCCAGACTGTTCTCTTGTCTTGAGAACGAGCACCCTGGAAGTGGGATTCACAGGTTTTCTTTACCTGTGGTTCTCCAGGCAAGGAGGGATAGAGCTTCTGCTCAGCTGCTCCTGCCAGTGGTCCTGCTTGCTGGGGTTAATTCAATGCGTGTAAATCACATGCAAGCTGAAGCTGAATATGCTGAACATGTTCCAGAGGAGAACTGGCAATATAACTAAAGAGTTTGCATGCTCAATCTCTCAATCAGTTTGAGAAGGAATGAGCATGTTCAGTGGATTATCTTGCTTTCTTGCGTTTTTGTGTTTTTAAAGAATACGTATGTCAGAAAAGACAAGATAAATGAAATAATACTGTCTGTTTAAAAGAAGGGAATAGTGAAGTTTATGATGGTCCTTCATTGTTGCTAGGAGTTCATTGCATGTTTTTGGCTCAGCCCTAGAGAAAACACCAGGACTGAAATAGTCCCCTGCAATTGTTCTATTTCCAGCAGCATATAACTCCTGTTCTTCCCTTTCTGTTCAAACTGGGAAGCAAAGCAGAGATTGCACTGTTGGCACCATCAGGGAGATTCCTGCTGGACGTGGACTTGCATGTTTATTTATGGTGACAAATCTCTCAAAAATATTTGACATCTCCAAAGCAGTTGAAAAATAATTGACAAAGAAAACTACTTGCCTAGTTCTAGAAATATAGGAAAGATTGTACTGAATTAGCTAGAATGGTGTTTTTTCTCCTGGCTACTCCCAGGTGATGAAAGGTTCACTTGTTCATCCATTATAAAAGGTATTGCTCAGATCCAGCCTCAACATCATCATTTTCATTTTCAGTATGTATGTGGCAATGAAGCTAGGATAAGACCACGTGCTTTACCTTTCAGCAATAAAGGATGTAGCAGACCTTCATCTACACATGCAATGCAAGGAGCCTTGTTTCCTTGGTGGTTTCTCTGAGAACTGGAGGTGAATGAAAAATGCCAATAGAAAGTTCATTGACAATAGATGAAGGTGATGCTCATGAAAAGAGGCATGCATATTGAAGAATAGGTTAATGAAAAAGATGTCATCTGATCCTTATATCAGTCTTCAGTTTTAGAGTAGATCTGGAGGTCTTGTAGCTCCTAAAAGATCTAGCTGTGCTGCAGAAAGCAAAGAAATGCCCATAAATCTTGATCCATGTTCTGTTTGTCTGAAGATGGCAGCTCATTGTGTCAAAACATGGTATGACCATATTTTGCTAAGTGTCTAAGACCTCCAGATTGTCTATATGCCTCTTAATTATCATGGTTTTCCCAGAAAATACTACCTCTACCCTTTGCCTCACTCTCTTGAGAATGCAGAAACCATCACACAGCCAAAAATTTCTGCATCCATCTTTAAGAAAAAAGATAGAGTGTGCCTAAGTAGTCACCACAACACCTTGATAAGTGCAATTTTTTTTTAGCTTTACTCCCAAATATCACATACATTTTTGGAATTAAAAAAAAAATCTTGAGTTGACTTGAGTTTAATTTAGATCGTGAGTACTTTCAAATATTTTAAAAATGAGACCTTAAAATGGATAATGTGTTGTCATGGCAAAATAAGTATATTTAGAAAACTTCATAAATAATTTCAGAATCTTTTAAAATTTTCTTTAAGCAAAGAATTTAGTAAAGTGCCCATAAATCTGCAAGATACTTTTTAAGGGGGATCTGCATTTTTGTAAAATAGAGGTTTTGATTAAAAAAAAAAAAAGAAATTCTTGTTTTGTACAGAATTCTAATGATCTGGTTTCATGTCAGTTATTTAAATCTGCTGCAACTGTGCTGTATGATACTCTGTATATTTGAATTTGTAAAGCTAAAAGATTGCCGCAGATGAAATAGTGTTATTATTTGGCAGAGAAGACATTGGGATGCACTAACATCGTGAAATTATTTAACATTTACTGCTAAAACAAAACATTTATATATGAATTTAAAAATAGACCTACTTCATCATGAATGATTCCTCTTAAGAATTATTGTTTTATTCTAAATTTCATCTTCTTGCTATTTCTCTTGCAGGAATCCTTTTATTTGCCCTTATCCATAGTCAGATCTTAAAACTACTTTCATCAGTAATAGTGAACATTAGGCTGAATCACCATAGTGCTAAAGGAGAAGGATTTTATTTCAGAAGGGAAATCCGTATGTGCAAATGTTAGGATTTATTGTTGCTGTCTGCATGTTCATAGCAGAAAAATTACCTATTTTTACTGTTGTTCTTGGCAATTACGTTTCTACTTATACATCATCTGGTGCCAAACTTCAGCCAGAGCTAACTCTTGACAAAGAAGAAAATTCTGAATCAAAGGTCCATAACCAGAACAGGAAAATTAAAGAGTTAAGGGGTTTCTGATAGCTGACACAGATCATCTTGAAAAGATTTGTTGCTTTTCCTAGATTTAGCAGACTTTTTGCACAGAAGTACTGTAAAATCTATGGTATGTCAAAGGCAGTAAATATGTCTGTGTGCAACGAATGAGTATCCTTCTCTTCCACCTGCCTCAAGAATTTGTTATGGTTCCTAGTTACTTTCCTTATTTGCTTACTCTTTGGGCTCTTCTGAGGATCAAGAAGGTGCAAAATATGGGCTCTAGTTTAAAGGAAGATGTAAAAAGGGGCTGTGACAATATGATTATGTGTTCATAGCCATGTAGTAACTATTTCCTTTTTTTTTTTTTAAATCATAGAATCATAGAATGGTTGAGGTTGGACAGGACCTCTAGAGGTCATCTAGTCCAACCCCCCTGCACACGCAGGGTCACCTAGAGCACGTGGCACAGGACTGCGTCCAAGCGGGTTTTGAAGATCTCCAGAGAAGGAGACTCCACAACCTCTCTGGGCAGCCTGTTCCTGTCCTCTGTCACCCTCACTGTTAAGAAGTTTTTCCTTAAGTTCCTGTGGAAGTTTTGATGCTTTAGTTTCTGGTCATTTCCTCTAGTTCTGTCAGTGGCCACCACTGAAAAGAGGCCAGCACCATCCTCCTATTGCTTCTCTTGAGGTATTTATATACACTTACCAGGTCTCCTCTCAGCCTTCCCTTCTCTGGGCTGAACAGGCCCTGCTCTCTCAGTCTTTCCTCATAGGGCTGATGTTCCAGGCCCCTGATCATTCTTGTGGCCCTGCGCTGGACTCTCTCCAGCAGCTCCACATCCCTCTTGTACTGTGGAGCCCAGAACTGGACACAATACTCCAGATGTGGCCTCACCAGGGCTGAGTAGAGGGGCAGGATCACCTCCCTCGACCTGCTGGAGACTCTCTTCTTAATGCACCCCAGGATCTCATTGGCCTTCTTGGCCACAAGGGCACACTGCTGCCTCTTGGTCAACTTGTCGTCCACCATGACACCCAGGTCTTTCTCTGCAGAGCTGCTCTCCAGAAGGTCAGTCCCCAGCCTGTACTGGTGTCTAGGGTTATTCCTTCCCAGGTGCAGAACCTTGCACTTGGCCTTGTTGAATTGCATGAGGTTTTTCACCGCCCACTTGTCCATTTTGTCCAGGTTCCTCTGAATGGCAGCACAGCTCTCTGGGGGATCAGCTACTCCTCCCAGTTTGGTATCGTCAGCAAACTTGCTGAGGGAGCACTCTGTGCCTTCATCCAGGTCATTGATGGATAAGTTGAACAGGACTGGACCAAGGACTGATCCCTGGGGGATTGGCTCAATAGCAGTTTAACAAATTGTGAAATACATACAGTTGAATATTTAACTGATATATTGAATTCCGGAGAAATAAAAGCACTTAACTAGCTAGAGGCAAAATAACATGACATTAAGTAGCAAAACCAGAAAATAGTGAGCTTGGTCTTGCAGAATATGCTGGTTGAATAAGGGTAAGCAGAATAGTTATGTAATTGCTCTTTAAGTGCTACAGAGCATACCTAGGGTTTGCCTTTCTGATTTCTTACTTGATTGTGTTGCAGTATAGGAACTGCTTTTTCAGGAGTGGTCTGATGACAATAATTAGTCCTTCCTTGGGTTCAGTGGGATGAAGAGTGTTGCACACTTTTTTTTTTTTTTTTTTTTTTTTTGTGAAGCTTTGAGAGAAATATTTACATTCTTTGAAACTAAATGGTTAATATTAGCAACAGATGACATTTGAGCTAGTGGTCTTTGTTTCCTTACCTATTTATTTTGCATTTGTGAAACAGATGTGTTAGGATTGTGTGTTCTGCATTTCTAAATTATCCCATATGTCAGTGCTATTTGGAGGAGAAATAACCTTAGTGTTGGCATTTCATGATGTTGGAGGACTGGCCCTTAGAAATGTATGTTGTAGGCAGATCTGATCAGGTATAAAGTTACATAAGGCACCTTCAATATGACAAGCTGCATTCTCAGTTGCTCACAACTTTGGACTGGAACTCCTTGTCTTCGACTTTGTGGGGTGTGTTCAGCCGAAGGTTTGGGAAAATGAGTTTTAGAAAAAGATGCACTTTGTTCATTCTGAAAACAATTTTGAAGAAAAAGTTGGATTTTTCATGGCAAGTTTTGGCTTCCCCAAATTTTAAGGTGTGATTTTTGATATGGCTGCCATGGGGCCCCAAATCCATGGGATGCTGTCCTGTTTATTCATGTAGAAACTGCCCCGGAATTTCTGCCAAATCTGTGAACTGCATAATTTCTTTTTTCCATTTTATGTGTTCAAAAGCAAGAGGCATTACATCCAGAAATGCTGCTCAGGAATTAAATTTGGAAGGTGAAAGCAATGAAAATAGTAAAGAGCAGAATTAAGCTTGCTTAATTCTTAAATCCACTTCTTATTAGTCATATGCTATTCTCACATGCAGTCTCTGCCTCAATCTATGAATAGATGGAAGAAAACTTAGTAAAAAATTGCATGAGAAAGAAAACTTATGATTTTATCCTTATGAATTTTATCCAGTATTACCAAGAAAAGCCAGACGTAACTGCTAAGTTATATTTCTTTGCACATAATTTATTATACAGTGCATGTAATTTGTTATGCAGTATAGCTATCTTCTAGACTGTAATATTTGTCTTTTGTTTTCCTTCTTTAAAAGAATAATGTTAATTTCTTTAAAAAAATAATGGTGACAAATATTAGCCAAAGAAAAATCATCCATTGCCTCCTGCAGTTTATACAGTGGCGGTTGTCTTCTCTATCGAGAAAGCAGAAATTATTGAATGTAGCACTGAGAATTTCTGTGCCTGGCTGGGGAAACTGTTCCTGTTTTTCATTTGCCCAAAATGCCAGTTTGTGTAATATCTTCAGTCCCGTCTTGTGTAGTTTAAGGAAGAGTTAGCACTGATCACTGCAGGTTTTTTGGTTCACATGGTATCCAGCAGCTTTTTGGGCTGGAAGTGAAGAAATGGTTATTTAAGGAAATGAGCAGAGGGGCCATATGCTCATTCCTCTCTTGAGCTGTTTGCATCAGGCACGCAATGTCCTTGAACTTAATGTGGCCTTTGCACTTTAGGTGGTTAGGCTTTAGTGGCAGCACAAGAAGTTGGGAACATGTCTTTTGAGGGATTTATGTTCCTGGGGTGGTGGGTACGCATTGTGGATACCGAGACCTGGGCAGCTTTTGGAACCTGAGATTGGCATTTTTTGTCTGCTGAGATGTCACTGTGCCCAGCTGTCAGTGGAGGGACCTAAAAGGACCTAAAGTGCTCGTTTAGGTGCCCTGAACTGGAGGTCCCAGTAGCCTGGGGAGGCTGCACCTGAGGCAAGTGAGGCAGTTGGCATTAGATGAGGTGATTACCCTATAGGATGAAGCGGGTCAGGTGCACTTGCCTGGTAGCCTGTGTTGAGTGAATTTAACTCCCTCTAGGAGGGAGTTAAAAAGGAGTTTCATCAATCCAGAAGAGTTCACTTTACCTCTCCAGTGTGACTACTGAGCTCCCTCCACAAAAGCAGACCTCATCAGCAGTGATTAGAGCTGCTGCTTCTCAGCGTGTGAAGAGAAGAGCTACAATTCGTCACTCACACTGTCATGAGAAGGCTCAGAAAAAGTAATTAGCAGGTAAAATGGTCTATTAATAGTTCCCCCCACCTTTAGCTGGAATGGGGGTGACAAGCAATTCCTGTGTGTGCTGTAGCTCCGTCAAGCTCACATTTTGTGATTGCTGGAGATGACTCCATCCTAGATGATATTTGTGAATCCATGCACAGCATCAGTGGCATTTCTGTTGGTGAGGTGGTTGCTGAAGGGACCCTGGTTTTCTGGCTGCGAGTGAAGAACATGCACACAAAGACTCACCTCTCTTCCTATGGCCTCTGCGAGGACGCAGAGATTTTTCTGTGCTTCTTCCAGCAGTGGTGATTTTTTTTTTTTTTTTTTTTTTTGGCTGATGAAACCATGACTTGTGTTGGTGCAGGCTAAATGCAGTGTGGGGAAAAACGCAGAGTCGTCTCCTTTGCCTGCAATTATCTTTCTATGTTGCTTGAAAATAAATGCATTGCTTTGCAAAGAAAACTGTTGTTAATAGTATATTATCACATGTAAATTATGATTAAGCTTGGCAATTATTATTTGAGCAAGCTTTCTTCCCCAGTATTAGAACATGTAACTCTGTTTGTAATGAAGGCCAGAGATAGTAGTACCAAACAAAGTGGAGATTTTGTGAGCTTGGCTGCTCTTTTAGGATCCCTCTACTTGAGGACTTCAATAAACACAGCTGTCCTGAAATGTATCCTGCCTGAAATTTATCTGTGTGTTCTGCATCCCTGGATACATCTGTCTCTTGCTATGGGTAGAGGCTTACTGAAATCAATCCCATTCCTAATATAACACTACATTTTTTTTATATATATACATACATAAATATATTTATTTATATATAGATTCTAAGTGTGTCAGTTCTCTATGTTAAAGAAAGCACACACTTTTTTAGAACGCATATGAAAATACACTACATACTTCAACATTGTCTTTTACCTCTCCACTTGTCCACCAATGCAAAAAATGTATCTGAAAAAAAGTGTGTTGTTAACTTGAGGCCACTAAGCTTTCATTAGAGCTGATTTCTAAAGGAAATCTCTCTAGATATATCTATATATAGAGAGAGATAGATATATATTATGTATGCATTCATTTGTATATGAATATATATATATACACATGCACACACACAAATGTATCCTATTTTCTTATTGCAGAATAATTTTTGAAATGCCTTTTTTTCTATGTCTGTGTGTATTACTGTTACGATTACTGTTTCTTTACATTATAGTAGCACTCAAGGCTTGTGAGTTTCTTGGGTGCCTGACATGGGACGCACAACACACAGGTGCAAACTGGTCCCAAAAAGCATCCTGTCTAAACAGATCAGGTGAACACTAGAAAGGCTGAGGAAAACAAGAGGTGAAAAGAGCTGGCAATCCCAGTTGGTGGGATCTTCAGTTGCACTGCTGAGAAGTTCCAAGGGGCAAAAATATGGATAGCAGAGAGCACCCCCCACACACCAAAAAAAAAAGGTGGGGGGGAGGTTATATATGTTTAGGACACAAGCAGCAGCAAATCGGTCCAATTTTGGTCTGAAATGAGAGTTGTACCATAAGGGGCTGTGGGGTTGATAAACCCTCCCTCTCTGGGCACGTGGTATATAGTGCTGTGGAGGTCACCTCATGCGTCCGACACAACATGGAGCAAACCCTGCAGTCCCCAATCAAACATAGACTGCCAGTTCTGTGCTAAAAACATTGTGAAAACTGAGACACATCAGTCTGTGAAGAGGTTGGAAGGCTGAGAAGGGACAGTGTGATGAATTTCTGAGGAAACTCAGGTTTGCATCACTAGCCTGCAGATAAGTGCAGTAACTGGTAATTGCATTCAGCTTCATTGTGACATCCATGTTAATTATGAAATTCAACAGTGCAATACATCAAAAACAAAGAAACCTGATTAAAAAAAACCTATGGCAAACCTGCAGTTTATAATTATTCCCTTCTATGTTTGGAGACAAGGGCAATCTGCTAAAGGTGTGTGGTACATGTGTGGGGATGCTTGTTTTTTGTTTGCTTGACTCTCTAAAACTCCTTTTCTGAGACTGCTCAAAGCAAACTGATCCGCAAGAATTTTGCAGGTTGCAGCTTTCTTTGTCAAGAGTATCTTCCTTTTTTTTTCATTCCTAGCTAATTTTGCCAAATTGAGCTAACTGCTTAAGAAATATGAGGAAACAAGGCCCCCATCAGACTCTCTCAAGCAAATTACAGCAAAACAAATTTATTTTTATCTGATGTTTTTCCCTCTTATTTGGATGAATTTAATAAGTAATTAGTTATGAGCCATTTAACTGCATAACAAAATATGTTTTACTTTTCCATCCTAATTTATTGCTTTCTTCTTCTATTTTTTTTTTATTTCTAGCCTAAATCAATGCATTGTATAATTGCTGTAAGAACAGCAGAAATTGCTGGTTAAGTCATTGCTCAAACATGTTAAGCATGATGGCAGAGGACAGCACCTACATAGTGACAGTTCAGCTGGTAAAATTATCCTTAAAGCCCTGATTGGTCCCCAAAAATAAATGTTCACAGAAGTCACAGTAGAGGTTTGGTAATGTGACCTTAGCATATGTTCGCTTCTCCCTCAGACATGTTCCCTGCTGAGAGATGATGATGGTTGTTTCTTTAGTGGATCCACATTACTTGTGTTCGTTTGCAATCGCAAAGAGGCTCTGGCTGGGGGATGGAGATAACATTTCCTTGCTGCAATATTCTGACATTTTCTCAGGAGCAGAACTTGCAGAAATATTAGGTGCTGGCTGTTAGCAGCACTCAAATCAACACAATTTTCCTGGAGTCACTGCCTGGTTAAAGAGAACACAGGTTTATTTAGTAGATCTTTCTGATAGGAGCATAATGACTCCTGTAAATTGCCAGTTTTTCCTCCCTTGGTTATAGAATAAGACTAAAGTCAATGAGCTCCAGCAGTCTTAGGTTGGCCTTGGTGAATCTCTCTTCTCCATTGTTCTTGTGAACCAGTTAATGAGGGGCTAAGGTCAGGTATCTGGGGCCAGAGTTAATGCACTGGGAATGTCTGCAGGAAGTAGATTTTTCTGCATGCACCTGAACTCCAGAGGTGCTTTCTGCATCCCACTTCATCATCATTTGTGGTAGAAAATGGGCTACCTTCAGCAGTAAGCGGCCCTGGCCATAGTCATCAGAGAAAGCTGGGAGTGCTGTGAGTTACAACCCCGTGATGTGTCTAAGGCAAGAAGTACCTCTGCAGTCCCATGTAAGAATAATAAGCTCAAATCTATACACTTCCTTATTCATTTACAAAGGCAAAAGAAAATCTCTTTTGAATTACCTCTTCACTATTATTCCTAGCATTTATGAGAGAAAACAAATCTAATTTAGAAATAACAAATCGCTGATTACACTCTAATATATTATAATTGAACATTAAATTAATGCATTTGCAAGTCCAGTTTCAGCAACATTTGTATAGTTGAAGGATTTCCAAGTACAATTTTTTAATATTGCTGCATAATTATTTCAGTCTTTGCTACTTGGCTGAGGACTGTAATTTAAGCTTAAGGGGTTGTCTATTAGATAGAAGCAAAGTTTGAAGCTTGACTTTAAAAGGGCAACATAGGCAGAGTGCAGGGGTGTATTGTGGGCACTTGTCTGTGATTCAGCTTGTCCTCTGTTGTCAAAAATAAAAAGAAGTTGATGAACACCCTTCCTTCACTGAAACAAAAAAATAATTTGGTGTTATGCTGTATCGATACTATGTACATGTGCTGGTTCTGAGCCCTCTTTGGTCCTTTTAGAAATTGGTGTGAGCATGGACTTGAGCGACAGATCCGTAACCATGAGATCTACTTAGAGAACCGTCACATCCACTGGGGTGGATGTGCTGCTTTTAGTATCAATCTTCCAGAGCAGTTTTTTTTTATTTCATGCTGAGTTGTTTTTCTCAATGCACTTAAAACCAGCTTAGAGATCACTCATACTTCTGCTCTTCTTTTGTTCTATTTTTATGCACTTTAGAAACAGAACATGCCATACATTCAAAAAATAATGAGTAGGTGTATTTCTACCTTAATTATTAGGAATGGTTAAGTTTTGAAGCAGAAGAGCAGTCTTGCTGTTTTTCAGTACATCATGTTGAGCTGCAGTGCTAAATTTCTTTATTTTGTTTTTTTTTTCTTTCTTTTTTCTATGCAGAACTATGGCTTGGAAACAGAAAATCTAAAAACCCTTTCTCACAAACTGAATGCATCTGCCAAAAATCTGCAGAACTTCATAACTGGGAGGAGAAGGAGTGGTCATTATGATGGAAGGACCAGCCGCAAATTGCCAAATGACTTTCTGACATCAGTAGTAGATCTGATTGGAGCAGCGAAAAGTCTGCTGGCTTGGTTGGACAGGTAAAATCTCCCAATAGTGTCACAGGTAACCAGTTCATGCACATGCACAAAACTCAAACTCTTTGCAAAATGTTATATAGGCATTGGGATGGAAGCAGAATCCATTGACAAATTCTGAGGGAAAATTTCTAGCAATCTTTTCTTGTTACTTGAACTGCAGTGTGGAGTTCAGACAGCATTCAGTACAGTATTTTTAGATGCTCTGCAACCCTACACATATCTGGGAAAACAATATAGCAACAGGATGACATCATTAAAATATGTGTGTGCTTTTTATTAATATTGAACAACAGCATAACTCAGATTCATTTCTCTGGTATGGTCAAACTTACAAAACTGTGTTTGTGCTTTTCATTACATTGATATTAATATATATTTCCACAATGTATGTGTGTAAACATATATGTTGCAGTTCAGGTTTATCAAATCGTAATGAAGTATCTCTTGAACTGTAGATGCATCTGGAACTAGATCATACTTCTCCCTGTATGACCTAGCAAATATGTTTGACCATGAGTTTACATTTCTCCTTTACCATATCATTGTTGACCTTCTCTAATGATAGCAATAGTAATATTCAGGTACTTAGAATGATCATTGAACCCCAAGTTGTTAAAATTAATATATCTATCTTTATAAAATGCATTATCATAGCACATTTTTATCAGCAAATCTAAATTGCTCATCCTGATTTGAATGTTCATCATTTTTTATTTTGTATGCAGCAGTTAAAATTGTGTTCAAAGTATGAATTCTGTGTAATCCTTTGAATCCAACAGACTTGTTTGGATTTATTCCTTTGGATTTTATTTTGTTTCGTTTTCATGAGGAAAATTGTTTCTATCCCATAAATGATCTCCATGTGAAAAGTTTTCCAAATCTTTTCCATTTCTTAAGCTGAACTGTAAACTGCTTTTTGTTCAACAGACTGCAGCTGCCACTGCTGTCTGCTCTGCTCTCTCTCTTTCTAACCCTCCCTTAAGTGTCAAAAACCCAAACAGTTATAGTCCAAAATCTCTATTTAAACACTTAATACTAGATATGCAGAGGATCAATGCAGTCTCATGGAAAGAGCTTGGTACAGAAACTTGAAAAGCTGGGAATATATTTTCAGCTCTGCCCGTAGCCTGTCATGACTTAAGACCTGTGGGCCTCACTCTTTTTGCCCTGTAATTTGTTTTTGGCAGGGAGCAGCTGGCTTTGGAAACAGAAGGAGCAATAAAAAAGCATCTTATTCTGCATAGGCAGATCAGTGTTTTGCCACTTCTTTCCATATAGTAATAAGCTTGCCTGTTTTCTCATCTGACTTATGGATAATGGATAAAGACTCTTAAATAAGAAGTTAACTGTTAACATGAGATTTTCTTTGCATAGAGTCTGATGTTAAAAAGTAAACTTTTACAGATACATTGTTTAGCACATGGAAAAATATGGAGTTTTTTTGTATCTTAATATAAAAAAGATACTGTCAAGCTTCAGAGTGAAAGTGATTGTTGATGTTAGGAATCACTTACATGTCATTTTATACCACTACTGACTTGTGTTCTTCCAGAGAAGTGTTGAAATGGTGTTGTCACTTTTATTTTCGAAATTATTATATTGGATTATAGTGGAAACACGTGAACTTCTCACGTTTTTTTTCTCTGGAGGGCTAGTCAAAAAATTAAATAATGAAATCAGAATTAAATAGAAGTGTCTGCATCTGAGCACTAATGTGTCACTGTGGTACTGCAAAGTGGGCCCAAACTATGTCATTTTAGAATTAAAACCAAAATCTAGCCTGGAAAATGTGTTTGTAACTCCAAACTATGTAGAGAATTACCCATTAGTAAAATTATGTTTATGAAGACAGCTGTACTATGTCTGTCAGAGATAATCAGATGGCAGACTTCTTTAACATTAGTGGGGGAAGATCTCTTAAAATCATTTTAAAAAACATGTGTATCAATTCCGTTCTCAGGAAAATGCATGACTTGCCTTATCTGAGATGATGTCTGATCAGCTCCAGGCGTTCCAAGGAGTTGAACATGAGAGCAGCCAAAGTGGGAGTCTGCTTTTAACAGTGTTGTCTTTGGTGCCCAAACAAGGCTTCCTGGAAGCAATATTTTAATTTCATTTTGATTTCTGACAATGTCCTTTTGAAGATATGTGAGAACACTTGGTTGCAGAAGAAGTTTTTTTGTACCATTTTAAGACTTTTCTGATGTGTCCGTTTTTTTGTTTTTCTTTTTTGGACTAGATTTGTTCGTTTCCCTTTGTGAAGCCCCCAGATTGGGAGCAGGGCGGGCTGATGACTGTATTTTTCTCTGGAAGTGGGAACATCTGGAGATTGATGGGATACTGCTTACTGTGTTCCTTCCTAGCAGCTATTAGAGCCGCTAGGGGGAGATAGAAAGGCTTTAAAGTAAGAGATTGAAAACGATGAGCATGGATTTCATTTTATTCTGCAGAGGTCTTAGGATTAAAATTGGATCCAGACCTTTTTTTTTCTTTTTTTTTTTTTTGTCTGGTTCCTAACATCAGTTCCATTTTGGGCCGTGATGAAAGGGAGAGAAAATCTTTAGGAGCAGTAATGTGGCTAGTAGGGTTATCCACCCCGTTGTAACATCCATAGTAGGATACTCCTGTGAAATATTTTTCACCTTACATCTGGAAAAAAGCAGATGCAGTACCTTCAACTTGCCTAAACTGCAATGATGTATTTTTGGTGTGAATAAGCTGGTGATGACTCCATACAGCTTGTGCTTCCCTGGCTTCTCTAGTGAGCTTTCTTTTTCTGATGTTTCCATAGATGCTCACCTCATATATGAGGTCTATGAGGACCTCACTAGGCCAGGCCCAATTATAGAAGAGTGTGAGGGCTGTGATTTGCTGGGCTGCTGCTGTTGCAGCTCTTGGGATTATGTTATGCAGGGGAGATACAGGGATACGTTCTTTATTTTCCCTGGAAAAGTCCTACTTGATTCTATGATTAGGATAGTTTTCATTGACAAATGTTAAAAGCTTCTGATTTAATATCATTTACAAACTGGAAATTTTAGTAGAGATTTCTAGCTATTTTTTCAGTCAGTTTGGTTGAAGATTTTTTAGGAGCATGAAAGAGCTCCTCAATAAAGATACCTTGTAAAGAAACTGTCATC
This sequence comes from Tinamus guttatus, assembly GCF_000705375.1. The sequence goes on along the minus strand of NW_010583980.1, from coordinate 7,550 downwards.
ACGCTGCAAGACTATACCCTTATACTTTTTAGACTGATTTTAACTTCCCATTACTGTCTTAACTTATGAAACCTTTTCTTCCAGAAGACTTTGAGAAAGTTTTTGCTTAATAATATTTTATTTTATGCTCTTTTCCCAGTCTTCAAATTCCTTCAAGCTGATTTGCCTGTTAGATTTGTGCTATCTTGAAAAACTATAAGAATTTTTTCTGAAAGTAAGGTGTATTTCTGTTTGACACATTACTTGGATCTTAAGTTGATGAACAGCTGTGCTTTAGGCTGCAGTAATGAACTGCTTATCTGGTATTCAAAACAACTTGGCCCCTAAATGGCTCTAGTGATGTTTCACAAGAATAAGAAAACAATATATGTAGTTGTCCACCTGTTCCAGACGTTCATTTAGACTGTAGGGGTTCGTTTCCGCCCTCCTTCCTGTAATTCTTGAAACATGTATTCTTTGGATTAGCGACATATGAAACATGGACACAGTCATACTGGAATATATGACATGGTTTGCGTCCTTCTTTTTTGGTGTGATGAGTTCCTGGGCATTCTTGTCTTTCACAGGGCTGATGAACTCCATCGTGGAGGTGAAGCCTCAGCTCCTACTGCTCTATGTGCTTGTTTGCTGAGAATATGCATAGCAGTTCTCCTAAATGTGTTTCTCAGATTTTGAATGACAGTGAGAACACAGACAGCCTTATCTTCAAAGTGGAGAGAGCTAATTCGATGTAATCAATAAATAAATGCTATGTGCTTGTTTGCTGAGAATATGCATAGCAGTTCTCCTAAATGTGTTTCTCAGATTTTGAATGACAGTGAGAACACAGACAGCCTTACCTTCAAAGTGGAGAGAGCTAATTCAATGCAATCAATCAATTAATCAATAAATGCTGTAAATAGAGGTAGGAGACAAATATTGTTAAAGTCTGGTCAAACAGAGCAGTCTGATCAAACAAACCAAGCACTGCTTTATACTCCTGACCACAAAATGTCTTAAATTATAAACAATCTGAAGGCCAAGCAGCAAATGTATTGAGTACAAATCTCCATCTTAGATACTTTTATTGTGATGTTCAAAAATAGGTTATCGAAGATCAGGGAAAACTGTAATGCTGATAGTCAAGAAAGCACATCTGAATGGAAAATAAACTGAAGAGTTGAGGACAATCAGTGGAGGGAATGAAGAAAAGACATAATTGAAAAATGTATGCAGATTAGAAAAAAAAAAAAAAGAGATGAAAAGTTGTGTGTCCCTCGAGCTAAACATAAACAAAAGGTGTACCAGAGTTGTATATTATTAATCTGTTTCTTTCTTGAACTGAAAACACCATGAACTCAGTCAGGACTTTGAGAATCAGACAACTTGTTTTCATCTTGAACAAACTGTGTTAGGATTTCCTGCTTGTGTCTTCAGTGATACCTGTGAAAACAAACAAAACAGTTTTTGTCCTGAGGCAAATGTGAACATAAAAGCAGTGATATCATGGGAATTTCAGAAAAAGTTTTTGATCTTCAAGTTTAGGGGGCTTAACAATCCTCACAACTTACTTTTTCTCTGATTAAGACACAGCCAGCTCTTGTACTCTATTCACATCTCCTTCCTTTCCTACCAACTTGCTCCTACCTATTGGTTGCCACTGAAATTGTGATGAGTCCCGTGACTGCAGGGCACTCCATTTCATCAAAGATGTTTTTCCTGGTACTTGCCAAACTATCTGATTGAAAGAGAGAGGAAATTGGGTTTTCATCAGAAGTTGTCACCATGCTGGTACACTTTGGAGGCTGCTGCAAAGTGCACCCCTGAGAATGAAAGCATCTTTTGTTCATCCTTTAAGCAACTACTTTTTTCTTGAAGACTCGAAGACTGTACATGATATTCCAGTGTTAATATATTCATATGTTATATGAATACATTTTCTGTGCATGGCACAGCTATGTTTAAGAGGTAGAAATCATTACTTAAGCTATAACCATGAAGGAATTGTCATGCTCGTTGTGGAAAAGGAGTGATCCCGAGGGAACCTGAGCTGGAATGACATTTGGTGGCACCTGTGTGAGCCTTGTCTCTTCCCATCTTGTCTTGTTCCCCTGCCAGAATTGCTGCTTGCAACACCCAGCCGCTCAACTCCTGTATTGCTCTTCATCTGGCTCTGTCTCATTGCCCTCCTCTACTGCATTGGTGTCTCGAGGACCTTATCCACCTCTCCAGGAACCTGTGTGGGTCCTGCTGGACGTGAAACGATGGCTGAGCAAGGAAACCTGCACAGATGGTTGTACTCCTGGACAACCTGCTTCTGCCCGCTTGGTGGAGACAGATGCTTCCTCACTTACACGTGGGAAGAATGTTCTTGGCTCTTTGCAGACAGCAGAGATACCCACGTAATCTCTAAACCTGTTTTTGGAGACGAGCGTTCCTAGGACTTTAATGGAGTCCTCATAAAAGACGCTTCCAAGATAAAGTTGCAACTTATTTTTCAATTAAAAACTTATGAAAATGTAATCAACATTCCATGAGATAACTACTACAACACTTTATGTCTGGTTTTGTGTCACAGATTTTGATGGTTGTGGATTAGGATTTGTTAGGGAGAAATGGATTTTTCTGATGTGCTGTTTGACTCGGCCATCTGTATGTGCAATGATTCAGTGTATCTTTCATAACAGCTCTCCTGAAACCTATTTTTACCCTAAGATTACACCCATTTTGGAAGTAAAAAACTTAAACTCCTGCTACAGATTACAGTGAAGTCTTAAGAGTAATGGGAACAAAGAGATCTTGTGGAGACAGATTTTTTTAATTCTATATTTTTTCAGTGCTGTGGCCAGAAAAGAATTATCAGGATGACAAATATGCACCAGCCTGATTAATTTATCACTGCTGTCTAGAGTCCCATATATGCACAAAATGGAACAAAAAGAAAATATTGGCCATTTAAAAGTTATGGGTCAAGTTGCTGACAGTAATAACATAGCCTAAAAATTAAGAGTAATCGGCCTTTCTGCAAGTCTAGATCAACTTTCAGGGAATCACAGGATTTTAGGTCTTCACTGAACAGTGGAATGTAAAGCTTTAACTTTGAACCCCAGGTGAGCAAGTCTTTTTAATGTTCAGCAAAGGACTTACATATACACTTAAATCCTATTCATTAAGGCTTAGATCTGTGCCTAAAGTTGGGGACTTTGGTAGGTAACTTTCGACAGCAGAAGGGGAGCTCTGAGCCCAACTGTGGGCTGTGTGAACTTGCTCTGTGGTCCTTGAGGAACGTGATGGAGAAGAGCAACCTGTGACAGTAGATACACTCAAGTTCATATATGTGAACCATCCTCACCATATATGTGCTCAGCCTCAGGACACCAAAACTTAAATGTGCTTTCTACGAAAGTACTGTGCTGGCAAAGCATATTTTCCCCTAGAAAATGGGTCTCCTACTTTCCACCATGGTGATGTACACAATGCACACATTTTCTTACGCTATAGATAAATGTGCTCAGTTGGATTTCTTTGTCTCTTTGTTTTCAGTGAATGAGCCTTGGCCATGTCTATTGTGTGACTGTTTTGTAGTGGTACGGAAAAGGGAGCATTCATTTGGAGAATTTTATGCTCCAGTGTTTGTGAGCCCATAACTTCTCATTTTCAAGGGATATGTTACTAGATGAAAATCTCCCTTATAAAGGACTCTATACAGCCACATTAGCTATGCTTAGTTATTGCTTTTTCTGACAGGATAGATCTGGTTTGCACAGAAGATGGGGAGGGGAAACAAATGAAAATCCAAACAAAAAACAAAGCAAAGGGTTCAGTGACTCTTTACTTACCACACAAATAATCCACTTTCTGTCAATTGATTTTCAGTCTCCAGCCTGTGAATCTTATGTTTCCTTTCTGTACTTCCCTTTATGCTCGTGTGAATGGGATGCCAAACCTGTCAGCAAATGCTGGCTAAGAGTGCGGTGGCACTTACCGTGTTAGTGCTACTGGGACAGCTGTAAATGCTTAACAGAGCACTCAGTTAAAGGGTCCCTTTATTCTGCATGAATTTCTCTGCATTCCTCCCTCAAATACAAATTAACATGTTTGTTGCATGAAAAGTCTAGAACCATGAATCTCAGATGGGTGCTGGCACTAAAATATGTGCAACAATGCTGTCCGTTCAGAACTGTAATTGTTTGGGCTTAAAGCGCTGCCTTTGAAAACTGAATTATACTTCTCATTGGGTTGACTCTCTCTTTAGCAGTATTTTGACTGTTATGTTTAGACAATCTTCTCTGAATATGTTTTCCCTTGATAGGATGCTGAAGAAGAATTACACCGTTTTTCAATCCCTCACAATACTTATTGATATAAAATAACTCAGTATTACGATGAGTGGTGAAATACGATTAACTTTTATTTGAGAGTAATGCTTTTACAAGCAACAGTCTGTGTTTGTCCAAATCAAAAATCTTTTGATGAGAAATAATTATTTCTGAATTTTTAATATAATTTTCCCCTAACCAAATAAGATAGATGAGGCTTAAACATATGATAAGAAAAGTATTGGTGGCCTAGAAATACCAAGCATCTCCTTCACAATATATACCTTTTTAATATTGAGTGTAGATTTTACTGCATGTGTACATTATTTTTGTGTATTATTAGTTGTTGAATAGCATTATTTTTTATCAGTAAAACAGCGACATGTGAGTGAATTAGCTGTGCTGTATTCATGTGTCTGGCATTTCTCTCAGTCCTTCAACAGTGTCTTTGTTAATTAATTTGTTAGATTCATTTTTTATTTTTCATCCTAAAAGATGCTCACATTGGTAATGATTTTATTAAGGTCTCCATTCAAAAAAAAAAAAGTGTGGGAGACCATGTTTAAAAAATGTCTATATCTATCTATCTGTCTATATGCACGCATATGTTTGTTACAGCCTGCCTTACACACATCAACATATTTATATTTGGTATTTCAAGGTCTTTCATTGTTTATCTGGTCTTTCATCGTTTATATCAAACACCGGTTTAAAAGTGAAAAAACATAAAAGAAATAACCCAGAGCTCCAAGATAATCTGGCTATAGGAAAACCTTGTTTTCTATATATTAGAGCTTCAAAGTTGATTGACTGACTCTAATGTTCAAAAAAGTGCAAGCAAGTTTTTTTTTTTTCCTGTGAATGAGATAATCAGAAAAGACCCCTTCATCTTGCAGCGACCCATCGTATCTAATAAGGTGCACGTTCACAGGGCGAGTTTGCGTAGTGCTCCCTGTTATCCAACTGTATACATGGTTGCAAAACATATATGAACTTAATTCTGTTTGAAACCTTTTCACCACTCATCTGTCAAAGTGGTTTGAAATGACTAATGAGTTCAAATGTTGCAAAGGAGCAGAAGGAAGGAGAGGTAAAAACAAGGGCAAAACCACCTTCCACATGTGCACAAGCATTGCACAGATCTGGTTCCCTTAAGAAACAAGGGGAGAAGAGGAAGACAAAGCACAGAAAGGAGAAATAAGGCAAGGTCTGGAGGAGGAGATGAACAGGAAGAGTATGTGGTCAGGTAGCTGTGCAGAGTAGTTACAAAAGTTTTTTGTGTAGGTGTTGCAGAGGGGTTGTTTGGGGATGTTTTGAAAGAGGCAAAAAGCAATTGAAGAGAACTGGGTCAGAAAGGTTCCATGAACAGGGAAACATATGTGGAAAAATTATTGGAAATGCCTGTGAGAGAGGTGAAAGAAGGGGATGCAGAGGTCAACGTCTCTGCAGGAAGTGGAGCAACACAGTCCACCACAGCTTCTTAGCTCTTGTGCTCCTTCAAAAGCCCTGTACGCATGTTTTGAACCTTGCACATGTTCTCAGGGACTTTGCTTCGCTGGAGCTGTACGAGGCAGCTGAGACCTAAGGGCTGGAGGGACTGAGAAAGAGGCAGCTTTGAAAGAAAAGAGGAGAAATTGGATGTTGATAGAATTGGCTCAGCCAAGCCAAGAAATGAATTTTTAAAAAGTTGAGGGACGTGGTCTGATTCTTCAAGGAATGCTGTTTACACAGCATGTTTGTGATGGATTGAGAAGGAAGGTATTGCAGCAGCCAATTGGAAAGCTACAATGTATCTAGATTTTATTTGCAGTTATGCATATGTTGCCTCATCTGCTCACAGCTGCAACGATACTGTACTGTAGTAATATTATGCATTTTACTATCAGCGGCTATTTTATTAATGAAGGGGATATTCTGCAGGATTGCTGTTTCACGGGGTGCTGATGGAATCCGATCAGGGATGCTGTAATGAGCTTTCTGTTGTTATTTTGGTAGAAACTGCTGACATGTTGCTCTCCTAAGTCTCCCTAAAGGCTCACAGTGAAATCAACACGTGCGATACAGTACTAAAATATGTTTCCTCTGGCAGTACAGCTCTTTTAGGAGTACTCTGTCCTTACAGTTTCCCCAGCTACTCCTGCTATCCTGTCTATACAGCCCTCTGTGGAGTTGTGCTTGCAGACTGGACCCGTGAAGCTTTTGTTACATGAATCTCTCCTTACCCATCCAAGTCATTAGGTGTTTTTCAAAATAATACATGTTAGTTATTGATTTTTAATAGACTTTTCCTCTTGCTGCCACTTTTGCTATCTGATCCATGTGTTGTTTTCAGTAAGTTTTTGATGTTACGATTCAGCGTAACAAAGATGAGTAAAGTTGCAGTCCTTTTGCTTGTTCTTTAATAACAACCATTTGGGGCATTTGGGGCATCTCTACTATTCACTAGGAGCAGTGATGGTAAAAATGTCATTATTTTCTTCATGAACCTTGAAACTAAACTAAATTGTAAAAGTATGAGGGAAGCTCATTCAGTATTAGAAGCCAAAGCCTACCATGCAACTTCTTTTAGAGAAATGCTGGAGGCATCGAAATGTCAAATAGATTCCAGTTGTGTAATCTGAGCATCAAATTGTATTAACATCCATACTAAAAGTAAAATAATACCATTCACTGGCTTGATTTCATTCATTTTAAATAATGGTGAATTCATAAGTGAAAATGACCTTTTTAATTCAAAGTTTCAGGTATGTTTCAGAATGTCAACAGTTAAAATTTTGAAAGGAAAATTACTTTTTTTTTTTTAGGTCTCGGCTCAAGTACTTCTTAACACAATTATGGTTCATAACAAAGCACTTTCATCTTTCAATAAACTCAAACCGTCTTCTGAAATGTAGTAATACTCTGTGCCTGTGTCTGTGAATAAGCCTAGTACAGTATACGTTTACTGTGCACATGCCATGTACTGCATAAAACTTGCACTTCAAATTGCTGTTATGTCAAATAGCTTTTGTCAAGCACCTTTTGGCCTTACCCACATGCCATCTACAGCATCCTCACTGTCAGGCTGCTTTTAGGTTTCTTAAACTGGCTTCCAGTTTCTGTAATCTTATTTTAAAGGGAATAAACTGCTCTCATAATATGGGCAGAAAGTATATATTGTTGTATTTGGTGTATTACATCAAATTTTGATGTACTACATCAGACTGAGGTGCTTCGACTCAAGTCTAATGGCTTTGCAGATCATTTCTTCTT
>NW_010583979.1:67369-142281 GCF_000705375.1 Tinamus guttatus | reverse complement strand
AAAGAAGTTCTTCCTCACATGGAGGTGGAACTGCCTGTGTTTCAACTTGTACTCATTACTCCTTGTCCTGTCACTGGCCACCACCAAGAAGAGTTTGACCCCAAACTCTTTACTCCTTCTTACAGTGCTGAAAATCCCATGAAATATTGAAGACCTCAAGTACCAAGGGGAAATGAGTATTTGTGATGCACTCACACATACGTTCATATGGTGTTGATCTAATAAGCAGGGTTAACAAGAGGCCAGTTTCTCCTCATCTAGGTGAACAGTTCTGCAAGTATGGACTTAGAGACACCATAAAGCAGATTCCACTGGTGCCCAAAACACAGCCAAGACTGCTATGAACATCTATCTGCATTTCCTAAGAGAGCACTTCCTGGAGTTCCTGGTGATACTCAGAATAAGCTGTACTGTAGAAGATAATGTGTGAAGGATTGAGGAAAAAGCCTCATTACAAGATAAAAATACTTAAGGAACTGCTCACTGTTCTGCCAGGCTTGTTCTTTACCCTTGGGTTCTGTCTTAAGAGAAAAAGACACCTTATTTTCAACAGAGTAGGCATTACACATGTTCTTTTGCCTCCCTCTTTCTCTGAACAGAACTGGTTTAAAAATAAAACTATACCTTACACCATTATCCTTCCACCTTGTGTAAATTTACTGGCCTCCAGTACTCCTTTCCTTAATGTACAAAACTTTTCCTCGCTTTCCATTCTTGTATTTACAAATTGTAGCAACTCTGAATCTATTCTTCCATACATTTATGTGTTAAGGTATTTGAAATTAATCGTCTCTTCAACTCAAGTATCTGCCATACGAAAGAGCATGGCAGAGTTTCATTAATATTCTGAGATGGCAGAGGTACTAAGGACAATTAACTGTTTTTGTGAGGAAAGCACCTGGGGGCCCATACTACTACCATTTTCCTAAATTGCATTTTTAGATGTATTGATGTTCCTAATAGCCATGTTTCTGTACACACAGATTTTTATGGTGTTGCCCTTGAAAGTGTAAGTAATCTTCTCATTTCTTAACTGAACTGGAACATAGTTAAGTATGGTAGAATGATGCACAAATGAGTCCTACTAAGTTGATATAAATTATTCCCTTTAATTTATAATTTGTATGCAGTCACCAAGGAAAATTAATACTTATTTATCAAAACTGATTAGATGCCTCACATCTCTAAATCTAAGTGTCTGGGATTTAAAAATTGTACTCTTGTTAAATTAAAAAGAAAAAAAAAAGTCAAGGAAATTGTAACATAGTCTGTGAACTTTGACTTTGCAGCCCTAGGAAACTTCTGCAGTGGGCTTTTGATGAAGTTACTTCCCCCATTCACCAGCTTTGTGGTGGTTTATGGGGATACAGCGTTGTTATTCAGGTGTTAAAGTACAAGCATCTAGTAACACCTAATAACATTTGCTATTCTCAGCAGTATCTTCAGCATCTGCATATGGCGGCTTTTCTACAGGACCTACAGAAGGCTCAAGCTCTTCTGAAACAAACTCCAGAAGTCTAGCAGGACACCTTGTGCATCTGAGGCTACAAAGCTGCAATCATGCAATAGGTTTGTTGCAGACCTTCAACTGCTGCAGGGTACAGCACAGCACTATCAATCAACTACATCTTGTTCCAGACTGATTTGAAAATCGTAAAATGCACATCTGAGGTAGGCCATACCTCAACCACAGAACCTGTAACTCAAGCTCCCTTCCATATGAACAAGTGGAGTTAAGTGCAACTGGACCTAACAGCTATCAGAGATCACTGAATGCAGTGTCCTTCTCAGCTCCAACAGCATTAACTTTCAACTGCTGTTTTTGCATATGATTTTACTCATGAAAGCATTTGTGTAAATAGTGACATTAACAATTTAATAGGGAATTCACCCTGTTTTATGTGTAACAATTTTAAAAATCCTTCCACATTATAAACTCGGATTTGAGTGCAGATTGCTTTTCTGCACAGATGAATTTTACAGAGGCCATTTTGACAAGCACACACGTGGGTTGAAAGCCAACCCACAAATCCGCTCTTAAATTTCTGCAGTGTTCTGAAGTGAACAGTCACTGTAGTGATTTTGTTCAGAATTAGCAGCTAAGTTTTGCCTGGCTTGTCATAACATATCTACATGATGGAAACCGACTGTGTTGACCCAACAGTAGTAGAACAAAATACTAACCTCAGAACTAAACCATTTTACCTCTTTCAGAACAGTGCTGAAGGTCAGGACTAATGATCAGGAATATTTGCCAGGCAAGTATGGCAGTATAGATTCTGGATAGTAATAATCCAGTATGTGTTGCAGTGCCCACTTAGAATATACCAGCATATTAGACTGTAGTCCTGAGATCTCTGCACATATTCCTGAGGTAACATAAAAGGATCCAGACAACATCAATCAACACGGTTTGGGTAACTGGAACTATGACTGATACGCTGAGTGGACACACAGGGAACATGCTATTTTAAAAAACGTGTTGATGCATTTAACCTCATTGAGAAATTGTTCCACTAAGCCTTATTTAAAAAAAAAGAAAAAAACAAAGAACCATGAAGAACTGAATGTCCTTTTTAGGTCATAAATCTATGGAAAATGTCAGTCTTTTTGGCACTATACCATACATATGCACACACATAAACATACACATGTCCATTAAATCTAAAATGTGTACAGTAAAATATCAGTGACACTTAAAACTCAGGATCCTAAAGACTTGTGAACAAGAGTCACTTTCTAAACTATTTTCAGAATTTCTCCAAAGGAAATTCATGAGTTTGTTCACGTCACTTTCATGAAGGAAGCAAGTTTTAGAATAAAGCAAGAAACAGAACTGGTCTCCAAACTAAGCCAAGCATTAGCTGGCAACACTTAGCATGCATATAGGTATCACTTAGAGATGACTTTCCTAGAAGCTGTAGTACCTGCTACACAGCAGATACATGTGTATTAGCACCACAGGGAAAAGTGAAAGAATCCACTGATGTTTATCACTGAATAACTCAGGTCGCAGGGAGTTTCAGAAGGTCCCTACATGAACCTCCTCCTCCAAGCTGTCTCAATACTGAATTAAACCTATTTCTTCATGGCCTTGTCCAGCAGGCTATCGGAAGCCTCAGAGGACAATGGTCCTCATGGGAAACATGTTTCAGTGCTTTATTACCATCCAAGTGACTTCTTTCCTCCCCTAATACCCAGTCAGAAACTGCCCTGCACCGTTTTTTCACCATTTTCTCCTGCTGCCCTACGCTGCACCTGCACATGGGGCCCGGGCCAGTTTTCTCCATCACCTCCTCGCAGGCACTGGGAGGGCTGCTCCTAGGCTCCTTGAAGCAGACCCCAACTCTGCCTCAAATCCCTCGTTTCTGAAATAATCGCTAGAACACTTAAGTGTAAAGAAGTTATCTGTTTGTTTTGACCCCAGCCCCATGGCTGTTTTGCGTTCATTTAGTGAGTTTTAGTTGACACCAGTTAGAGTGTCCTTATCAGATAATAACAGCAGAGATTCTAATTGGGCTAAAGTGTTTTGAGACATGATTTAATTCAGGCTGTGATTAGCCTTTCACTTAACATAGTATGGTGTCTTTCCTGTAATTTTAATGTTTTTTGATGGAGATGAGAAGATTTGGTAGCAATTAATCACATTTTCTGAGCACATGGCTTTTTTACCTTATGCAGCTAATATTTCTTTTGCCCTGACAGTATTTCCTAAAGCTGCCTTGAAGCAACATCATTAGTAACTCTCCAAATGGATTTTAAATAAGAATGGCAAAAATCCCAAAGCCTAATGTCCTGCTATATACAGGCTGTGTACATATACCACTTTTTTTTCCATAGACGAGATGAAATAGTTTCCATTTCATACTTGCACCTGAGCTGACTTTAGGTGTATGTTGTCAGTTAAAGCAAGACTAATTATTCAAGATTGAAAATTCTTGCTGCAATTTACCATGATACGTATGTGAATCACAGTTTATTGTCACCTCTCAGGACATATCAGCTCTTTCAAATTCCTCTGGGATAAAAAATGCTCAAGACAAACTCAGACCAGTATCTCTTTAACACTGAAGCATATCTTAATGAAATACCTCTGTTGAGACAGCACTACAGAGTAATTGCTAATCAGAGAGTTGCTGAAAAATTGTGACATTTTATACATTTCTATAGTACTAAGACAACTGTGTATGCTTGAAAAGCTAATTCTAATGTAGGATGTGTCTGAATAGAAGATTAAATGTGTTTAATGTTCTCATTCTAAAGAGAAGATTACATGTTTTTATTTTCTGTTTCACCTTGTCCAAGCTGGACCTTCATCTGGAGTCCATAGGACAAAAAAGAAAAGGAAAAAAAAACCCAAACACTAAAAGCAACAGAAAGTTTCTAAAGTTATTCACAGACTTATAGAGAGAATAGGAAAACTTTTCCTTTGATGCAGATACTACATAAAATTTTAAATAAAATTTTTATTTCCATTTTTTCTAACTGTCATTTATTTGTAAGCTTAGGCATCATGATTCAAAATCCAGAATTTGTTTTCTGTTATATTTTTACAGATGAATCTGTGCATTGCTTTCTAGAGAGATTAGTTATATTTTAACACACATTTATCTAACAGTGTGTCTATCTATCTGCGTTTTGGTGATCAGGAGTCCTGTAGCAGGTTTCTTCTCCTGCTTACTTTTCAAACAGAGCCGGCCACTGTGGGATAGAACTTCTCTTAGTCATCCAGATGCATTTTCAGAAATGTAGCCAGCATCAAAAGCACCAACAGGTTGGGCTCGTATAAAGGGAACTACTGCTACTACTGAGTTAGTAGCACGTACTTGGCCTCCTGCTGGTGGTTTTTTGATCACCCATGTGAGCAAAGCTTCCAGAGGCACATAGGCTTTCACCATTACTTACTGACCACACAGGCAAAGAAGGAACTTTTCTTACGTCCATTAGGATCCTGCTGACACTATCAGCTACTGAGGTTGAGTAGAGCTACCAGCACCCTTTTACATGTGCAAAGCAAGGCAATGCTCTTGTTCATGTCGTTGTTTGAAAAGAAAAATTGAGCTTTCCAAAAGATCTCTATCTCCCTTGCCTTTCTGAGCTTCTATCTTCAGGTTTTGCAAGGTAATTGACCTACCTATTTCGTCCTTCATGCGTCTGTCAGAGAAATAAAAAAATAGATATTTAATGTCCCCTAAGGTCTGAGTTGAGTTTTGCCCTAATTGTTCCTCCAAACCTGATAATTTCTGTGACAAACACGAATGCTCAGCTAAATGTACACTCTCATCTGGAAGGACTTTATAAAATAAGTTACAGGGGATTAAAACAGAGATGCCACTGGAAGCCAAGCAGCTGATGTGCCACTCGCGTCTGGTAAATTCAAGCTATAGAATAACTTCACTTCTTGTTCCTCTATGGTCTAGGAGACTCTAGTAGCTTTAAAACCGCAAACTCACAGGACAGGGTTAGATCTGAGTAACTATTAAGTGAAATAAAGCTTTCGTAAATAGTTCAAGTCTTCAGTTATTGCCATAATTTAAGTAACTATACATCCACATACACAGAAATTAAGACTTTGCTGGCATGTATAGGATGGTCACATATTTTGGCCACTTCTGCATAAAGTGTTACATAATTTAACTTAAAATACTTATCATGTGAAATTTTAATCCAATTTTGTTCTTATAATGTAAATGTACTAAAACATGTCTCATTCAGTTTAACATCTCTCTGCCTTTGAATGAAGTTCTCACTCAAGTAACACCATCTGTTTATAGGCAAATGTTTTTCTTCCAATCAGCCAAGTTGACGGTATCAGTAAAAGCAGTCTGTGTAGGAAAAAAAAGATGTGCTGATACACACACACATTAACACAAGAGCCATTCTTAATATTGCTTTACCAAGAAGCCACATATTGAGCTGCTGCTTTTGAAATCCATGAGAGCGTAACATGAAAAAAAAAAAAGAAAAAAAACACAGAAACTGTGTACATACACATCTAAAACTTGGATCAAAGCCAAAGGCAGAACTTCCATTTTCTTCTATATATAAACATGATGACCCTGATCCTATACACTAGAGCTTGCATGATCTTATCAAAGATATTTCGCCCTTGGGAGTTCACAGCCTATTTGCATTAAAAAAAAGTTTGGGGAAAAAAAAAGAATCAATATTGTATCATAGTTCTCAATGAATTGAAAATGGAGGAAGCGTCATCTGACTGACTCTTACTTATCCTGATGAAGTCTGTCATCGTCTGTGAACCTCTCTTCTTGATGAAAAATAAAAGCTTTATTCATCGTAGAACTTTGTACAGGCTTCTCTTTCATGCTAAAACACTGTTCCAAATCATTTCCATACACTGTTCTGCTTCTGCAGTCTGATGTTTTGGCTAGTAATGACTCTCAATAAGTAACAGACCAAAAACAACTACTAGATGGGTACTTCCAGGATTTTTTTTAATACCTGATTAAGCATTTGTAAGTGCTTCTTCATTCATCAAGAGTCTTTACTGCTTCAGTGAGGAATGGACCAGAAGCCAAGTGGAACGCTACAGGCCCCACTAAATTTTTGCACATGGTTTTACTGTCTGTGTTGATTTCTGGTCTCGGCAGCACCCAGTTTGGAGGACAAGCCACCTAAGTACTCGGCAGGCATTTAGATCAGTTGCCCTTTTCCAGGTCTGTTTCCCAGATTTTCACTTGCAAATCACATAGAGTAACCTGTGCAGGGATGGCGAACAGGAACAAACATAAAAATTTATAGCCTGCCATATCAAAAACAGTGTCTGTTGAGACCAGACAATTTTCAGAGAAACAGTCCAGGAATTTACAGGCTAGAAATGAGTCAGTGCTGGAGTGCTCTTAAGCGCCTTTCTCTTATGTACTGTTGAGGTGGCATAATAAGGAGAGGTGAAGTGAAATAAATTTTCCACTGTCATATAGCTCATCAATAACTCAAGTATTGACCAGTCACATTCCATGAAATTAGGGTTCTTATAACTATGCTCCTATATAATTTATGGTTGGACTCGATGATCTTGAAAGTCTTTTCCAAACATAGTGATTCCATGACTCTATATTGACTTTGCTTTGAGTTGTGCATCACTCTCGTATGTATTAAATTTGTATCTCTCTCTATTTGGGTTGATATATTCTCATTCAGGTTTATATTGACTTTTTTTTTGCATATGGTAAGATCCACAGAATTGTAACGATTTGTATTTTCAGAAAAAAATACCATGACTTCTTTCACTATTTATGTTTCTATGTAATGGAAAGCCAAATAGCTCCAAATACTACTTTGGAAACAAGTTTTTCCCTATGAAGAAAAAAAGGGGGAAAAAAAGTAAATGTAACACTGACTTTTTGTGCTGTTCAGTGTCGAGTTTTCATGCATACTTCCCAAAACAGGTGGTAGTATTTGCACTGAGAGTTTAATCTACCCAAAGCAAGGGCTATCAAAGGATATATGGCAGTTTCCTGGTCCCCAAGTGATAAGCAGATGACTGTGTTCTCAGATTGTTATAATAAGCTTCAAGAGACAACAGTTAATACGTGTGTGTGTGTGTGTGTGTATTTATATGCAAAGTGATAAAACATAGAATACAGGACTACTTTCACCAATCCACTGGCATTTACTATCTGACCGGTCAAATATGCAGCAATAATTTATACGGTGGTTTAGAAGCCAGAGTGATTTCTATACTGTGCTTTGGTTGAATAGCTCATTTTCTTCCCAGAAAGGTTATTTTTGGAGTGTCACTATGAATTCCCGTATCACTGCAAGAGAATAGATTTCCACGTTACCACAAACTAGAGGGGCAGTATAGCTAGAAATGGAACTTGACATCAGCCATTTATAAACAGAGATGTTAAGATAGAAGTCTCTGCTGATGCCATGGTTAAAAACCCCAAACTAGAACAAAAACTAACCCAGCTTTGACCTAAGGCTTCCTTTTAATAAGTTGTGCTGCATTTATAATGTGATAACACTTTGCGTGAAGCCTGCTATTAAGAAGAATCTATTCACAGTTTTTCTAATTGCAAATCTTTTCAGTCAGCTTATGTTTATGAATGACTTAAAATACATTAAGGGAAAAACTGCCTAATTAGGATTTGTGAAAATAGCTCACGAGAGAAAAACACCCCTATGCTGAAAGTTACTAGACAGGAAAGATGTGCATTTTTTTAACACCTCTGTTGCCAGGTATGCACAGTGATGACACACACAGAACTTCACAAAATAACTTACACATTTCTTTATGCTCTAAATGGCTTATTCAATTCAGTATTCAAAGAACATATCAATGTTTTAAAATACCTTATAATTCAATGCCTCGTTGGCACAAGAATTCACTGTTAGTCCCATACAGGCTGCTCATAGAAGCTTTCATTACAGTTTTCAGTACTGGCACACTAATGCAGGCTGCTATCAACCATAATTGACCAAACAGGCCGATCATACTTTGCTAGATAATGACTTTATTAGATTTGGCTGACTGGACCAAGACTGTTCTTAAAAAGAAGAAAGATTTTTTTTTTCCCTTAAAAAAAAAAAGCTAATTTTTCAGAACATCTTGCATATGATTTCAAAGCAAGCAAAAAAGCAGCTTTCTGTTTTACTTATAAAAAATCCTAATATAAAAACTCTTCCTCCAAAATGCCAAAAATGAAGAAACTCTCTTAATTAAAAGAAAATGGTTAATGAACATTAAATTTCCATACTGTGTCCAGTTGGAGAACAGAAATTTTTGCAAACTGTCATTTTCATCGGATAGAATAAGAAGTTGTGTGTTGTCACAGGTCACTCAGAGAAAGACACTGCTACAAGTCAGCTCTGGTACGAGTTGATAAATCTGGCATTTGTCCTTTACAGTGAAGCCCTGGAAGCTCACACACAGCTGCTACTAAGACACCGTAATGTCAGTCTCTGTAACAAAGAAGACTGGACGGAAAAAAACCCACATATTTGTAAGAACGCATATGTAGAGTCCTGAGTCCCACACAGAAGCCATACATTTCAGAGCCAGGATCCTTCCCACTGCAGAACAGAAGCACCAAGTGAGTCACCTCAAGAGACACAAGGACTGTTGAGAACGTCTGCGCTGGGGCAAAGCTAAAAAGAATGTCCCCTGCGCATGTCTCTCAGACCCACTAAGATCACACGTTGTACATTTTCTTGAGCTGATAAGCAATTCAATGTCCTGAATGGCATAATAGGGATAAAAATAATCTTTTTCTACTTGAAGAAAAATTGGTGATGAAAGCACTTCCCAATAATCCAGCCAGTCTGTCTGTACAAAGTTGCACAATGCGAAAATCTTTCTTGCCCTTGAAAGAGATCATCTTGTGATACGAAGCAGGAATTTTCATTAGAGTTTATTTAATTTACACAATTGTCACAAAATACACAAATATTTCAAGTCTACCGATCCTATTGAGCTCTATGATCTCTTAAAGAACATATTACACATACACAGGTTGATTTATATACTAGAGAAGGTAGATTTTCTTTTCTATTTCCCCTAAAACTACGAACTATTGCCCAACTGTTTAAGTATCATTTTATGTTACATCAGAATATAAGATATAAGCCAAAACACTTAGTAATTCTCTATATTTAAGTTAACTCTTCTTGATTTCTTATTCCTTTTGCCAACTTTATTTGCAGAATTATTTCCATTTCTCTCCTCCAATCCGTGCCACATTTTCAAACCGATGCTTCTTGAAAGTCTATATATCTGCATCTTTCTGAGTGCAAGTAAGAATCTTTTCATATTATTGGCAAATACTGTACTCTGTGCTTTTAGTTGAATTATTCACAATAATTCCTGTCATATTTTTCTTGAAAGCTTCCTAAACATTCAAAACTCCTCGCATATCTGAAAAGTTTAGCTCACTTCTGTAAAGACACACTGGCTTTACACTGATCCACCATCTGCCCAACAGAATCTATATTCCTGGTCTGCATCCATCAGAATGCTTAATAACAGAGTCCAATTTTAAAAGCATTAGCATGATTATCTCTTTTCCACTATTAAATCAAAGAAACATGAATGAAAAAACAAAAAACCAGCCACAGTTAAGTTCCTAAGAAAAAGACACCAAATACAGGCACTTCCTGCACAGACAGCATTCACTATGGTTGCTTGCATGTAATCTTCTTTATGGTAGTATTAAAATCTAGTCTCTCTCATACTTTTTGCCTTAAGTATCTAAAATAAGTTAGGAATCAAGACCTGCTAAACCTAGTCTAAAAGAGGTATGCCCCCGAATCATTTGCACAAGATGACCACACTTTCTTATAGTCTGCACTGACTAAATAGGTAGCAGAGGCTCCTTAATTAGTTTCCTAAAACAGATTATGCCAATAAAATCAACTTCGTCAAAACATTAGCTTGGGAATCAGAAAAGTTTAGAATTCCCAGGTCTATGAACCACCTCCTGACCTTAGTTAAATCTGTTTTTTCCGTGCTAATATAATGGAAATGATGACACATTCCTTTGGAAAAAAAAAAAAACATAAATAATTTTTTTAAATGTCATCTGCAGGATTTGAGGAGCTCAAGAGCATTTTCTTTACAGAAGTGCATTCTACACATACTGCTTTTAGGTTATTCCATGCATAATCACATTTCTATTTCACTGAATCAAGCAAAAGTTCGTGAGAAAAAATCTAGGCAAGGTCCTATCTTAAATCCTGGAAAGCAGAGTAAGTTATGGGGCTGGAGCCTCAACTGAGGTTAAATGCACTCAATAACCTTGAGGTGAGAAGATCCTCATTACTTTACCTCAGCTTGTGATCTATAGCCTTTTTTTTAATATTTATGTATATCGATAGTGCTTCCTTCCTCCTTCTCAATTCTTAAAGGAATAAAAATCTGAGCCTTAGAACAGCAGACCTCCAAAGTCTGAGATGATTTCCGGCAACCTCTTACAGTTATTCCAAGTATATTCCAGCCACCATATTATTTACACACTAAATTAGGCAGCAAGAATCTTTGCAAGCAGGAATTTCCTTAACCCCTATGCTTTGCTCCAGATTCAAATGAAAGATGAAACTATGTAATTACTACGGAAAGTCTGAAAGAATGAAGTAGTCAAAGTAAGCAATGACTTTATATCAATCTTACCCATGTGAAGTACTGAAGCTATAGCTGACAGCACCTGACAACAAAAGAGAAAGCTAAGTATAGAAGAGCACCGCTTCTAGCAATTTCTTCTAGCCATACACTTAGAGCAGTTGGAGAAGGAAGAAGTGCAACAGCTGACATTTTTATTAATAGTCATCAGCTCATAGCATCTAAGATAGCATGAAATAATTTTCTTCTATTTAGAAAGAAAATAACTACAGCATTTACATCGCCCAATGCGATTCCTGAAGGGTCATTTTTTCCCTTCGAATAAGATAGCACTTAGGAGTAAGACAAGGAGATGAGCCAGATGCTTCTGTGCTTCAGCAATAAACACACGAGCTGCAAACCCTATGCTTGAAGCTCTGCCAAACTGTGTTTATACACAAGGCGAGGCGAAGCAGAGCTCTCCCCTGCAGGACACCACAGGCACCCTCAGCCCTCAGCGTGGCAGAGCTGGCCCTCCACAGAGGCTGAACACACCGGCCGAGAAGGAGCCAGGGCTGCTGCAACCCCAGTGTGCACCACGGGCTGCTCTGGGCTTCTGCACGGCAGAGCAGCCCAAACGAAACACGGCTTCGAGCCAGCAGCGTGCAAAGAAAAAAACAAACAAAACTCCTCCACGCCTCAGAGCTTCATTTCCTATGCCAACGTTCAACTTCAACACAGGCATTTCAAGCAATACTTTAAAATTAATGCATGAAGCTAAGACCTGCGATAAAACATGTGTAAGACCTTTAACTTATCAATATCAGTGGAGATCCAGCACAGAAGCAGCATGTAAGAAATCTGCAATACAGCAGGCACTGGAACAGAGTTTCTAGTCCGGGGTCTTAGCAACAAAACCACCTCCTTTTGTTGAGCAAATAAAATCAGGCATTCTTAATTTAAAAACTGCAATTCAGCTCTTTTGACTGAAATAACAGAACAGGAGTGGAGTGGTAGATGAGGGCTTTTTTTCCCCAAAGCTTCTAGTATCACTGTTCTTGAGCAACTGGAATTTTGAATATTCAACATATGAGCAATCAGTGTTGCTTTTAATTCTTCAGAGATGTGTCCTTTCTGTAGCAGAAGAACAAGGCACCACCTGCGTGTAATCTTGACACTAATTGCTACTACAACAGAATTAAAGTTGATTATCCAGACTTACAAATGATAATAAATAAAAGTAAAATTGAAGAGAGCCTTCTCATCTCCACCCCTATACACTTCATCACCTAATAAAATACCTAATAATTCACACAAAATAAAACATTCTATTAAAAATACAAGTGGTCACAAGCATCTGAAAAAAATCAGTATGTCATTGGTTCATATAATTCCTCCCTGATCCTAAGCAATGAACATGATAGGATTCGAAAGGAAACAAACAAACAAAACTAATTAGCACTAATTAGCACCAGGAATTTAGCATTTTCGAGTTTAACACTGGCTTTTCTGGAGTGGCAAAAAGTACTGTCATTTCCATGCCTGCAGACCATACTTACTTAAGTAACCTGCACTGGGGCAGGTGAGGCGCAAGCGTGGCACAGGCCCCTCGACAGGGCAGCACGCCCGACCTACCTCTTCCCAGGGCACATCGGGCACACAGCGAGCAAGCGCCAGGGCCAGGGACCGCTGCCAACACGCTTTCGGGGTAGGACTGCTTGTCTTCCTAAGGAAGTGGGTTTAATTGGGAAGACACTGTTACAACTGCCCCCCAAAAAGTAGTAGTTTGCAAATTAAATGCCTGAAAATGAAAGCCGCGAGCTTCTATTATCATTATGCTAGACAGATTTTGGGTGACATGATCTGGTCACTGACATTAAAATTTAACATACTTGATTTTTAATTAGTAATATTCAAATCTGGATAGAAATATTTAATACCTGTGTGGCAAATATTTCAAATGAATATGTGAAAATAGGGCTAAGGAACACTACTATTTTTGAATAAAACATAGAAAAATATCCATTTTAAAAATGGATTCGCTTTAGTCTTGCTGATGTCTGTAGCTTCAAGCAGCCTATTTTTACAGATGTGAGCATCTAGAAAAATGAAAAGTAAGTTAGTATCCTCAAATATTTTAGCAGGACATTGTGGAAAAGTTATAACATCAAAAAGAATTACAAGATATGGAGAAGATTTCCAAAGGACTACTGGGAGTCAGATGACGACATTACCCTTTGCCAATCCTCCAGCACTCGCTGCTCGGTCTGCCCAAGCCCACTCAGATCTCAGCCCATTGCTGCTATGTGGGACCTGCAGTTTGTGTCAATGATCGAAGCGACAGAACAGGACAGGCCATTCAACAAATGGTTGAAGGATTAGTTTAAATCTTTAGCACACCCTATGCCATGCATCTTTCTGCCTGAATAATGTGTACCTTTCTCCCTGAAAAATGGTCTCTGCTGGGGACTGGTAGAACAGGTGAGCCAAAGTCAGTGATCCCAGCACACTCAGGCTATAAAGTCACACAAAGCAAGCCAAGCAAAGTCATACGACTTGGTAAAAGTCACATGTGGCCTTACAGTAAATAAAGTTAGCAGAGCTTTCTAGTCTCTCCTCACCTTTGCTGTCTCCCTGCACCTGTCCCTACAAGCCAGAGCCTGTGCAGACATGCTGGGGCTCTCCCTGGTCCTGCCTGTGCCCTTCCCATCGTTTAGTATTGGTGCACTGTATGGCTCACAAATGCATTCCCCAAGTAAATTTAACCAGGTCTTTGCTTTGGACACTTTCTACTTTGCATTTGTGAAAGAGTTTGGGTCTGCAAGTGGGAAGATATTCTCACATGTACTCATTGCTAAGTCATCTTGCTCTCAAGTTCACGAGCAGTTGGTGGGACATTTTAGGGGATTTTTTTTTTCCCTTCCACATTGCCTTTTCCTGTGCAAAGGTGAGGCTCTGAATTGGGGTGGTACTGTTCCAAAGATTTCACATCAGTTACTCAGACTGTATGATGCTAATTTAGGAAAATGCTCTATTACAAAAATTTCAGTATTATCAATAAAAAAGCTAGGGAATAAAAATAATTGCCATATTCTTCAAGTATGTTGAAATTAGTTTTAGTCTCCAAGCAAAACTGATACATATTTTACTCCTCAGCCTTTCCCTGTTAATATTTTCTGAAAGGTTGCAGCCAGTGAGATTAGAGATCACCTGCTATTATTATGCCTTTTCTCTCAATAATAGGACTTAACTGCTTTCTCAGAATTCAAAAGAGGTTTTCTGCAGGTAAGAATGATAGAATGTTTACTTCCTTGAAAAAATGGCTCTCATACATACATTACTCAGGTTTTATATATTTTAAGATTTTTACTACTTCTTCACAGTCTGCATTTCCATGCAGCTTCCTCCTATATTTTCACACTATGAGATATTATCATAGTGAGAAAATTTTAAAAGCACATTGTTTCATTATTCTGGATTACATCTTATTTTATTTTGTGGACATTGAAAGGTAAAGGTGACCTGCAATCTTGTTCGAGTATCTTCTCTACAGGTTCTCACCTTCTTCTATGATTTGCGTCTACAGTGGTGTTTAAGAGAAGTGCACTTACAGGCAATTCCAGCCACTGTAAAACACATAAGCAATACTCAGATTGTCTTGTAACAGGCATAGTCTGAAGTCAATAAGTGATGTATAGTTTTTGTATACTGCATCTCAACCATCAGTGTCTATTTTTAAAATCTCTGTGTGATAGGGTTTATTATTGCAATCATTTCTTCTTTAGTTATATTTAGCTGGGAGAGTTAGAGACAAAATGAGTGTCTCATCCCTGGCAAATCTAGACAAACCCCATTGATTCATGCATTGTGTCTTAGATACAGTTCAAAAAAGCAAGTTTAAAAGGATAATTTATTTCTCAGGACATGAAAACTTCAACAAAACCCCCAACCTCTGCAGAGTGTGGGCTTCATTTGAAAGGTGAAGCACTACTTAACTTCCACGTTTCTGAACCATCAGCCTTCCAGACAGAAAGTTGGGGCCTGATGCTGCATGTGAAAAATAGTGACACTGTGTTTTTGTAAGCTCTTGGGCTATTAAAAACTAATAAAGAAAACGATTCAGAAATTACTCAACCTGTCACAGCATAAATTTGTTACAAAAGCAGCATATTCCAGCACTACAGCAAGTCTTTCCTTTTTAATTGGCACTGGAATCACCTTGACCTTTCCTAGCACAGAGCAGAGTGCCCCTCTGAACCAACGGCAGCATATGCATCCTCATTCCATTTTAATCAGAGCTCAATTTGGATTTCTGTGTCTCGGCAATCAGTACCTTGCAGAGCAAGGAAACCACAGAAATAAATGAGATGTTGCCTTGTTCCAGCTGATTAAAACATGATTCAAGGTGACTTTTAGGTGACACTACGAGTTGTCAGAACAGCAGTACACTTTATGAGGAAAAAAAAAATGTGTGAGGGATGTTTATTTCCCCTATCTGAGATAAGCGACAGAGTTGAAATGAGAGCAGTGGTGTGTCCATGAAAATATATCAGTGTTTAAAGAATCCTATTATTAGGCACAGTGGAAACTACATCTCGGATAAGCCTCCCATACTGAGGGTAATTATCACAAGCCAGAATGCTAATTGCTTTTCGATCTGCTCTGTGCCTCCAATGAGTCTTGTTGAGGGCTACTGGGGCTGTACCAGACACCAACACTTAATGAGACCAAGTTATCGTAATATAACATCAGCTATTATTAAGTGAAGAACATGCTTGAAAGACAGTGGGGAACAAACCTACAGAACAAGAGGCGGAATAAACTAAAAAATATTTTGATTTTACTTTCTTTTCATGTACCAAGCAACTGTGTCTTCATCACACAAGCAACTGAACTGAAAAAAAAAGGCAAGGATTTGCATGTAACTGCTTCTTTACCTGAAATGCTTATACACAGGAGAAAAGCATGGCAGAAATATTTAAACACAGAAACACACCAGCTAGGAAATCCATACGGTAACACTGCTGACTGTTAAGGCCAGTATGATTGGTAAAAGGATACCAAGGCAGGGAGGCATCTAGTCTGTTTTCCACCTTCCTGTGAAAAGTAACCCCCCCAAAAAAGTTTGGAAATTATTTTCTGGAACTACCTGTCTTCCATGGTACACTTCAACCTACCTCCTCTGATTCCAGAGAATAGGTGGGATGTGAAATATAGTTTGTGCAGAAATCCTAATCCACTGAATATTACCTCTCTGAAGAATAGATTACAAGGTTTTTTCCTTTTAAAAATATATGCCTTCATACAATTAGATCTTTTCACAGAATCATACAGAATCACAGACTGGTTGAGGTTGGAAGGGACCTCTAGAGATCATCTAGTCCAACCCCCCTGCTCCAGCAGGGACACCCAGAGCACGTGGCACAGGGTGGCATCCAGGCGGGTTTGGGAGATCTCCAGAGAAGGAGACTCCACAGCCTTCCTGGGCAGCCGGTTCCAGGGCTCTGTCACCCTCACAGTAAAGAAGTTCTTCCTCATATGGAGATGAAAATTCAATTTGTACCCACTATCTCATGTCCTGGCCACCACTGAGAAGACTTTGGCCCCATCATCTTCACATTCAGCCCTCGGGTATTTGTACTTGTTAATCAGATCCCCTCTCAATCTTCTGTTCTCCAGACTAAACAAGCCCAGCTCGCTTAGTCTTTCCTCATATGATAGATGTCCCAGTCCTTTAATCATCTTTGCCAGATGAAAATATCTTCATGAATTCAAAGAACAAAGTCGGCAACTTTCTCCAAGAATGATTAAACTATGAGTATGATAAAACATGATCACCTATAACGGCCATTTTAATGACACAGTGAAATCAGCCACTGGGTAATCTGTTGTGAATTGTACGGAGAGTCTGCAGAAGGGTGAGAAGCAGAACCCAAAGGACGCCGCTTCCTCCCCTGTATTCAATGCAGAGCCAGTCTCTCCTATAAAACATCACTAGTGCCTCTGCAGAAAGGCAACTGCAATAAAATCCGGGATACTCCACAGGTTATATATTGCACTGACAAATACTCTTTTCTTCTTCCTTAGCTAATCTTTGATTTAGACAGGGTAAAAAGAAATAATTATAGTCATCAAGGAAGTAGAAAGAAGGCATTTTGACCTTACCTTTCTGAAAGATCTTGAAATTCAGTTGTTGGAAACTCAGTTTTGAAAGCTGAGGTCAAAAGAGCAAGAACAGAGAACACAACTAAGACTAGTATGGTAAGGATCTCAATAGCAGTAACACTAAACACAAGGAACAATAGTCGTGAAGATAAAAGCAAACCTGAGTAAAAGAAGCGAGCAGGTTGTTTTGCAAAATTTGAATACAGACATCAATAATTGTGTGTGCACATTAGGTACAGCAACTCCCAGACAGGCAGAAAAGGAAAATGACATATGGAAATGGAGCAGGGTAAAAGGGAAAGCTGAAATTTAAAAGCAGCAATGATGCAAGTAAGTATCTTTGTGGATGAATCCCTATGAAAGGATTGTGGAGGAACTCAGAGCAAGAGAATTGTAAGTGGAAATTAGTGTCAAAAAGTAGCCTAGTAAACACAGAACAAAACTAGGAATGTTTTCACTTAGCAATGTATAACAGGAGAAGTAATACAGAGGGATAATTGACTATAATTATAGAAACTAATATTTTTTTTCCACATCTCATATTATTAAGAGGTCTAGTAGCTTTGACTACCCATCTCAATTAGGCCCAGAGGGAGGGCGCTCCCACACCAGCGGCTTGCTATTCCTAAGTTACCACTGTCACAACACAAACAAGACAAGGCGGCCTAAAACACTGACTTTAAGCATAATGTTCAGACAGTCCTGGAGTGCTAGTGGTTTGGGAAGAAAAACGAGCCTGTTGTCAGCAGGAGGAGGCTTCTTTGGGCACAAAGTTGCCTGGACTGCCAGTGAAAAACAGTTAGGGGTCCAGAACAAGGCAAACAGAAAAGTAAATCACAAACATCACTGACTTAAATATAGAAATTAAACATTAGCTCTTCATCTGTTTTGAATTTTCTATTTCTCTTGTATTCATAACTTTAATTACTTGGTATCATAGATCTTAACCTTTGTGTCTCATACAATGGACACAAACTTAATTTCTAATGAATATTTTTTACACCTGAATCATTGTATTAACCTTACAGCACTCCTTCTCCAGGGCAATCTCATCCTTCCTCTGAAAAGGTGACCTACTTCCAAGATGAGGTCTAACAACTGGGTTGTACAGTGACAATTCTGATTTCTTCTCCATTTTCTCACCCTTCACATAGTCTGCTTGCCTTAAAAAACCCCTGCCCTCATTCTCTAATTCTTTTGATCTCAGTATACTCTTGACAGCTTGTCTTAATATCAAGTGTTACAGCAAATAAGATAAATATGCCTCAGCAGTGACAGCAACATTATTCTCTGCATTCTCTGTACAATCAGTCAACATAAATGTTTCATTTCATACATCATTTACCACTTCTATAGGAATTGCAGAAGATACTTGGAATGAATTCTAAAGTGAAAATTTCACAGTAGCAGGGGATGCACGACACATCTATAAGATTACCTTTCACTAGTTCTTTCCCTCTCTCACGTTGGTGTCCATACAATGCCTCTCCTTAGGGAAAAACTTCGGAATGAAAGCTATAGAAATCCCACAGAAAGGAGGAAGAAAATATTCAGAGAGGACGGAGCTTATCTCACTCTTCATAACAGCAATTCAGTAAAATACTTGAAAAAAGATGAAAAATATTGCCTTCCCTACCCAACACAACACACTG
Source organism: Tinamus guttatus (assembly GCF_000705375.1). The sequence continues at coordinate 123,405 of NW_010583979.1, read as the reverse complement.
CAATGAATGTATGATTTCAACCACAACTTAATACTGATCACTAAGCAGCATTAAACATTCAGTACCTACTCTGTCATTTCCTACTCTATTTTTTTTCTTGATATAGAAGGTAAGAGCACGGCTGGAAGGCTGGAGAGGACCCTTTTGAGAGAGGTACCACACGGCAGCAACAATCTGTCAAGTTTAAAAAGTCTTTCTCCAAAGGATTCAGCTGAACTTGCTCCAAGCTGGATTCCCTTGCTACCTTCTCCAGTTCTCATCCAGGCAGAGAGAGGATGAACTGGCTCAAAATGGAAGAAGGAAAGGACAGTTTTCTCTGTCTAAGCAAAGTATCAACCAGATTTTTGGAGAATTTGGGGTATCAGGAAAAAATAATACATACTCCTGACGTCTGAATGCACATGTTCTTTCAGCTGTCTCCTGTGCTTATTTATCTTGGAGATCCTGAGTCACTCAAATTAGCACAGAAGTGCTTAAAGCTCAGGTTTTCTTCCTTATCTCGGCCACACTGTGGGCACTCTAGTTTTTTTGTAGTTTTGGTAGCAGCTGTAGCTTCTACTGGGGGCTATGGTACAAACTGGAGTCAGTGTGAAAGAACTGCAAAGGTCCCTGCACACAGAGACACATAGGAAGCACACCAGGGTTCCTGCTAGGGACCTTGCAGGCTGCTTTTATGTGCTCATTTCTGAGCTGCACCCATCACCCTTTCAGTCAGTGTGACTGATGGTGGAGAGGAGAGCAAGAGGGACATACATAAGCACTGACTTCAGCCAGGCATTTGCTTCCTGCTTGCTATTTTTCTCATTGCATTAACTTTCTTTTTTGTGCTGGGGCATGGTAGGTTTGACAGTATTTGGACGCTGTCAGGCTGCCAATGCTGTGGTACACTTGGTGTCAAGCGAAAATTACAGTCACATAACAGTGCTTGATGGGAGAAGCGAGCAGAAGGCTATCGAGGAGAGGTAGTTTACTACCCTTCTTCTCACCTTGGTACCCTAAGGTCAGAGTCTTCTCCCACTGAAGATGCCTCTGGAAGCAAGCAGTGTGCAGGATTTAAAGTCACCACTGAGGCAGAACCCTCGGTGAATACTCCACTTCGGTAGGAGCCAATGATTCAGAAGGTGAATAAAATGGTCTGCTGTCACCCCACTCATTTCAACCCAGGTTACCTTTGATGCTGCTCAGCAAACTAATCATGACCCACCTCTAATTTTTACTGAACCTAATGCACAAACCAGGAGTAGGATTAAGCCAACAAAAACAGGCCTGATTTATACTTGGGCTTGGCCTTAAACTGCCTATACATTTAAACTAACTTCTGGCCTACAGGCAAAGTCTAGTTGCTTACAGTGCTCAATTGAACAATCAGAGATCATCTTCAGAGGTTAGGTCAGAGAAAATAACAATAATCCTGTTTCCCACAGTAACCATGCTCTACTACACTTTGCAAGCTCTCGCTCTTCCCCATTAAATACACAGGTTACCAAGTTTAACTGCCAACATGGGCATCAAAATGAGGTATTTCAGATCAGCCAGAAATGCATGTTACACCTCTGCCAAGGCGCTCTCTGCAGAGCACCCTAGAGGACGTGACCACATCTCCCACCCAGGTTGCAGCAGAGTGCACATGATTTATGGAGTCCCTCCTATACCTCCTGCTCTTGGTGTTTGGGGATTTTAGGCAACAACGTAGCCTCACAGCCAGTAAACAAGGGTATCCCCATGAGCAGTAAGAACACATAGGCCTTGTGTTAAATCAAGGGGCTGTGGCTCAGGCCTTGACAGGTTTTGAGTTTGTTTTTCTCTGAAATAGCAAACTGTCCATTGGCCAGGTAATGGGTATAAAATTTATACACAAAGCTTTGCTTTGTGCAACTGTATGATTATATCCTAAATATATTATACCATATGCAACACAGATCTAACAGAAGCAAGTGGTCATTGTATGACTACATTTGCAGGCCAAGAGGAAAGGAAACGTTACCAATGGACTGATGGACTGTTAGAAAACTGCTTAAAATAAGCCCCTGTGGACTCAAGAACCCTGAGGAAGAAAAGCCCTAATATCAACATCCCACTCCTAGCAAAGAATATGGGATGCTGACAACTCACCATACTGGAAAGGCAAGTGTAACACCACAGGAGCCTATGAGAAAGTTTCTGTGCACTAATTATTGGGAATTAGCATAACGGGATAATTTGGACTTAGTATCATTAGTATCTAGGTAACTGGGCTGTTAATACCTTTTGTTATTCCTTTGTTTAGAGTGCTACGGCTTTGATTAGGCTATTGATCCTTGCACACACACCGCATACAAACTGAGCGTCTTTAGCCCATGCAAACTACACGGGGAGCAGTGCACGCACAACACATGTCTAACAGCTCTTCTCCTTTCCCTCCTACTGCATCAGGCAGTGTTACAACAGTGTACATCTTTGCTCAGGCTGTCCCTCTGAGAACTGCCGTCAAAATGCATCTTCTCACACAAAACACTTACAGCACATTGCAGTAGCTGTGGCTAATCTGCAAAGATAGGAGAATGAGACAGGGAGCTACAGGGAACCTCAGGAGTCTTTTCAGTGCAAGAAACCCACAATGCCCCTTATCAAATGACCAATGTGAATTGCAGGAATGTCCTCGTCTGTGAGCAGCAGCCCTCTCTCACTGCATCATGGGTGGCATCGGGGAGACCTTCCCCAGCTCACTGCCTGGCCCAGGACACACTGGCTTCACTCTGGCTCCTCTGGGCACGCGGAGCACTCGGGAGGGCTCAGAGAAAACCTGCGGCACAGGAGACGTGCTCAGATCAGTCAGCTAGAGAGAAAGAGCGACCGACGGCCTAGCAGGGCCTATCTGGGGTAAAAGACTAGCAACAGAGTCCAGTTAGCCTAGCATGCAACTGGTATAATAAGAGCCAATAGTTAAAAGCTGCAGCCCGAAATTGAATATGCAACTATACTATCATTTCATTAAAAATGAGATACAGTAACCTTGCCAAGAATTCCTAGGAACAGGGTTTTAGGGAAACATTATAGGAAACAGGGAAAACAAAAGCATTTTTTTTTTCCATTCTGGATGTACCACACATCTCTTCCTTCTTTGCCCCACACTTTGCTTATATGTGAGAATTCACCCTGGCAAAGTCTTTAGCTCTATGTCATAGAGAAGATCAGAATCAAAAGTCACAATAGCCCATCCTGATCTGTGAATATGGTTCTTTAGTGCACTTATCTTTAAGACGGTGCCTGAAAATCTAGTCGTCTCCCTTTTAAAGGGTCTTTAATAACACTTGGAATGGGGACCATAAAAACATGAGAGATACTAGTAATGTCATTTTTTCTTTAGTAACACTGCTGTTATCTCTCATCATTAGTGGTTTGAGCACCACAAAGGCTTAAAACAAAATGTATAGAAAATCTATGGAAACTATACGGGAAGGAAAGGGGAGGAGATAGAAAAGACTACAATTGCCAAAGTCTGGTGTTATCTACGTGAATTTGAATTCTCTCTCACTATCTCCTATAAAGAAATCAAAGGGTTAGAATGGATTTGAAGATTTTACTAACTTTTGGAAAAAAAATATATATTTGTTAGTAATTCATGTGCACATGTTATCATGAAAATCCCAAGCATAGACTTAAGTTTGTCCAGCTTTTGCCTTCCTGGTGAGCCACTAACTCTGACACACTCTTCTGTCCTTCAGCTTAAGCCAGCCAGTGTTTGGAAGAATCACGGAGATCAAACTCCAGGTGAGTGTGCTCAGGTCCATCCCTTCACGTTGCACAAACTCTGCCTGGAAGGGGCATGTAGCCCAATGCTTTGAGTTATTTCAGTGTATTTTAAAACACTGTTTTCTGCAGCAACTCCTAATAAGCCCCAGAATCTGCAGCACCTCCCAAACTAGCATTAAAGGATCCTTTGTCCATGAAGACATCCTGTCAAACTCACACTTACGCATCTATTCAGAGCTTTTAAAAACATACAAAAATGTGGCAAATTATCACTGATATAAGCAGGCACAAGCAATTACCAAGGTTAAAAAATAAGGGAGGAGAAGAGAAAAATAAGCTAGCACAGCTTTGAACTTTATATGGCATGAAATCTTTGCTGCTTTCAGAAAAGGCAACATTTTGAAATGGAAGATTGTATCTCTTTTTACACTTTGCTTTTTTAATTTTCTCCAGTGTCCAAGTTTACAAAGGTCAGGTGCCAGTATGATCTAGAATAAGACGATTTGCGACTGATTTTGAAAGGTTACTGAGGGGGAAAACTTACGGATGGGCAGCCTCAGGGAACGCAGCTGACTCCTGTTGTTTTCCAATAGGTCTGATGCCCCAATGAAAGGCAAATATGCTGAATTCTTACATGGGATTCTGGGAAAACACATCAGGAAATCAAAGCAGTCAAACTAGGGTTGCTTTTTGGCTCCAGGTTTAGTCATATAATCTCTTCAGAACCTGGTGCTCGTCAGAGGTGCTTTGCACAGCGCCTGGCTATCTTAAACATAACACAACTGAAAATGTGGGCCCTCACTCCCTGCAACGACAGAACCAGTGGAGCCTTCGCAACAAGTCCAGCCTGGTAAAACAGAAATCCTACCCCAGGAAAGAAATAAGGCCAAAACTGGTACTCACCATTATCCTACTTGGCAATTTTCTATCGGTCTCTCGTCAGGCTCACTGCTAATCAGGGTTAACCTGCAGCAAAGAAAATGTTTTCCAGGTATCTGAAATAAGACTAGTCCCATAAAGGACTGGAATATTAAAGTGAAGAGTCGCGTTGGGCTCCTGATGGGAAAACAGGGCAGGGTACAAAGAGCTTCGGCTCCTATTCACAGTGACTTGACATGGTCCACATCGGGGCTGCTGCACTTTGTACCTGATGGAGTTTCTCAGATAATGGAGATGACTCAAAAGTGTGAACTAAAGCAATCAAGCTTAGTGTATTTGGACTTCAGGAGTCTAATACTCTGCAGCGCTAATCAGGATTGGGAGGCATTTTTCAGATGAATAATTTATTTGCCCAAAGTGCAAGTGAAAGTCAACTAAACTCTTTCTGAACAGAACAATTTACTCATGTAAAACACAGACCCGGAAAATTGGCAGTTTAAGGATTTTGTTTGGGCCAAATGAGGTATTCTGTGTGACTTACAGTGAAAATATTCTGCATTTTATTTCAGTCATCAAACCAACCACCCATGCACACAACCACAGTCAGTACTTGGCACTTCACCTTTAAAAAATACATACACCTATCCTTGATAAAACCAGATGCCCCTAAACATCAGACAGTCCAGACTAGCTGCAAGTTTCAGGATAACTCCCGCATGGGATCAGAAGGTGTAGGAATGTCTGTCCCATTGCTTCTTTCTTGGAATTACCATAATCTCCATCTGGCCTCCATTCAGTTTTAATGGAGCTGCCGAATTTAGCAGGACATTGGGTAAGCGGGGGCACGATGCACCTATACATGATCTAGGGGACATTCAGTCATGTCAGATGTCCTGAAAGAATAACACCTAAGTTATGTAACACATCTCACTGTAAGTACCTGTTAAGCTGGAACAAGAGAGGGAAAGACGACTGACTTCGAGCAGAAGAAAGAGCAGCCACAAAGAAGCGAAGTGTTCTTCCTGCTCACACATGCAGAGAAAACTCATGCAAGCTTGAAAGTCTCAGCTTTTAAAGGTTTAAAAATGTTGCCAAGTTTTACTTTATGTTTCTGTACATGTTTCTTCTTCACCTTAAGGAAAAGCATGTTTTAGCCAATTTTTGAAATAAGTAAGCCTTAACTATAATTAGCAAAATTCATCTACTGAAAGAAGCGTCACACTTCTTGTTTCAAGTTAGTTTCAAGTACTAATTTGGATAGAAATAAAAGTGATGGTACTTCAAGAATCCACAGACATCTTAACTTCCTAATTAGTCTTTCAAAGACTACTGAAATTTTCATAATTACTCAGATCTACATATGTATCTATTCTGCCCATCCCGAAGTTGAGACTGCCAAATACAGATGTTTGTCAAACTCCTTTTAACCCTGACCATTTTTTACCCTACACCATGCCTTTCACAAGGTCCAGCAGAGAATGAAATCCTTGAACTTTTCGTCCCTTATCTTTAAAAATAAAACTATCTCTGGTTATTGCAAATTGTATCAAAAATGCAGTTTTTATGAAGGCTCGCACTTCTTGTTATTTTTCCTTATTATACAAAAAACTTAAAAAATACAGAAATGCAGTGGGAGTCTATTTTCATCTGATTTATTTTATCAACAAAACTGACTCTATTTGAGTTTTCACCTTCTGACTGCCATTTCAGCAACACAGTGGAACTTGAGATGAGCCCTTTTATAGCTAATTCAGCATTTTATTTAAGTTCAAAAGGAAGGTGAAATTGGCTTGAGAACCTCCTGAATATTTTATATTTTTAAGACTGGAAACCATGACGTCATGCTGGGTTCATTCACTACCCCGTGTGCTGAAAAATGCCCTCATAATGCCCAAAACAGAAAATGTCAATAAAATACCGGAGAAGGAAAACTCCAGGTGTCGGATTCCTCCAAGAATTTCCTGAAAGGCTATGATGCTTCTACTGAGAAATACTTAGTATTTGGTATTTCATCTAGCCAGGATACTTAGTGAGAATAAATAAGAACTATGGTAAGTAAATTGTCCTAAAGTCAGGCTTGATTCAGAGTAGCATATCCCAGCTAGTAGGATGCTTTGTTGATTGACTGATCTTACAGGAGTGCAGCAGATAACAATCTGAATTGCAGTGCATGAAGAAATATCACAGCCTCCTTTATAAATAAAAGATGAAAAAGAATAATCATATTGCCCTATGTGGTTAAGATTTTTTTTTAGAAATGATATCATGTTGTTTTTCAGTAATGCATGTGGTATGTAAGGCATTAAATGGTGTCTGGATAGCAAAATTGATATATTTTAGCATCTTACATGAGGCAGGGAAAGTTTTGTTCCGCAGTGCTTTGGTCTTCAGCTTTGACTTGGGCCTTTGACTGCTAAAGCAAAAAAAAAAAAGAACAGTGGGAAACAGGGTGGTGTGCTTCAACATACACTGTGCTGCTATAAGGCATTCACATTTACACTTAGGTTCAACAGTAAGTTGTATTTCCATGCTGTATAAAATTTCAGGACATATTGGCAGAAAAGAGTCCAGATAGTGCTAAAACTGAGTGGGATGCAAACCTGCATGTTACACAAAACTAGTATTGCACAGAGAAACAAATGACTTCCTCTTAAATGATCCATGAGTCTATAGACCTACAGCGGTGAACTTTAAACAAAGACTAATTAAAATGCTATATAAATAACCAACTTCTGGCCTGCAATAATAACAACCGTCTCCATTTTGTTTTTACATCTTCGGAAATCAATTTTTGCTCTCCTTGTAAAAGTAAACTGCAACTGGAAGACTTGAATATTAAATTTACAAAAATGGAGATGTATTTCAAAATTACAACCTCTTAACACATTTCACTTCCTGTACTGAATGAGCTAATATGAAGCAGAGTGCAGAAATGGCTTTGGCCCCACCTACCTTCCCCTCCCCAGTCTATTCTGAAATGTAAGTAAGTCCTGAGTTTGGATTTTATTTTCCTTCAAATTCTTTTTTTATTTATTTTTTTTTTAGTTACAACCTTGTGCTACTGATGTAGAATTTGGAAAGCTCAGAAACACTACACTTCATGTGCTTGCTGGAATCCCTGGCAGGAGGGAAGAAATGATGCCTAAGGCTGCCCAATCAGAAAACATTGGAAAGAAAAAAACGCCTGAAAATGTAAACTCACCAACTCCACCTTCCTGCAGATACAAAAGGATTTTGTCAACAACAGAGTGACTTGACAGCAGCTCATGCAATCACAGAAAAAGGTGAAGTACTCACGTAAATCTGAAACAGTAATTTTATCTCAAAGTTCTCACATAGTTTATTAATGCGGCTAAATATTACTTGTTTAGTTTTCCTCTCCAATAACCATCCTGAGGGCAGTGGCCATGCTTATTAGCCCACTACGGGGAAGATGTTTCACCTGATACCACATACGTACATTACACAATCCCCAGTACTAATCTGGATATTATTTAAATAAACTGGATAAACTGGATTTTTTTTTGTAATAATTTTTTAAAGGAATTCTTTCCACTGCAGTGTGAACACACGTTGTTTAAACAGGATTATTTTTCTTCTTCTGATTATTTTTCAAGGCATTGGCAAATTGTGTTTGGAGTTAAATGTGCTTCAAGTATATGTTACGGAAACAGTAGAAGGACTGGATTGAAGAAAAAGCTCTGAAAAGTTGTTACAGAAAGGTTTTCAAAAGTTCAATTCCCTTCTTTGATTTTTCAGGTAATGAGAAAGTTACTATGGTTTGAAATGAGCCTTATCTAGTGTTTGCCTTCTGTCAGTGTAAAACAACAGCTTCCAGTAATTGAGCTTTGTGAAATACAGGGTAAGAAAAAAAGTTGTTATTATGCGGAGTTATTGACTTTTTGGTGTCGAACAGCTACCAGCAACTGTTTGGTGATGTGTTATGAAGTCAACAAAATCTGCACCAGTCAGTAATTCACTAATTAGTGCTGAGGACGTTTGGGTATGGCTTGTGACCCTGCTGATCTTCAGCTGCAGCTAACGAGGGGACAGCAGGTCACCTGCATTTGACAATTCTTGTAAATAAAGCTGTGAGGCTACATTCACTCTTCAGCTCTTCAGCTCCAAAAAAAAAAGCCATAAAGTTTTCTTGTATCATGCTACCCATATTTCTTAGAGATAAGAAAATCATCTTATTATCTAATTTATCTAAAAGATACTGCAGTGTACGTAAGGTAAAATTCTGTGACTTCATATAACTGGATAGTACACACAGATTTGGAAGAACAAGGATTAACAATAAGATGTTTTAGCTGCTTGTTTTAGTAATTAATCATGTCTTCTGAAATTAGAAGCAAGAGCAAACTGAAATATTCATCATAATTGGAAAAAAAAATGTTCTTAACCTTATCCATCATCTTTCTGACAAAAGTCAAGGTCTAAGACGTTCAAACCTCATCTAGAACTTCATGGCAGATGGAGCTCAATTCACATCCAGAGATCAAAATTTAACTGATTAATTCTATAAAAATGTAGTGGCATATCTGCTCCGAGACATTTTAAAGGTAAAAAAGGTAAAAAGGTAAAAGGTGATCTGAACAAATTTAAAATGCATGAATTCACAAATTCTAAAGAACAATTCTTTAGTACAGAATATTAAGCAAATCCTCACAGCTATGCAGTATTGAAAAATTTTAAAAAAGCTAACAGCAAGTGCTAACCATTAAAGTAGGAGGGAGAACATGAAAAGTTGTATTTCAAGAAAAATTAAGAATCCTAGAGAGGAGAAAGCATGTGAAATACACAGAGATGGCCAACTGTAATGCAGGAACTAGATATCCAACTAGTGCTAAATTCATGGTCCTCCCCAGGTGCTGAGTTTTTTTTTTTAATATCATTAAAATTTCAGCTTTCATTAAGCTGAAATACTAAATTATCGCTATTAAAAAGGATGGTTCCAGCTTTAAGTCCAGTATCTTTATAGCACTGAGTGAAAAAGACACACTGAAATACTTCTAAAAAATTTTATGAAGTCAAACTAACTCATGCACACTCTTTTTATGTTACAATAAGGCCCCTCTTAAATGTTATATCTCAATCTTCAACAAGATCAGCAGCTTGCCTTCTACTTACTTAAACGATTCCCTTCTGCAGCTTAACAACTTGCATCTAAAGAATTTTGCAGTAGTGTGGAGCTCTTATCATAGGATTTTTCAATACATATCTCCTCTCAATGTTGTAGTTAATCTTTTAACTGCTGATACCTATGAACTTCATTTAAACAAAACAAACAAAAAGATTCTCACAAAAGGAAACTGTATTAGCAGACAGTAATTTTCAAAATAGAAGAAATACTGCAAAACCAGTTAATTTTTTTTTTAGTAATGCTGCTTGAAAATTGCCCTGTTATTAAAACAATACAAGGAGGCCACACAATCCACAGGTTTCAAAGGCTCTAATATATGACTTTACTAAATGCATATTCAGTATTTTGTAGAAGTATAAAAGAATAAAAATAGGAGCTCATGTCCTAACATATTTTAATGTAATGAGTCTGTGTTTGTCCAATGGATAGTAAACAAAACTACAAAATAAAATCTTGCCCTTCAATCACATCATTTTGTCAAGTTTCACTGGGTTCCCTTCTTACTGGAAAACTGTTCATAAACAAACAACAAAAAAGAAAACATTAAAAAAGCTTTCATGTCTTGGGGGAAAAATAAAGTAGCTGAGTTCTAATCCAAGTTCAAGAATCTCTTCTAACTGTTGTCAATGGTAACATGCTCCTGCAGGTAGGACATGTTCTTGGTAGTAGGCAACTATTTCCTACCTCTGTAGAACTGAAATAAACCCCATCCGCTACACTCAGATATTAGCAGGGCCAATTCAAATTCATGTTGATGTCTGCAGTAAGTCAGTTTGCATTCTTGTCCACCTTTGCTCTCCAAATGAATATGTTAGTCCATGTTACATAATGTACACCATACTACGATCAGACACAATGATCCATGAGAGAATGCCACCTGGAATCAAGGAGCTCATTTCTTTCCCCTGCTTCTAGGTTGTGTAAAAATATGAGTCACTATAATATTGATGTGTCAAAGATAAAAATAGTAAGAAATTAAATCAAAACACAGCAACCACGTATGGGGTGTGGTTTGGCAATGTAATGGAACATGCAGTGTTCTGATTTCCTACTTTTCTTTTAGATATCATAGACAAACATAACCAGCCAGGAATTCATCTCGTCTTACAGACTCCAAACACGTTAGTCACACATCCACAGTCCCTCCATTTCCTATTAAGGTTTGCAAACATCAGGAAACTCCGGGGCATTCATCTCTCATCTATACTTTATGTTTCATGTACAAGATGAAGCCCACTAGAGAGCTCTAACTGAGTAACAGAGTAGACAGATACGTCACAGATGATTGTGAATTAGCAGGGTCAGAAGTAGTCTAAGTCACTCAAAAGTTGGAGTGATTTCCTTCAGAGTTGATTGTACTATTCCAGAGAAGCTTAACACAATTTACTTGTACCTCAAAAAACAAACAACATTACAAAAGACTCTCACATCTTTTATTCTATAAGAACTGTTCACAGTATCATTAATATTATTATCACTTTTTTAGCTGTAGCACAAATAATTTCCTCTGACACATTCATCATTTGTATATTTGCACTGATTTAGCTAAGAGCTGTTTTGGTTTTACAACGTCTATCTTTGCCAAAGGCATATTTCCCTGAGCTTTATTTTATTCACTGTTTCTCCTGACTATTTTTATCTTGGCCTTCTTCTTGTCCTCATTAACCTGTGTTTTTCAGAACGTTGCAAGATTTTGTGAAGTGTGGGTCTCGTTATTCCAGGTTTATGAAAGTTATAATGAACTTTGCATCCAATTTGTGTTCTTATTGCTGCCCTTCCAAGTCAGTGTCAGTAGAACCACTGTGATCAAAAAAAATGTTACTTTTGCCCTTAAACTTGCACAAATCAATTGGTTTTGGAAGGGCCTCCGGAGGAATCTATGGTATGAAGTATATCATGCATTAGTGGAGTAAAGATAAAGATGAACATGCCAGGACTCAAAAACAAAGACACCCAGTGCAGCATGAAGAGATTTATTTTGCATTTCCAACACAACATCACTGTTGTCATGCATCTTTGTTCTATACTACTTGATGTAACTACCTGAAAGACACAGCAGGAGAATCTCCAGGCACTATTAACTGTTTCCATTTCTGCTTGTCTCTACATTTCTACATCTTCATTTCCACATTTCTACATTTAATTTCTACATCTGTCTGTCTGTCTCTATATATATGTATGTGTGTGTGCGTATATATATTAATCTATCATCTCAGAGAAAGCTTTAGGATATGATATTTCACTGTCTTGAAATTCTGGATTTGGGAAATAATTATCCTGATATAGTACAGAGGAACCTTGAATCTCCAGAGGCCAAAACAGACCACCAGTGATAGGAGGGGGAAAAGAGTTTCAGAGAACCTCATGTGAAATCAAAGGCAGAAACAAAATATTATCTCATCTCATTTCAACTTGCCTCCTTTAAAGAAATAATTCACACTTTTTTTTCCCTGATTGCTGTACATTCTTAGTTGTCTTGTCAATTTCAAAAGACTCTTAAAAGACAATATTGGAAAACTACAAAAAAAAAAAATTTATATTACTTTCCCCCCTCCCCCCCCAAAAAAGCAGAAGTATTTAAAGGCAATTAGATTTGTACTGCTCTTTTATATCGGGAAAACACAAAACATAACAGAGGGTAACTCTCATGTCCCTATAGAAAGCCAATGAGATTTCCGATTCACTATATAGTAAGATCAAAAGATACAAAATGTTAATTCAATTTTCACTGAATTTATCAATACAACACAGAGCATTAACATGCACTGAAGATAACACTAGCTTTTGAAGATAAAAAGATATAGACAAAATTGATGATAAAGTATCATATCCACCAGGACATTTTTTTCTTTTCATTTCTCGTGTTATTTCATTCACGAGGGAATGCTGTATTCCCAGGAATTCCAAGGTAATTAGGGAATAGTTTCCTGAAAACGGTTTTCATTTGCAGGCAGAGTTTCAAATGCTCTTATCAGAATCTTGAAATAAACTTACTTGAAGTTACAAGTATTGTTCAGTGTCATTCAAAAAAATGGCTCATTTTATTCTGTTTCACCTATGTGAGCTATGAAATCGGCTGTGTTATTTGCAGTGAAACCTCAGAACTTCAAGGAAGAAAGTACACAGGAAATGGTTTATGTGGGACGCAGGAAGAATGTACATGGATGTCCTCTCTGTACAATCACGAGTCTATCAGCAAAATGCAGACAGCAGCTAAAACAGGCCTGGTCAGGAAGCTAAGCAGGAACAAATGAAGAACAAAGATTCTTATCGTATCTTCTCTTATGCTTAGGAGACAAAGTAGATTCTTGGAACAGCTAAATTTTTAGTTTATGATTTTCAACGAGGGCAAAACTATGTGAAACGTAGAAGAAAAAAAAATGCCGCAAATATTTCTACTTTCCTGTTCCATTTTCCCCTGGCAGAGTAGAAGAGCAGGTTTTCCAAGGAGAAACTCTAAGAGATTTGATGATCTGTTCTCGTACTTAAGAGCTCCTTTGGAAGAGCTGGAGCAACTCAGAGGCTGGAAGTTTAGGAAAGGAAAACTGGAAGCCTGAGACCCCTCATAGCACAGGGACTTGCAGCCACTTGAACCACAAAAGAGAAGCAAGATATTGCGACAACCCTTATCCAAGGTAGTCCACACACACACCCACACACACACACACATATATACATACGGACTCTTTCAGGTCAGGAGCGAAATAATCTGTGTTACTTTGTTCAGAGTTGTTACTCTGATCAGAGCAGCAAATTCACACACACACACACACATACAAATGAACTGAAATCTGATTTAAGGTGGTTTTCAGACTATATATGCTAAGACTCAAATTCTAGATCTGGAAAGAAATCTTTTTAGTTGAAAAAAATACCTATACTAAATGTGAACTAATTTTTCAGGCACACTCTATGTTGTCCTAGAGAATCTCAAACACTAAAATAATGAGATCATCTTTGGCCTTGGACCCTTGCTTAGGTAGCCAAAAGACTTTATGAACTTCTACAGTCTCATAAAAATCGATAGAAGTATTCATGAGACTGAAGTTATTTGCATGCTTAGGTCTTTTCAAAGTCAATGCTTTTATTATTTGGATTCAGGCTCCAACTTCTCAGTGACCAACCATGTCAGCAATGCGCTCAAAGAATAAGGGACAATTTATGCCTGTCATGCTGGGTTACAAGATAAAATACTTTCTTCCCCCACCTCCCTTCTTTTCCTGTGTGCTTTGAATGTAACAGCATCTTAATATACCAAATCAGTATGCCAGCAGTTTATGAAAATCATTGAAGTATGCTTAAATCAACATTCAGCTGTTTAAAATTCAAAATAATTTACAATCAAAAGAAAAAAAAATAGGAAAAACTTACCAAATATTCTTTTGGGAACTTCTGAATGTGATTTATGCACTGATGTTTACTTCTAGTAATACCAAATTTAGTGATTTTTTTTTAAATATTGTACTATTGTTTTACTACCATTAAAGCATCAGTGAGTTTCTATATAAATGATGTTAAGAAGGACAAAACTGATAGAAAGGGAGCTTGTGCAAGGAAGGCACCAAGGACATTTGGAGCTCAAACAGACTTCTAGTAACCTCAACCCATTAAGCAGGAGATGGAAGATACAAAACAAAAAACATGTGATTTGTTAACAGCACCGATAGGGATGATACGCAGAACTCACCTGATTCTCACACTACAGAACAGTTAGCAAGAAGTTGCTGCTCTTATACAAAAGGAAACCAAGGCAGAAACATCTTTTTGATTCTCTGGTCAGCACCAGCAGAACCATTACAGAATAGCCAGTGAGACGGGTGGAGCCTTTATTTTCTAACTTCCTAGAGATCAAGAGAAAGTTCTACCTCTTATTATATCTTCTGTTAACAGGAACTTGATAGCCTAGTGCTGCTGTCCTCCTCAGTTCTGAGTTTCATGAGATTAGGAAGGAGGATAGAAATGGCAATCACCATTCATTATGATAGCTTATTCTGGTTGAACCCTCAGAAGCTCTCACACCTTCGCACTAAAAGGTGGATGCTTGCGCTTGAAGCGGGGGAATTCAAGCCCTTCTCACCAAAGAGGTAATACTTACAATAATCCAATTCAACAAGACAAAGTTAATAGGGCCATGTGCAACGAAGTGTAACAAGAGTCTTGCATCTGCAGCCCACATGTTTTCTTAATCACAACTAAACTTTTAAATCATCTCAGTTCTTGCAGCTGTGGAATAACAATCCCTGATTTCATAAAACAACCCCTGTAGTTTCCTATTTCTTCCATAAAAGAGTAGTTTACAATTACTCTCAGAGGGTGTCCCAGTTTGCACACATCCAGATATTTTTACCTTTAAATAAGTAGCAAACACTGAACTAGGGTCTCTATATGCGCAGTAGCTTCTGCAGTCCACAGAAGCTTTCCTGCATCAAAAACATTGTCAGTGTTTTCCCCCAGCCTTCCTATTCTTTTGCACATTCTTTAAAACAAATCATGAATTTCTTAAAGTTAAAAAATGTTTTACTCAAAATACATATTTACATATATATAAACTGTTTTTCATTTATATCACTGCAAAATATTTACTATCTGGCTGTATTCAGCCCTTCAGGTGCTAGATAAATTCTGTTCAAGTCCTAAAATATGTTCCAGTTAAAAAGGAAAACAAACTCAGTAGTATTTCCTTTGCAACAAACTAAAAAGTTTACACATATCCCTCCATAAGGTCTCGTACAGTATAAGCAAGTAAATCTACTCTGAATCAAGAATGTCACACTGACTTCTTGTGACTGAAACTACAGTTAAACTATCCCACTACATTTTAAATATTGACTAGAAGTGGGATCCAAATACATTTTTTAAAAAGTGTTCTGATTTAAGATGCTGGCTGCTGCTCATATATTGCTGTCATATAGTTATTAGCTGCTGTTCTCATGATTTTCTCTTCTTAGCAGTGAAAAAAAGTGTTCTCCTTGCTCCATAAATTAGTGCCATTTCATAAGCTTGAAGCATCATACGTAAAACCAGCCATGATATTTTAAGGAATTTTTTGTGTAAAAAAAAAAAAAAAAAAAAATGATTTATTTAATTCTATTTCCAACTTCTTTGTATTTCATATAGATCTGCCAACTACTGGATGGATATACCTTGCTTACTATCGTATTAAATTACTCATTAAAGATTTTGACATTTAATCCTTAAAGACAAAGGAGAAATACAGCTATTATAGGATTATTGAATTTTTAAAATTTCCTTCCCTGACTTGGATGAATTCCTTTGGCAGGTAGAAAATGCAAGTTATGTGTATCTGGTGTTTAGGGCTTATAGGATACCTTCTGTGCGTCGGGTAGGATTATCCCCACCCAAGTTGACTAAGAAGTGCCATAGAGTCTGATGGAATTCTCTAGTCCCAAACCAAGAGAACTGCCCACAAGGAGACCATATGCAATGGACTTACCATTAGCAAAATAATTTATTCCAAAGCCCAGACAGTAATAAATATAAGAAGTCTGCAGCAGCTGTGTCAACCTCAGTCCTTTAAGGAAGAGAACCAAAATGTGCGAGAGCATCTGAGTGGCCTGAAAGTGTATCCCTGTCACAACCTGGAATCCTGCTGTTGCCTGCATATACACATAGGTGCAACAGCTTCAGTTCACAGTCTTGTTCCTACTGCATCAATCTATTCCACAGCTTTCAACCACACTACCAAGTCATGGTTTCCAATTAAAATTTCAGATACCTTCTTATTTTAAGCACCAAAAACTTTTTTTCTGAGTAACTGATTCTTTGGATAGGCCTGCTTTTTTTTGCCTTCTTTTCCCTGCCTTATATGTACTCTCAAATCTTTATTACAGCTTTCCTGACTACTGCAAGTAAAGTAAGATTTCTTTCAAAGATTTCCCTTTTCCTCATTATGTTACATATTCCAGGTTTTCTCTGCAGTCTTGGTCAGTACCCTTCCTCCTTCTCAAAAGCAGTAACAGAGAAGCAAAAGAATAGCATGAAACCATTGTTATCATAGCTGTTTACTTTTGTATATACACTGGAAATTTTTCATTATTAATCTGCTTTGTTACACTGTGTCTGTGGAAAGTGGGTGAAGAAACAACTCTCAAATACAGTCTACAGAAATTGCTTTATAAGTTAATCAAGAACAACAGGAAATTATGAAAATGTAACTAATATGCAACTAAATGCAGCCTTCATTTATTTTTTTAACATTTCAGGGTTTATGTGGTATGAGAAATCATATATTTAAACCTATGTAATAATCTGCATATGATAGGACATGACAGGAGAGGTGGAGTTCAGACTGCTCACTTCAACCCAGCACACACATATCCTGACAGTTGCACAGTCTAAATACTGGTGCGGGATTTTTTTTAATGTTTTTGTTTCCCTGTGGAATTATTTAAATGTTTGCTCTCTCAGAAAGCTTCAATACTGGCTCTGTTGTCATTCAAAGTAGGAGTCTTCTAGTAGCCTCAGTATGAGAAGAAACATAAATAAAACGCTGTATTTGCCAATCTTGCGGCCTGTAACACATCAGTGTGAGGGGAGAAACAGTTAGCTGTTTGCAGAATATTGTCATGTTACTTTCTCTTCCCCTTTCTACAGAGAGAACAAGATATTCCATCTGTTCCAGAAACCTTCAACCTCCCTCACTAGGAGTGTAACAAAGAGAAAGAAGTTGCCAGTAACATACAAAGGAAGACACCCTCGAGGAGATCTGATAGCTAAAGCATCACTTTTCTTTATGTTATAAAATGTTTCTTTATGTTGGATAAAATTTGCATACCTAGCAAGGTGCACAAATGGATCAAGTTCTGGCATCTGTGCTTCCAAGGCACTGTTCAGGTATGGCCCTCTTTCCTGTGACAGGATCATGATACAGCACTAAGTCATCTTTCTGACATTTGCTTACACTTACAGGAGTAACTGCTGTAACTGTAGGAGTTCCAGTTCCTGTAACTGCTATTACCCACAACAAGCAAACTTCCTACCAAGTATGCTGGTCATACATTCTCTAAATTTCACGGCAACATGGATGTGCTCTTCAATACCACATGCAACAATTTATTCGCAAAGTCTCCCCTCCCACCAAATGAATGGGGTTAATTTTAGCTTCTCTTATATTATGAGAGCACTAAAATCTAGTACATGGCTGGGGAAAGCTTATTTCCAGTTCCAATCCTAAAAGGAAATGAATTCTGCCTGGGTACCTTCAATGGATGATGAAAAAAAAAAAGTCTTCTGTTCTTCTAGGAGACCCTTCATTTCCTGCTTTCTCAAAAGTACTTTCAATACATCCCCATGGTTTCTAGACTCAAAAAACACATGCACTGTCTGGCTGGCTCATCAAAGCTTGAGTAGCTCAGCACATCCATTGAGAAAACTCTGTAAAATGATACACAAAGCCTTAGTAAAACATCATCTAGTCTACCTAGTTTAGCTAAAATTTATCTATGTCACTAGTCAATGAGTAGAATATCTGCAGCCTCTTCTTTACATTTGCGTGACTCAAAGTCAAGGGGTTTCCTCTATGTTCTGTTAGAAGGAGCACATATATATTCCCATGGCAAGGGGAGCCGAATAGATCACTGGGAGAGGTGTGCCTTTGAGAAAAGTTGAGGTACTCCACTCTCCCAGGCACAATGCACTCATGGCAGATCACGTAAAGCATTTGCTTGCTTCTTGACCAAGGAGATAACTTCTCTTACTGCCTTCAGAAATATATTACTGAAATACTTTCCCACAAACTATCAAAATTAGAAAGTTGATTTGCTTAAATTAAGCCTTGTGTGTTTGTCTCTCCCCATAAACCAATATGGGACTAGATACCAAGTAACAGCAGAGCCACCAAGCTTCTGACGTGACTCCCCCCAGTCTTCACAACAACCCCATGACAAGAGCCAGTCAGCGGCCCAGCTGCGCATCCTACAGCTTGGACCGAGACCAAGCGCACACCTCACAGCCAGGCCCCGCGGCCAAGCAGGGAACGCGTGAGAGCGCAAGGCAACCCCTGCCTCTCCGCACGTTGCACGCGGCGCGCGCAATTCTGCCTCCCTCTAGCGGCTGGTTCAAGCAGCTATTGCAACCTACTGCTCGCTTCTGAATTCAAGGATACACCTGGGAGAGAAACGGGCAGGAAGCTGAGCTTTAGATTTTGAAAACTGGGAGGTGTCCTTTGGTTTCCTCTCTGGATGATACATCACATAGTACCCACTGTTTGGGGCAGAAGAGAACATTTTTTGACTGTATAAAATTTGGCTTATATTACTTCTTCTTCAGAGCTCAAATCTCTAAAGCTTCTGAATATGATCAAAGTCCAGGCAGGAACAGAAAAAACACTATGCAACTGTCCTGACAAATTACAGCTAACCAGGCCTGGTACAGCCAGAGTTCAATATTCTCTGTGAAATATAGTTGGTCAGCTCCAAGATTAAGAGACCTGAAAAAACCTTACATGAATAAAGCCAAGCAATAAATAATACGGTAGGCTCAGCTAATCTGACACTAGTGCTAGATATATTGGTAGATATTCGCTGATATTTTTAAGAAAAAAAAATAGTTCACTACAGAAAGAGCAGAACCATCACATTGATAGTTCTGACTGAGCTGTGCATTAACTGCAACTGAAGAGAGGATATAGGAGATATGGATTACATTTGTAGATATATATGACTTTGCTTGGATGCTCATATTGTACTTTGAATGCCTCATGTTTCACTGAAATGATCTGGTTTTAACAATATAACTAGAACCTTTCCCACAGTTAATAGATGTTTATTAGATCAATTTAATTTTGTATGTGCAGTCTTTCTAAAAGTCTCCTAAGAAAGCAGAATTAAGTTTAGGAAGCACATTGAATAAAATCTACTAAATAGAACAAGTCATTTTAGTAGCTTTTATGACAGGAAACCTTTTTTATTAAAGTGTCAAGGCCTCTGGCTATTTACAGTAGATACTGAAAATGAATTAACCCATCACAGAAAAGTAAAATATAAGGTATAAAGCTCTTGGAAACTGGTAGTGCGGATAATCAGAGACAGCTTCCCCTCATGTCTATCTAAAATCCTAAAATTAAAAACAAACAAAAAAAGCTATTAAATATATTTCATTAAGACTGAGAAATCGTGTTTCCAAAAAGGCACAGGAATAACTACAATTCACAATCACTTATCATTTAGTTGTCAAGGCAGAAAGGGACCATCAGAATACCAGGTGCACAGGGTTTATACATAGAAATATAAATTAGATAACCTCATTATTATGGAAAGTTTCCTAAGTTCTGATATAGACAAGCACTGGCATGAGTCCAGGGAACGCATGTTGCAACAGACTCAATAGTTTTGAAAATTAAGGTATATCAAAATGGGCTTACAGTGAGTTGCAACAAGCATTGGTCCAGCTCCCTAAATATGACCACAGGAGCCAATTTTGAAGTATTTATTACGACTTCTGAGAAGAAAAAAAACCTGATGGAATTCATGAGGAACAACTGCAAAACGCTATATTCAAGCAGAAATCATCAGCCGCATCATTACAGGATAAGGAACAATATGCACGGTAGTGGCTGTTTGTAAAAAGAATGTGTGAACGACAGAGGAAACTAAGATGAACTGCAGCCAGGCTTGCCAAAGTCATCTAAACTAGACAGAGGCCACACTGTGAAGATAAGCAGCATGACAAGCACTAAACTTTGATTAAGACAGACTTATTTGAAAGGTGTCCCTGCAATCATGTGTCCTGGAAATGATACTTAAGACTGAGTGACCTAACCTCTAGAGTGAAGACATGGTGGTAACATGCAACAGGTAACGATATATGAAAGACTGCTGAAGAAAGTAGGGGGAAATACAGATGTGATCTTGTCCCTTCCAGTCCTCCTTTTCCTTGTGCTATGAAAAAAGATATATCGCTATGACAAAAATATAAAAACTCAAATGCAATGAATATCACAAAAACACGCTACGCTTACCCCATGCCCTGCATCTATCTTCCCTACAAAGGCCTAAGATGAGCTCACCAGGACAGGTGATGCAGACCTGCATGTTTCCCAAGAAGCTCTTTTGTATCAAAATACTTCTAGTAACTGACAGGACATGGCTAAATCTGGTTTTCACAGCAGGTGACAACACCACAATACAGAATAACCTTAAATGCAAATGGTTAGCCCACAGCATCTCAATGATTTGTCTATAACAATGTTGAAAAAAATGTAACTGATGTGTAGGATTCACAGTTCCAGAATCTACAGGATTTACCATGCATTTACTCACTCCCCAGCATTAATGTTATTTGGTTGGTGCTTAACTTGGCAAAGAGATTTGTCTATTTATGTAGTCCAAAAAGACAAATGCATATAAAGGTGTTAGGATACTTTCTAATTTATCTAAATATTCTATAGGTCAGAATGCCAGTTCATCTTGTACAACATCTTAAAGCTCTACTGAAAAATTACAGAACTCAGATGCCAAAATTAAGTAGCATTTCTGTCCTATTATTTAAATAGGAAAATGATAGATAGCATATTGGAAATAACAGAATCAGTGCCCTGAAGGCAAAAGTGTTTCCCTGGATTTCTGTCTTTCAGAGTTAATCCTGAAAAAAAGAAAAAGGTATGACAGAATACAGCAGAAGCTCTAGAGAAATAATCTTTTATACTTCTAAGAATGATAAAAAGAACAATATGAGGTTTGGGGAAAACAGCTCAGAAAATAGGCAAATATATGAAATATATGAAATAAGCCCTATAGGATTTGAAAATCAAGAATAGAAGACCTATTTAAACAAAAGTTTGCTGAACAGCTTAAGGATAGAAGAAATAGCACAACACTTTTTTTTTTTTAAATAGGAGAATCATATTTCTAAAGGTCAGGATTCAATCTGACTCTGGGCTTCATGCAAAAAAAAGAAAAAAAAAAAGAAAGATAATCGCTCTCCCCGCAGTTCCAAAACGCATCTTTTTTTTCTGCTCTTTATTACATGTTTTATCTGGTCGGCAGAAGAGACGTGGACTACACTGAAGACTCCTAACATGTGATAGCACTGAAGGGTGAGAGTTGCAGCAAAGCCTCATAGCCCTGTAAGGATGATAGTACCAGTGCTAGTAACAGGCTTACAAGATCCGTGTCAAGTAATACAGACCTCAGCTGGTATCGAGTTTTGCCTTGGCCTCTCTGGAGCTGTGTTTTGGCTGTAACAGGAATTCTCTTTCCATCACATCATTATCCCTCCCCGCCTACCCAGTCATCAGTGGCCCTTTACTGATCATTAAAGGAGTGCAAGTGGTAGATCAGGGCAAAATCATTTTAACAGAGAACAAAACATGGATATCACATATCACATACAGCAAATTGTTGCCACATACAGCAAATTTGGACATAATCGGGTAGAGGTGTAGAGCTTGTTAGGGAACACATAAAAATGACCTCCTGCAGACAAAAGTGTGAGGAGGCACAAAGTATTAGCATGGCAGTCGCCCTGCTGCACTATTCTGGATGCAGATGACCATTCTAGCACCCACCAACCCCACCACCAGACCCAAGATCCAGGCCTTAAGAAACACAGGAGCACTGGAAGTGTGAGCAGAGAACCAGAGGATGGGTAGATACTACAAACTATAACTGTATACAATTTGACAAATATTATTATCACTGTAACTGGATTTTTTTTCATTATACCTTTAAGGCCTTAATTAGACTGACAATAAATTCTTGACTTTGCATGGCAGGTGTGTTCCTCTGGCCCACAAACTGCTCAAGTTGTAGTGCGACAAACAGAAAATGTGAGCAACCTACTCTGTTACTTTTAGGCAACTGTAGTAACATTAATAATTAACAGCAGTAAGAACTTATCATTAAGCTCCTGTTGGCTCTTGAAGACATCTATTTTTGATAAACAGGCTTTATTGTTTTCTACTCCACATTCAGTGGAGTAAAGGTGTCTCTAAATGTGAAGTCTGCAACAATTTTCAATGGGTTACACCTCGCCTCTGAGTCCTTCCCATCATCTATCTTAAAAGGTAAGTATTATCTCACCTTCTTTTACTCAGAAAATCAGAAGAATCATGCAAGGAGCATAACTCAGTAGTTCTAAAATGAGTATATAGCTAAACGTGCAGCCACAGAAAATTCACGCCTGCTGCCAATCTACTGAGAAATAACTTGTGTTATTTCCAGAACAGTACCAGGGCAAATACTAATGCCTCTTTAAGCTCTTGTGTGGCTTCGAGTAATGAATTTTTTTAATAAATAAGTTTGCCATTGAAAGAATTAGAATACTTTCATAGAGGCTGAAGTTCTGTTCTATGTGTTAGCTCTAATTTGAACATATACTTACAAGAGCATCTTATATATCAGATTGTTACTCTTATGACAATAATGGATTGGTCAGCTATACTAATTTCTGCCACAAGCTCCAAATTACGATATTTAGGGTCCCTCTTGTGAAATAATGCCCAGTGCTCTCCAATGCCCACATTAGTTCTGCTGAGAGAAAATACAGAATGGAAGCTCTTAAATATGGATGAAAACAGAACATACTGCCCTTTTTTTTTTTTTTTTTTTTGGAAAACTTGACCAGTTTTGTTCTTAAGAATCATATTTCAGATGGGCTTCAGAGTTAGCTTGAAATAAGATTCTTTAGGTCAGATGTGATGGCATTCAGCACCTGACAAGTCTCAAAATTTCACCTGTAATACACTGCCACCCCTCCCAGTCTTGGTAGACAAGGTCCTTGGGCTTTTCAGTGGGTTTGGTGGCTTCTTTAGAAGCCACTACCTGAAGTCAGGATTACAAATGAAATACAGCTGCACAAGTAGCAAATGTCTGATGAACACCTGCCATAGGAGTTGGTCCTTATGCAGCTTTCAAAACCAGCAGTTGCAAGAACTCTATAGAAGGCGCCTGAATCTTTCCTGCTGGGAAAAGTCCAGAAACTCATCACTGAGCATGCCTCAATAAAAATAAAATAGGACAACAATAAAAATCACACCCTTACATGGTCTAAAGGATACTTTCTCATTCAAAAAAAAAAACGAACACTTGACAACTGTACATGTCTCCCAGCTGTTACAATTGTTAATCAGAACTTAATATGTTGTCATTAGCAAAGACATAGAAAAAGACAGTGTAAATATTTGTTCAGCAAATCCAGCACTTGACATAATGAGACGTTCAGAACAGTGCAACAGAGATAATTGTGCAAAAGCTATTATTTGTTTAATGTTTGTCTGGTCTACACTCCTCCTGCCAAGAAAGCAACTGCTCCTTTATTTCCTGGTGTTGCAATGGAAATGTTGTTAAGTGCCTGGAGACAACAACAAAAAAAAAATCAAGATCTTCCATTTACCAGTCTACTCACTGACACAGAGCATTTGAGCATTACTTGCTAAAATGCTCACAAATGCTTACAGAGGTATAACAAAGTATTTTCCAATAGCCAACATCTGATACCATGCAAATCAGAAATGTAGTGCATTATGTGATCAAGGAATATTTATGGTTGTAACAAATTATTTACCTTGTATGAAGGACTGCTAGTGGCTGTTTCTATCACTGGAGTTGACACTAAATTGTTTCCTTTTATCATCCTAGAGCATAAGGCTTGCTACTAAGGAGCAAATAAGAGTCATTCTATGCAAATCTGAAGTTTCTACAGCATAAGCAAAGAATAAATGCATTTGTTGCAAAATTATAAGGAACTTGGAGAGACTGAAACAAATGCCACTTCTTGATGGAAACCATTTCATCCATTTTAAGGATTCAACAATGTGGTTTGTTTTTAGTGCATTACTCTCCCTCCCTTGCAGACTGCCTCTGAACACCCATGTTGAAAATGTGCTGGGCCAGAGGCCGCCTGTGCAGTGGGGCACTGCTGCCACAGCCACCACGGCTACCCAAACGGGAGTCACTCTGAGCGGAGGGTTGCAGAAACTTCACTTGTATTTCAACAGTCTTCTTGACTATGGTGCTCACAATTTTTAGAAAGGCTGAGGAGGGGGAGAAGCCTTACCTAGAGGAAAAGCAATTAAGAAGTATTTCTATTGCCTGCACAAACATTCCCACCTGAGGCAGGACCTGGCCCAGGCTCACCCACAGCACAGCTCTGCTAGACCTGGCCTGAGCAAAATGAACTCTTTTTAAAAAACTCTTTTTTAAAAGGACCACAAACGCAATCTCTTAAAAGTCTGATCTCTACCCACAGATAGATGATCTCAGAATTTTGGCTTTTTTTTTTTGAAATCAAATGATTGGAGGGATAATTTTCATCTATTTTCATTCACATGGATTATTTCTGTTTTCATTCTTCCTCTTTCAACTGACTTATGACATTTGCTAACATTTTCTGCCCCTCATCTGAATCCACCGACATATTAAATTGCGATGCCCCGTTTTCATATAGAATCACTGACAGGCTATTGAATTTTGATCCAAGAGGGCAGGAATTCAGTTACGAGTAACAGCATCACTGAAAAGAGTGCTGAATGGAGCCTCTGCCTGGCCCTTCCACTTCAATCTTCAGGCAACCTAAGATCTCAGTTTTGTAGCGCACACTTACGCTGGCAGAGCCCAGTAGGCCACAAGCCCCACTGAAACATATGAGATGCAGTCAACAAGGCAGACAAATCACACTATCACTATTAGTAAATAAAAAGGTGTTATCACTCCTTCCAATTTAATGGAGTCAGCCATCTACACAGTTGTGTAGTTGGCAATGGCAAAGCTTTCATGTTTACAGCCTTTTTTTCTTTTTTCTTTTTTTTTTTCTGAAGAGGGGAAAATGGAAATCCCTCCTGTTAGTCAAACTAATCTTGAAAAACTCTACTTACCTTTGTTTCTCTCACAGAAGAAATTTTAAGATTACAGGAGAATAAGATGAAACCATACAGTGTCACATTAGGGACTGAGCTGCACAAAGAGAGAGACAGAAAAGCACAGCTCTTCCCGAAAAAGATTACCTTTAATAATGAACTTCTGCGGCGGAATACCGAACAGGTGGAGCTTTGTAAACGAGCTGCCCGGATCTTATGCTCAAGGCAAACACACCACAAAATCTTTACAAGAGCTCATGGAAGCAGGCACAGTTCTTAGAAGAACCTAGAAGAATGCTTGTTTCAAGAGGTGAAGTGTCCGATCTGATCAGCAAGATAAAAATAAGAGGGTGTGGAAATAACCCTGCCATGAGCTCAAACTACTCAGTGGGTGCTGCCGTGCAGCACCACAGACTGCTGGACCTCCAGCAGGTTCTCCTTGCTTTCTAAGCCTGCCTCCACATAAGTTAATCAGTATTCTCTCTGAAGAATCAGTATTCTCTCCAAAGAAATGTGTATTTGTTTGAAGTGTGTCTAGATGTTAGTCTAAGCATCCATGGTCCTTTTTCAAGGTAGGTAATGGAATACAGCAGGAAAGTCATCAAAAAGTAGGTAAGAAAGTGATCAGTAAGATATATATTGACTAGGTTTCTTCAAATTAACACACTTCCTCCTAAGCCAGAGAAGTTTCACGTCATTTTTATCCTAACTTCTGATACGGAAGTATCAAATAAGACACCTATTTTTTTTTGCTACACTGAATACAGGACAGTTGTTCATACTGAGGGCTGTACCGACAGTGAATCAACTCATAGATTAGGTAAGTGCACTCCAGCTGGGTTGCTACCAGTTGTGTAGCCACAGCAACTTCAGACTCAGTTTTCAGCTACATTAAACATGACAACTTGCCTGCACTGAGATGTACTGCACATGTCTCAAAGACTGTTCTGCAATCTAGACTTTTCTGAAGAAAAAAAAATCTAATCTTTTGCACAGTTCTTAATTATCAGTAGTTCATAACTTGGAAGCCTTTTTCACTACATTATTTGATATTGATTTATATTTGTGACAAGTAAACACTAATTGGATAGGTAAACACTAACTGTATAGCAAGAGCTTTACAGCCTCTTACAAAAACAATTGTCATTTTTGAAAAATGGTAGGATTTATTGAATTCTATTTCAAGAGCTCACCTTACCTTAAGCACTGTAACAAGGACCCATGAGGCAGAGCAGCTATCAAAGCCTTTCTTGGAGCCATGGGAAGATTCTCCTGGCTCCGGCGTGGAAGAAAACAGCCCCAAGGCAGCCCAGGCCGCTAATGAGCACCCAAGGATGTGGTGGGAGGCTGCGCTGGTGACTAGCGTGGCGGGGGGTAAGGAAGGCACCGCAGCACTTAGAGCTTTGCACAGCACACAGCAAGGCTCCAGCAGTAAAGAAACACGTCTTCAGGATTTTCTGTTAGGTCCCAAGCAGCCCTGGACTAGAAAATCTGAAAGGTAACTTAAAGGCGCCTTCACTATTTGCCTCCAGCTACAAGTGCAAGTTCCTACAACAGAGCAGCAGCAAGGCACTGAGCAGCCTTGCAAACTGTATCAGAGGAGAAACAGCCCTTGCATTCTCTACAAAGCTTCCTACTGGAACCAGTGGGGTCTCAGTTGAGCTGTGGTCATCTGCGCATGAAAAGGGAAAAA
This sequence comes from Tinamus guttatus, assembly GCF_000705375.1. Next base: position 96,141 of record NW_010583979.1, on the reverse strand, counting down.
CATTTATGCTCTACCATATGAAAATCAAACTGCTCACAGCATTCTGAAATTGAATTAATTACATTTGAGTTTCTGACAGCAGCTGAAACAAGGAAAATAAGTAACAAAAAATTTCAGTAGAGGTATTAAAATCACCAACAACCCAACAACTTACCTTCCAAAACACATAACTGATTAGAAATTAATGGAGTAACTATACTATTTTTATCTAAGTGCTCTTTTTCTTTGTCTCGGAGGACCACTTTTACTATAATGAGGTATAAACTGTATTCCACAGGTGTCACTTCAGTGAGAACTTAACCCACAAAATACATATGTCTCCCTTTAGCTGAAGCTTTCAACTCAGCTGAACATCATTACTGAGAATCTGCCATAACTCATATTTCACTGGGACTGGCCATTATTAAAAGTGAAACCAAAGTTTTTTTGATTGTTACAGACTACAGAAGCAACATTAAGACTCCCAGGGAACACAGAAAACAAAAAGCAAATCCCAAGGCACTTGAAACTTAGAAAATGCTATTGAACATAATCTCCATAAAACAACTTTTTCACCACTGAATAATTTCACTATTATAAACACATTTGAAATGGAACTGAAACTTCCACACCCCTATCATATGATTGAAATAAAGTGTTTTAATATGTCTGCTTTTCCCCATTTTAATATTAGAAGAGATAGAAATTTAACATTTCCCCTTCCTTCTTATGGCAAAGAATGGAGTGCATGACAGAGACCAAAACAAAACCAGAATACTTGGTGGGAAGGATTTGTCCAGTATTTATCCACTGTTTTAGAGTGCTACCCTGCATACTTTCCAAACACGCACATGCTCAAGGACAGAACCACTTAGAGTCTCCCTTGCTCTACTGAAATGCTGCATTTTATGAAAGATGTAAATACCAGGATTAAAGGCACTTTCTTCTCTCAGGTCAAAGAGATGTGCCAAAAAGATATCTGGATTAATTGCTGAGAAGAGAAAAAAGGCAAGCGCAGTTTGGTTCAAAGATCCTAGAGTCAAACAGAAGAAAGATTGGGGAAAAGAAGCTAATGCTGAGAGCTGCATTTGACTGAATACACACAGAACCTGGACCTTAAAACAAGCAAGGCACTAAAGAGTCTGTAATAAGGATCATAAAAAGTAGAGAACTGAGGACTTAAGGGAACAATTATATACTCTTATTTTATGGAGGCTTGTATGTATCTGGGGAGCAGGGAACGGCATCAAATACCAGCAGTCAAAGCAGGATGTGTGAATGAAGAAAATATAGGGGAAAATAGGCTGGAGGAAGCGGAATGAAGTATCCAGAATCTGGAAATTACAAAGGCAAGGGGAGCAAGCCTGGCCTCAGATGGAAACTACAGATGGAAAAACAGGATGGAAACAGCAGCCTACGGTTTGTCCTACTGACTCTGCAGTACCATCCCACCTGATAGCTGTTTCAGGTAAGACAGACTGCATTAAAAATGGCAGAATACAGGCTATGATTTTTAGAACTACATTCAAAGAATTCTTCATTTGTGTCATAATTTCCTTCTTTGTAAAAAGCCAAGCAAAAAGAAAGGCCAATTACCTTGTCTGTCCTCAGACTGAATCATTCCGTCTTCTCCTCACTTATCTCTTCAGGCATTGGCGTAGCTCTCGCTCGGATTTGCTGTCGCATTAGTTTGCAGGTAGGTGACTGGCTTTGCCTGTGTTACTTTCCCCTTCCTACAGCTGCTGATTGCTCTGAATGCACTCATTAATCTTTATGCTTAATCAACTGTTTACTGCTTTCAGTGACCTCTCTTTACATATTTTCCTTCTACCACTGAAGTAGCAAAATATGTCACGAGTGCAACTGAAGCATGAAGCACTAATAGGGACAGCTCCCTTCCTCGAAGTCCATCTCTGAACACCCAGCTTAACATTGCTTGCTTGTTTTCAAAGTGTCTGGAGACAAAAAAATAAAGACCATAGCTTATTTTTGCTTACATTTAAATTGATGCAACACAAAAAGAACAAAAGCTGTGTCTGAATTCTTCTCTTCGTAACAATAACAGAAATTCCACTCAATTTTTATTGCAAAATAAACTATCATGACAATTAAATAGGATATTCCATATAACAGGGACTGAAAAAATAATGTCTGGTTAATTCCTTTATTAACTTCTAGTTGAGTTAGAATACATTGTTTGGGACAAAAGCAGCAACAGTTTAAAGAATATAAATATATTAACTTATAAATGTCCTTTCAGTTTTTAATTAGCATTCATGGCTGTGTGCTCACTGTGGACTAGAACTTATCATCTGTGGTGTGAAAAATGGTCTCCCTACCTGTAACACTGAATAAGACCATGAAGTATTGAGATGATCTTTACAACTGGAACAGTGAGGCTTATTCCAAAAGAATCATTGCCTTTTAGCAATGTTTAATCTCCAAAATCTATTAAGGGGAAACTGCGTGAGCTATAATGCTTGTGATTTACAGGGAAAAGGGGTTAATGATCTAATGATTTTTTGCTGGTTTAAAATCTATTTCCTGTGACAATAACTCAGTGTAGCATAAAGAGCACCCGATGCTCTGCAGACTGATTCTCACAGTCATTACTGAGCTGCGGATCAATGGGCTGATCCAGAAAAGACCTAAATGGCACTTTAAACATGTTCAGGAGCTGAGCTGAAGCCAGGCACTGGTCTTGAGGGGAGGAAGTGGGATTTTCCAAGACCCTCCGGAGAGCCGGTGGCCTGGCAGGCTTGCAGCAGGGGCACAGCCAACGCTGGCTGCTGCAGCAAAGGTTCTCAGCTGGGACCATCACCTTCAGACCTACCCCGAGTAGGCAACCTGCCTGAACAAGGAACTCTGTTTATTCCAAAACAACTTTGCTTATTTCTTTGCTAAGTGGAGAAAGAGAGAGATTAGAAAATAGATTCAAAAAAATTTATCCCTCTGAAGGAGTTATCATGAGTCTTATCCACATCATCCCTAATGGTCAGGGCTAGGCTACTTAATGATTCTCCTACACTTGCCAACCACAGATTTGCAGACTCAGCAATAGTGAAATTCAGCAAAGATAATTCAATTTTGCGATAACTTTTTTCGGATTAAAATTATGAATCAAAACATTAGTATTAAAAGGAAAAAAACATCAAATCAAAGTTGCAGTTTAGCGATTTCCGTATCCTCCTCCTATTTCAACCATCTGTCCACATGTGTAACGCTGAAGTCCTCTGAGCCCAGGGGTTCAGGAGATGATGATTTCCCTCTGGCAGGACACGGCACCTCAGAGCCGCTCAGAGCACAAACAGGCCTAAGCACTGAACAGCTAAGTGCAGCAGCAGCAGCAGCAGCCACCACGCTCCCTGCAATCTTGCTCATCGCTAGAAGGAACCATTGGCCCAGATTTTAGTACATTAATCCATGACACCACTTTGAAAAGACATTAGTAGCAACCTGGCTTATGTTGAAGGCACAAGGAAAAAAAAACAAAGTGAATACATGAGTATTTACCCAAGAAGAATCCTTGTATCTGTCCCAGCTCTGCTTTTCTGTTAAGACACATATGTGAGTCAGCCCACTGTATACATTTCTTGATCTAAAAAGCTCTGTTTCCCAAGTAATCAAATGATGAAGCTACCTTGAAGGACATGAGAGAACAGTCAAGTGATATGCTTGAGTTGTCAATGTATTCAGCAGATGTACTTCCAGGATTAGCCTCCTACAGAACCTAGTCTTGATTCAGCCACGCACATGATTCCAGTGGCTCTTGCTGAGATGACTGACTCTGTGCTCACGTTTTCAGTCTCTATCAGCCCAGTGGTGATTTAAGCAGATGATGATGACGTGGATCAGCAGTTTTATGTGGAGAAGTAAGAAATACAAGAAAAGGAGCAAAGCCACAATCAAGACCTCACACTTCTGATTTCTGAGAACATGCTGCAAAATGTCAAAGGTGCTTGCCAGACCGGGAATAGAAAGAAAATACTGGTGAATAATTTAAGGAAGAAGTCATGCCTTATTACTAGGAGCTTGCTGTTTCTGATCCAGTCACCTATTTAAAGTAATTTAGCTCAGATTCTGCAGGTGGTAATAAGCTCCTAGCTACTAAATTACTAGCCATGTAAGAGAAATACAATTCACATGGCTAAGAAAGAGGAATTACAAGGGGTACTTTACAGAGAAGCTGTTTATTTCTACTGTCAACATGAGGGAGTTCAGGACCAGCCAAAAGCCTTAATAAATGCAAACCAAACAAAGGATTACGAGTTCATCATTTGCTTTCTCTTTCCTTCCACATTTATGCTAAAAGAACAATTTGTATAAGTCTTTTGAATAAATTAAATGCAGAAGAACTTTTATTGACTCACAAACTTGAACTTGATTGACTCACAAAGTTTATGAAACTTAAACACATAAGGAAGAGACTTTTTTTCTTTTTTTTTTTAAGGGATATGTAGTGGAATAAACAATTAAAACCAATTAAAAAAGTACCCTTTCTCAGTTCTCTTTCTGTATTCCTACAGCATCTGTCTATGTTAGGAGTTTCACTTTGTAATTTCAATCATTTTGTCCCTCTTTAAGTTTTGCTCTTTACCCTCTTGTTACTGCTGGATAACTGAGGTGAATCCTGGTGGTTTCAGGTTGCCTAAAAGAAGGTCTTCTCTCCCTGATCCTCAGCATCTGATAAAATATTCAGTTAAATGTACCTGAAATTTGACTTAGTACCAGCTAATTGAATTTTTAAACCCTCTAGGAGGAAAAAATGAATCCCTATATATCTGAATCCTTGTTATTCACGAGTTACAAAAGAAGAGAGTCAAGACTTTCTAATTTAAGTGATCCATTTGTTTAATATTAAGGTGTTAAGTACTACTGATATCTCACTAATGGAGTTTTTTAGCGGCATAAGGCATAAGCATAGCCACAATTATCTTTAAAGTATTCCCACTCTAACCTACTATATCACAAACAAACAAACAAAAGCCCTTAAGGATCTTTTAACAGGTGTTATTAAACATACCCAGCTGCAAAATGTCATGAATAGTTTCTTACCAGCTGGCAACTTATCTTTGTGTATCTGCACCTCAGAAGTGCAGTGCCAGTGCTTGACATTTGAACTGCTTTGCCAGTCAGTAGAAGAATTCACACTTACAAAACAAGAAGCCCAAAGGCAACTTGTATTCCTATGTCTCTTAAAAGGGCCAAAACACTGCAACATTAGGAAAATAAAGCTGTATTTCATTTATCATACCTTAGGTACTTCAAACTATCAAAGCATTTCATTCTCACTATACACTATATTAAGTATTAAAGTCCTACAAGGTAATATTAAAATACACTGTACTAAAATTACAGATTCGCTGTTACCAAATAATGCTATATTAGTTTCTGAAAATAAATGTGATAAACTATCCCATGATGTATATGGTAGGTAAACCTTTGCTGTTGAGTTTCTAGCTATCCAGAGATTATGCTGCTTGTCATGAACACTACCTCTTAGCCTCTTCTACTAGAGGCTAATTCCCTTCCAGATCTAATTCCCTTCCAGCTCCCTCTCCTTTCTCCCAACAGATTAGACTGTTAAATTGTTATCTGGTATTGCTCATCATCCCAGCTCTCATCAAAAGTATTGTAACAGGTTCTAATCTTTCTGGAAAATAATTCAATTTGGATAATTTCAAAGCCATTTCAAAACCCCGCATATTAAAAACAAAGCATGGCAGGCAAGGCAACTCTACAGGACTACAAAGGTTCGAGGCACCTAATTATTTTTTAATCCACTTGCTAAAGTGCCAGAATGCTCAGGAGATGTTGGCTGACATATTTTCATGGAGTTTATTTAAATATTAGATTGAGTCTAGTGTTTTCAATAATAATTTTTTTTTTGGTATTCTAATGTTGATTTACCATACCATTTAGTTCTCCACTATGCAATTACTTAGCAAATATCAGCATTAGGACCATTTGTGAAGATCTAGCAAAGATAAAGAATTAGCATTTACAGTGTCCAGTCTCTGACATCTATTACACAGTATTAAGACAAAGATTTTAATCTGAAATTATTTGTTTAAACTCATAGAAACAAAATCAAATTTGGATCCAAGATATTATTATGAAATTCATTTTTTTAAAATATTGTGTTTCTGTCAGGAACTGACAAGCATCAGGCTGAAAAATTTAAGATGCAAGATTATGGTTATCATTGATTTAACATCAGTGAGGCCAACTCCAGCATGACCAAACACACACAGGTAAATAATGACAGACCAAACCGTACATGACAAGTATGAAGTCTTATTATTTAATGGATGGTTTAAACCCACTCAAAGATTATGACAATGAAGACAGGATAAGATGATGTCTGGAACACAGCAGAGAGCACCAAATATATTTTGTCTGAAAAATCTAAGAGTGGTATGACAACTGTATCTCCACACCAGATATCTGGACAGAGAAGCATCATTACTATTGTATCTATTTTGTAACTTTTTAGGTGTTTCCCAGGGAAAATGACTAAGTCATTTAGCTATGAGAGGTTTCAGTGCCCCCCAAAAAATGGATTCCTGTTCTTTTTTAGACCTGGTTGAGTCAATCCTTTTCCTTTATGAGGAAAGGAAATTAATATTCTGCCTGTTTTCAGAGCTAGTAAATTGCTTTTCTTACCAACTTTCTAATACTGTATTTTTATTCAAACACTTTTTTTTCTCTTAAATACTATTCACTAAATGCTTATCTCTGGGCTTCAATCCTAGCTATACCAGCTTCTTCTATGGATACTATATAATATAAGCTCCTTCCAACTCCACTCCAGGAAAGTTTCCTTGGACTCAAATCATTATAGCCTCAGCACTGTGAAGCCAGTATTTCCTTTCCAGTCTTGTAATTCTCTGAAAATGGTGTGGTCTTTTTTTGGGACTTTTTTTTTTATTATTATTCCCCCTTTGCCCAGTGCTTTCCAAGTCCACACCATCCTCTGATAACTTCATGAAATGCAAGTATGTTTGGGTTTCATTTCACAATTGTGTAGAACAATAGACTTCCTTTACTTCAGAGACTACCCATCCTCCACATCCCCACAGGAAATACAAAACTCAGAAATAAAATAAAACAAATGGTAAAAACACTCCAAAGAGAAAAGATACATCTGTTGTGGGCACAAAGGAGCTCAGGACAGGATCCATCAGAGCCTGACTTATCTCCCCAAAGAGGGAGATGCCTTAATCAAACATATATTTCCTCCCTATAGCTGTAAGATGATAAAAAATTCAAAACTCACAAGGTTCCCGTGAAAATGCAGGTTAAACAAGCAAATAAAAAACACTTTTCCCAAGGTAATATCCACCGGTAAGAGACAGCCGTCTCTGTTTTTCCCCTCGTTTTTCCTTACAGTGGAATATCCCAGGCAGTATACTATGCACACACACACACACACAGAGACATATACAGAAATGTAAACACAATTGTTTTTAACATGTGCAAGAACAGATCTCAAACGCACTGTGAGCTTCAAAAGAGGCACCAACTTTTTTTTTTCTTTTGCTGAAAACATTTGAAGATCCTTTTTTATGTTGTTTTAAACTGCTACTGCCTCTCAGAAATCCTTCAATTTCCCCTACTGTGACTATATCTCACAATGTCTAAAATGCCTGGAGTCACTGTGGAATACCCTTATGGCCCGGGAAACACACTGATCGTGTTGGTTTTGATATCCAAATATTTTGTCATAGAGGAGGTTTCTTTCAAAGTCTGATTCTCTCGGGTTTCATGCTAGCCAGCAGGTAATTTCAGCGCAAAAGTGCAAATCCTTCCACTCCCACCTAGAAGTAGAAACGGTTATACTTTTAGATCTAATAACACCTGGTGATAAAACACACTTCTATGCCACTTCTCTCAAAGATTCTTAACTAAAAGGTATGAGGCCTCTTCATATGGCAAGATGAACCCTGGAACTTACTTTATCACATTCATACATCTAACTTCAATCCAAACTCAAGCCGTTGGTAGTAATTTCTGTTTTGTTTTGATCCAAAGATCAGCCTACTTCATGGAAATGACCTAGGCTGCTGTATGGAAGTTTTGGCATGCACCTTAAAATAAGGTTACCAAGGGTGACATCTCTCTCTTTAACCTCCCTGTATCCTCATGAATAATTACAAATACTAGCCTGCTCTAATATTACATTTCTTCTTAGGTTTAGTATTAGAAGGTGTTTTATTAACCAAGATAAATCCAAGTAGATCATAAGTTGCTAAAATGTAAGGTAGCTTGAGCAACAGTAAAATAATTATAGCTGGCTCTACAGGGGAATGTGCCAAGTTCCATATATCCCTTATTTCTCAAAGTGGTGGTCTGGAACAAGATTTTATCACATTTCTTTCTTCCATGCTCCCTCATTTTCCTCACCTATGGACTGGCAAATCAGACTATGAGAAGGGACTTGCTTCACATGCAAACACACACTCCTCCCTTCTTTGCTGCTGCCTGCCTTTTGCCTGACTCTTCAATAACTAAAGGGGCACTGTTTTTTTCCATATTTACTATTGCTTTCTGCCACATTAACAGATGTTATTCCTAGGATGACCAGGGTATGCGCTCGCTTTTTTAGGAAGTAGTAGTAATCTTTATTATAGTAAAAAGACTCTGGTGATAGGAGTACGTTAGTCCACAGCAAAAGGAACACAGGGAGAGCGTTGGACCAATCTCAAGATGCCAGTGAGATGTAAGTTATAGCTTACAGCAGCTATAAACATTCAGCAAAAGGTGGTTCACATTAGAACAAACCATTCCTCTAGGGATTAATGTGGGAAAAATACAAAGGCTGCAGGTACAAAATATGTCAACAGTGGAGAGAAGTCATTAAAGAACTGATGCTTTTTTGCATGATTGTTTTAGTTCTGAGCTTTGCCCTGGGAAGTGGGATGGTTTTGTTACTAAATAACGTGTTCAAACATAGCTTTCTAGTTTATCAATCACTTACTCAGGCTATAGGATGACCTTTTGGGATTTTCTTAGAGTTCACAAAAAGCTGCTCGCCAAACTGAGAAGCGATAACCTACTGTTTTAAAAACAGAGAGCGCTTCCGGTCAGTCCCATCAAAAGGAGGCAAATCCAGAAGCTAATTAAGTAAATCTCCAGAGGAGCAGAGCTGGACTGGAGCACACTTCAGAAGACTAATGCTATTTATTCTGCTCATTACTTGGATGTGCTTGCTATTTGGATAAATGCAACATTTTTTAGATTTTACTCTTCAGTTCCACTCATCTTCCCTCTCACTGAAGACAGTGCAGCCAACAGAACCAGTTAATTCTCCTTGCTCCATGCTAAAAACTGTAAATCTCTCCAGAAACAAACATGAGATTTTCATTCAGTGCTTCGGTATCACAGAAATAGATTTGTCAGAAACACTAGCAGCCAACTGCTGTCAGGAATACCTCGATAAATCAAAGCATAAATCCTGTTTTTCACTACTGGGTATCTGTAAATGAGCTATGGAGCCAGTGAGCCACCCAAACAGAAATTTGCCACTACCTCCAGAGAGAGGCAGCATTCCCAAAACATGGGATCTTTTGCTTCCTTCCCTCCCTTCCTCCTTTTTTCCCTTTCTTTTTCTTTCTTTCTTTCTGTACTGGTTTATTCTCTTCAGTAACAAAATGTCAGATCTCGTCGCTAAATTTCACCTTTGGACCAAAAAAAAAAATGTCATCTATAATATTTTAAATACACATTACTTCAGACTTACTTAACTTAGTAACATGAAAGCTTTCTGTTTAATCATTTGTCCTTACAAGTTTTCTCTATTAGAAAATTTTTGAAACTTAAGCTTCCCTTTGGATCTTGATTGGGAAGGTTTATCTACCATAAGAACTGAAAATATTATTTTTTCTTCAACAAAAGCTAATATTTACATGTACTAAAAGGAATCCAAAAGTCAGACCTTTAAAGATACTATGCAGCATCACTGCAGTGGCTATGTTACTAAAACTTTTGGTCTTATCATTTAATCCTTCCAGAAGAGTTACTGTTGATTTTAGTAGTTTCTCTTTTAAAAAAAAAAAAAAAAATTAAAAACTGGCACCACAGGAGAGGAGGAAACACCCTGCGCATTCTGTTTCTTATCTCTTTCTTTCCCCATGCCTGAGCCATTTTCCTCCCCTAGTCAAGAGTGCACTTACTCCCATTTGTGCAAACTCTCAAGCAGTCTTGGAGCCAAGAAACATTTGGATTCGCTGCTTCTCCCTTCCATGACTTAAATTCATACGGCTGCTATATACGAGGAATATCAACACTTCCTCTTCTTTTGAACACAGTTTCAGTACATGGCACTGAATGTAAACAGAAGCCATGCAGTGACTTCAAATGCAGCACATATTCAGAGATGAACAATGGTAACAAATTATTTCTACGGATTCAAAACCTACTTTGAATACAGAGATGCCTCCTGTTTGTGTAATGGTGGGGGGGAAAAAAAAAAGCTCTGAAAGTATAAAAAATAATTTACTACACAAATACAATTTACTATACAAATACATTTTACTTCATGTAAACAAATCTTTAAAAAAGTAACCTAGTAATTATCTGTAAAAGTATCCAATAGGGAGATAAAGCTACTTAGTGCCTCCAGATTTTGAAATTACGACATTTCATGAAGAATCCAGGCAAATCTGAACAGTTTGAGATAGACACAAAGTGGTGAAGAGCACCAGTAGCAGAGACAAACACTGCAGCGATCGCACGAAGCTGTTTGTTAGCCAGCTCTCCCACCACGAAGCAGCAGCCTTGGGCATTTTTCTGCCAGAAATGTAATTTTTTAAGGCGTAGATACTGAGGACTCGGTCCTGCTCTTGCTTAAGTGAATGGAAAAGAAGAATTGGATAATCCTTTTTTTATTTTTTTCTTATTGGTCTCCTTGCTAATGGGCATTTTGAGATTTGCCACTTGCTGCTTTGGACATACTACAGAAGAAAATGAAAGCTGTGAAACAAGGATTTTTGTTCTTCCAAAGTCCTCCCTGCAGTTCTGTGCCCAGTGCTGCTAATATAATGATGCGTAAGTAAGATTTATCAAGCATCGGCACAGCTCTCAAAGGGTCAAGCACTCACCTGCTATAAATCTCAGTGTATGGAGCTACCCAAATTTACTCCAGCTGTGCGTGTGGAAGGTACTGAACTTGGTTGCATTTCAGTCTTCTTCATTACATTATGGTGCTCAAATGTCTCCCTTGTGTCCTCAGACTCTATAGGTATCACTAAGGTGTATTTAGAAAACAAGAGAGGCAGCAGATATCCACAAATCTACAATACACATTAATGCTGAAATATATGAAACAATCTTCCTTTTTTACTGTGCCAAAGCCGTATTCAGGAACATGCTTAGGAAGTCTGTCAAACCCAAAGCAGAACAAGGGTACTCACTGGCAAGGGCAAGTCAGAAGCAGCTGTGTTCAGGTTCAAGTGCACAATTACTTATTTGCAGAAGCTTTCTGAGTACTGTAGCACTCCTCCCAAACAGCAATCTATTTCTTTGATAATTCTTATTACTTAGCAGTAACAAGTATTTAGTTTATTTTAAAAATAACCTGCCCTCAAAAGAGTACAGCTGCTCATCCTTAGTTACTACAACCTGTTGTTGCATCAATGAGGATGCTTTATTTTGATGCCACAGGTATGACTGTCAGGAATCATATTAATTTGAAATGCTGGCAATACCACATACCACATTATCAATTCAGCAATGATGATTACATTTATAGAAACAAAGCTTATTGTTTATTTCATGTAAAACGGTGTCTCAAGTCAGCAACCTCCTAACTCTGGCATTAATTCAAGAGTAGCAACAACAAAAACTCGCATGTGGGAACATGTAGGGATACGCTGAACTTAATTAAACTATGAACAGTGAATACCTGTATTTAAAATGAAAACTTGAAGTAAGAAATAATTATCCAATGACAACATCAGATTTTTTAATTTTTTTTTTACATAATATTTTGACAGATAAATGTCTCGACTTCCTGGTTTTCAGTTTTGCTTGGGATATGAACACATCTTGAATGCAAATTGGGAAGGTGTGGTTGGTGCCAGGAACAGCCAGGTAGTTCTAATTCCCCTACGTTATTCAGGAGGAAATAAGCCTGTAGTGAAGGAGCTCTGAATTCTTTACGGTGCTCTCAAAAATGACAGATGCCCTCAGGTTTTCGCATTAGAAAACCTAGATCTGCTTCTAGGGAAAAAAACGATCAGTAATTTTTTGTAGTCCATTTTTAAGAGAAGATAATGCATATGAATCACAGCCATTCAGGTGCAGTCACAGGCTGTTCACTACAGAGGCTATACCTAGGGCTGTAGCTTCTCTTCTCTACAGCGATGCTTCAACCTGTCTGCTGCCTTTTTGCCTGGCATTCTATATATTAAGTGGATATTCTATATATTAAGTGGATATATGATTAAGTGGAACAGGCTACATTCCCAACTCGCTTCCACGGAATTTGAACAAGGCTGAAAGGCAACTAACTTATCTATCCCATGCTTGTAAAATTTTATCTTACAGAAAATATGCATGGAGATAAATTATGGTGTTTCCAATTAAATATTTTGAGGAGGAAGAAAATGGGCAGTGCACTATCCTGTTGCAGTTTTTGATATGTTGCTTAAACCTGGACGGCTCTGAAGCAGAGCAAGAAGTTATGGGAAGCACCCCCTAATCCTCTGAACTGAGAGATTGGATCACCCGATTTGGGGCTGTAAGAAAAAGCCAGATTAAACTGACACTCTGTGAATATGGAGGAGCAAAGTGCTTCCTCCAGGACCCAGAAAGTGTTTGCCAGGTAACGAGGGGAAGAGGCCCTACCTCGTGGTGGAAGAGCAGACTCCTGGTCTTATAACTGTGCTGGGCCGGGGGAACCAGAGGCTGCCAGCCCTGCGTGTCAGCCCTGACCCTGTGCATGAGCGCTTACAAACAGCAGCACAGGAGTGCAAGAGAACAGAAGGAAAGATCACTGTAATACAGCTCCTTTCAATTATACCATTTGAAAATCCTGGCATTTGTTCTTGGTGAAGTTTTCTATCTATGCTTTCTGTTGTAAAGGAAATCAGAGCAATGAGAATCCTGTATCCTTGCTCAAAAGCCACCAAAACATTAACATCTTCATCTGAAATTTTGTCTGACCACTGCCTAAAAAAGTATCTATCTTCTGAAAATCTGAGCCAGAGCGTGGTGGCTACTCTATAAACAGTGAAATGCAAACTGATTCTTGTTCCATAAGAAAATATTCCTTGATGACAAGGTGAGTTTATTTTCCTATGCCAAGCAGAACAAGAGATTCATTGTGAACACAAGTATCTCAAATGTCTTCTCCATATTGAAAGCTTAATGATTTGCCAACTGAAAACTTTAACTGTAAGCATGCAGTACACTCACTTTTAATTACAGTTTAATAAAAGCTTAGGTTTCTGAATTTATGCATTTATCAGTTCTCCCGCAAGTACCACTGGAATATATCACGAGAAGTTTTTTTTTTTTTTTTCCTGTTAACTGTTTCAAAATACTTCACTGAGATCTCTCTATTCTGACCACGTGTTATTATTAACAGATGTATTGTCATAAAATATAAAGATCTAGGGTTAAAGGCACATAAAGATCTAGGGTTAAAGGCACATGTATGAATAAGTTCGGTTTACAACAGCAGTTAGAAGAATTTAAGCAGATGGGTCCAAAATGAGCCATCAGTTTCTATTCCAAACAGTACAATACTAGACTTTAATTTGTCTTTCATTCAGTTTACATCTGGACTCCAGATTTCTGCTTTACGAAATCAGGCAGCTGTTCCATGGAAGTCTGCATTTATTTATGTTTTATTTTAACACCGAACAGCAGCCAGACATAAAGCTTCAGAGGGGCTTCACATCTAAAGGTAGAAGCATTACAGCAAAACTTTGACTACCCAACATGTATTTGTTACACAGTAGCTGTAGAATTTCAGATAACAGGCTGGTTTGAAGAAGGTTTCAGTGGCTTGGCTTAAATTAATTAAGAAGATGCTACCACTGTAAAATATAGCCCAAAGGAAGTAAGTAAAATAAACACAATTGATAAAAGGGCTAAAATGAAAATTCTGGGATAATGATATTATGATAATGATACAATGATATAACAGTAGTGGGTTAGTAATCCGAAAATAACTCTTATCCCAAAATTGAAAGAATTATATCATGATCAGTATCCCATGAAATAGTCCAGGAAAAACAGTGCTTAGATCACCAGACTCTCTGGAGCAGATTCTCTCCAGCAGCAACGCCTGCCTGATGAAGGAGAAAACTGCAAGACACTGAAGAATCAGGTTCAAGCTCCAGGTTTGCCCTGAAAGCAGCGTACCCTTCGTATTCCAAGTGGAGACAAGTCCACTTGGACTTGAAGTGGAGACTTCCTCCAAACTCCAGCTGCTCCCGAGACTGCTGACCTTCACCAAGGCCTATGTTTCTCTCCAGCACATCGCGGAGCTCACCCTGACTCACCAGGAGCTCTCCTCCTAAACATGACCTTGCACTAAACATCAAAGCAAGATCTGACTGGACTTGAATCTGAATTTAGTTAGACACACACAATGCAATGTTAGTGTTCAGAAGAAAGCAAAGAGTTTTTCTTCCTGTAGGTGGGAAAAGGAACAGAGAGAAGATGAAAACGAAAAGTTTAATTCATGCCCTACCACATGCCATGGACTGAAACTGCATCTTCTTCTAAGTGAACTGTTCCCCATACACCTTGAAGAGGAACTACTCGCAATGGCACTTGCATGTTATCATTATCAGCAGACAGCTGATGGTAACAGAAGTGGGAAATACTATGAAGAGGACTTTCATCTTAAGACTTTACTAGGGTAAGCTTTTATGCTTGCTGCATTTGCTTCTCAGTTACATTATATGCTATTCTATTCTTACTTGGTCATATAGAGGCCTAGCAGAAGAATATCTTAAAAGACAAGGAAGCCTGAAGAAATGTGTCTTCTTACAAGATTTGTGTAGGGTAATAGTAAGGTAGTCAGATCCTGTAAGGCGTGTGATACAGGAGAAATCTAAATCATTATAGTAGGTTGCTGGACAAATTTGTTTCTCCATTTAAACTGGCTTTTAATTTAAACTAAAAAAAATGGTTTCTTTCTACAGTGCAAGAAGCCACCATGCAATGTGTTCCTTAAGGCATTTATGCAGACCATTGCTAAGCATTTGTGTAAGCCTGTTTCTATCCATCTCACGATGTGCACACAGAGAGCCTGTCATCGCTCTGATACATCAGGACGATGCATGTCCCTTTTTTTTTCTTTCAGGAAGCAGTGCAGACAGGAGGCCTTATAAAGGGGTCAAGGACAAATATATAAAGAAAGAAATATACAAAAAATATATAAAGAAGCTGATCTCATCAACATGTGTAAGTACCTGAGGTCTGAATGTAGGGAGGATGGGGCCAAATGCTTCTCACTAGTGGCCAGTGACAGGACAAGGGGTAGTGGGTACAAGCTGAAACACAAGAAGTTCTACCTCCATGTGAGGAAGAACTTCTTTACTGTGAGGGTGATAGAGCCCAGAGGCTGCCCAGAGAGGTTGTGGAGTCTCCTTCTCTGGAGATCTTCCAAACCTGCATGGAGGCCACCCTCTGCCACGTGCTCTGGGTGTCCCTGCTGGAGCAGGGGGGTTGGACTAGATGATCTCTAGAGGTCCCTTCCACCCTCAACCATTCTGTGATACTGTGATTCTGTGACACTGAGTACAAACCTTGATTTCATGTCAGATGTATGTACTGCCTACTCTCTCAAAATTTAGGCACAACTTATTATTTGGCATTATTTTTCACAGTGACTTGGGTATTATCTGCAATTCAGCGCTGCATCACTTTCTGCGCAGTAGCCCTCCAGCAGGCAAAACTGACCACAGACCATCTCCCGCTCAGTAGACCTGGAAGCAACACAGAAACCACCACACTAACTTCCAGACCAGGGATACTCATCTCCCATGAGCAACAAGTTACCTTCAAGAGCCATAGCAAGGTAACAAGAAAACACACAAGGCTAACCAGGAGAGCAGAGTGCTGCATACAGAATTATATGTATGGCTGCCCATAAACTATGAGAGCTCAGGAACTACTGCTAATGACACTCCCTGTCAGCAGAAAAGCACTTAAAATCTGCACACACCGAGTCTTAATCTCTCCCGGAGAGCATGACAGCCCCCTGGGATCACAGGACACCTGGAAGCTGCTCTAACTTACATGGGACATCAGCCCTGCAGCTTGGTAGCAGCCTCTACAGCTGAATTTTCCGATCTCCTCTCCAACACTGCTACCATACTGTCTGCTACTTTTGTACCGCTAACGACGACTTTTCTGTTAAACTGCTGTTGAAGACTCTTCTGTTTCTTGATGTCTGGAAATGAAATACAGCAGGTCAGTACAGCATACTTCAGCAGTGCCAAGCCCTACTGCCTTTCATGCAAAATAAACACTCTAACGGAAAATATTTTTGACTGTTGAAACAGTTATTCTTCCCCATGCTGGCTATCAGACACTTAGTAAGTCATGGAACTGCTACATTCAAATGCAGAACTTCATCACGTTGCAGGTTTCAATCTGTCTGATTAAATAGGCATCTGCATTGAATACTCCACATGAAGCAAAAACATTTTTAAAGAATGAGTCACTGGTGTGACTAAGGGTGAAACAAAATTACTTCCCCACACCTCTCTCCCCACTGCACTATGAATAATTTCCTGCTTCTACTGTGTGAAGCAGGATCCTGTGTTTGGACTCCTGACTGTCTCAGAGAGAAAGATGAGCATGAAAGTAATGAGGAACTGAAGATAATATAAATTGTGAAACCAAAAAAAGTCTTTAAAGAAGGAGATATTTTAGCCTGTGTCATAGAAATGAAAGTCTTTCTACTTAAATTTCAAGGATAAAAATAGAAAGAATATGAATAATCCTTCAATGACAAGAAAATCAGTGGGTTGATCCACACGGCCTCTCTTATTGTTCATTAAAACTTTATCATACTCATTCTCTCCCTCCCACATTTCATCTCCGAAGGGACAGAAATTCTTTCAAACCTCAGAAACACTGACATGAATCATAATAATCCCTTCTATGCTGATGATGCACAGCTCTGAATCCCATCAGGGCAAGTGAGCTCTGTGCCAGTAGTAAAATCCAGCGGGTACAATGCATGATCCATTGAAATCATAACCTCAATGAGACAGGGAAACGGAGATGTAGCTGTTTGCAAATAGAAAAAATAGAATAAAATAAAGTCTTGGCTCTGAACACTGAGTTACTCTAGCCGACCTCTGGAGCCCTCATCCATCCTCTATTATTCTATGATCTGTGATTAAACAAGCTTTTTTTTTTCAATAACATTTCAAAAGTCACTCTCAGTCCCTGTAGGCACAAAGAACAATACTGGAGAAGAAAGAGAAAAATGAAAAGGTAATGTTGAGATTTGTTTACAGGCAAACAGTTTTATCCAAACTGCTTTTAAGCACTGTTTTTAATCCTTACTATTAAATGCATCATAGCATTTCTTCCAGGGGAGACACAGGCAAATTATTATGCCTTTGCCTCATCATTGATGGAGACAGAAGGACCAAATATATACCTCAACTGTGATGATGAAGTTAACAAAAGCGATTATGGACATAACTCCCCCAAATCATGTGTCCTCCTCTTGTATTTCCTTTGCTGGTTTATACCCCTTCCACTCATATGATCAAAGCAAGTATTCCTTCTTTAGCACTGTGTCCATTTTCTTGCTTTGCTGGCAGCAAGCACCTGCTTTTTGGTGGTTTGCCACCAGGTTTTAACAGCAAATTAATCCCCAGCTGTGACACTGTCATTTGCAGCGTGCAACAGAGCCTCTGAGGGTCTGACTTCCACCTAGGGCTCTTGTCGCAGCTCTCTCTCGGCTCAGGGCTTCTGAAAACCTGAAATGGGTCAATATCAGGCGCTGTAGATGCAGCGGAATCCAGACCTCAGGGCACTCTGCTCTTCGAATGTGTTGGGAGCTGGGCTAACTTTCAGTATCCACAAATGGTATTACATAACGTCACGTGGATGTAGCCTCCGGAAAGCACTTCCCTCTCAGAAGGAAGCTCTCAGGAGGGGTGTTTGTTCCAAGGACATATTCACTCCAGTGCTGAGCAGAGCCTCCCTCCTGCTTCCGCTAGAGGCAACTAAAACAGCGATGAAGAGATTTTTGCAGATGCACTGCCTCTTAGCTTGTTTTCTCTGTGATAGGAGGAAAAATGTATTTGATATTGTCTGAGGACAAAGTTATTTTATAGCAAAAAAAATCCATTGTTTCTAAAAGTTTCAGCACTTCACTTTTATTGGCTGAATATGAGGCCTCACATCCCTCTCAACCTCTGTGTTTATTACAATTAAAATGGTGTTTTTTCCATAACAATTGAAATTCCCTAAAGATTTTATACATGTATAAAGCATGATAAAAATAAGAAGCAGACTACCATTCTTTTCACAAAAAAAAAAAAAAAAAAACAGTTTCAGAGTAGAATTTTATTACTGGAAAATTCTGCAGTTAAAATCAGCCTCTGAATTTCCAGGGACAAAATATCAGAAAATAAAGCAAAGCCAGACCGCCTGGAGAGACTTACTTTTTTTTTTTTTTTTTTTCCTTCCTTTAGCTCTATATTTCTATTAGCTCTCTAGCCTTTAGGTTACATTTAAATTGCCAGACTCAGGAGTGCTACTTCTCCATGTAGCATCCTGGTTCCATGTGAAAGCCATGACAGAGCATCTTTCATCCTCAAAAAGTTAACCTGAAAACATGACTGGAAATGTGTGGGCCACTACATGCACTGATGTGGATAACTGGGATTCCAGTTCTGATTCCCAAAAATTAAGCAGAAATATGATTCCCCTCTATCCTTAAGCTCCTGCCTTGAAAAGTTTGTTCCTCAGCTCCCTCTTTGTATGAGGAAGGAAATGCCATTGTTACCCCATGCTCTTTATCTGCCATGTCCACATGGGCCTCTCCCTTTTAAGCCCTCACACACTTGATTACCTTGGTGCCAAGTGCTAAGTCAAATAGACAGTGAGACCACGCAGAAGCCTGAAGTTCCTCTCCTGGGCAAGTATTTCTGAGATGTGGGTCTTGCACTGTAAGCTGTTCAAGACAGGAGAGCTCTCCTGACAAAGTGCATATATACTGAGGATTACTGCTATCACCTGACAGTAAAAACTAAACATCTTATGTTCCTAATTAAATGAACCTGAAGAACTATGAAACTGTATTTAAACAGAAGGCTGTGTGTTAGTAGCGAGGCCCTTCCCAATGCAGAACAACGTTACCAACCTTTTTCACGCAGAGCTCTGACGTCTACTTCTGCAGGAAAAGAGATGCAAGAAAAGGCAGGTCTCACTCTTCCTCTGCATTGTAGCTTTACCTCCCTACTCTCCTACCCTCAGCAACTCACGACTGCATTTATGGACTACCTTCCAGTTTCATGGGATGGTTCTTACTTTTGCAGTCTATTGCAAGGGTTTCTCTACCATGTTTCCTTGCTCCCAGTTCAGCAGCTCCTGCCAGGCAAACCCTCGACTTCCTCTAGGTTTGCATTAAATGTAGGCTACAGACTTTTGCAGCAGCTTTTTCTAGCTGGCACTCTGGTAATACCCATGGAAATAATTAGTTCCTTCATTTTTTTTTCCTGGTGATACAATATTTAAAAACGAATTTGAACTGATGACTTCTTTTATTTGAGCGAGCTTCATTTTCTGTATTTGTGTAACCCATACCTGGTTTCAGTCTAAGATAGGAAAAAGTGTTGCTAAAATATTGTGCGAAAAATTTCCAGAAAACAGTATTTACATTCTCAGAATATTCAGGTATTTCATCATCTGTGTTTATCATTAATTAAGAGGAAAAACTTATCAAAATGGATTGGTAAATAAACATGATTTTAAAGATATCAACATCACTTCAAAATTTCCTACTTTTAATAAATGTGTCACTTCAAAATGACAGCTTAAGTCATAATTTTGAAATGAAGTATCTTAGTTCAAACTGAAATTGGAATAAAGTAATACTGGGAAACAGGAGCATTACTTCAAAATATCCTGCAGAAACTGCAGTACAGACTGCATTTTGCTTCAGTGGAACAAAGAAGCTGCTACAGAACTGAGTAATTTGAAAATGATCTTTTGGTATTTTTTTTTTCTGATTATTACAAATTTCTTCAGAAACGTCTTTGTTTCTATGTAAACAAAACTGGACTAAATAAAGCATGTTGTATTTGGTCCTTGACTGAATGCTGTTGACCCCATACATAAGCTGAGAAATAATGTGAGTTCAAGGCACGCAAAAGAAAAGGATGAGGTTTTCACAGTGACAAATGCCAAGAATTTCACTTAACAGCTTAAAGATGCAATAAAACAAACAAGCAAAGAAAACAGCACAGTGCAATACTGATGCGACAATGACAATTGCAGGTGTGCAAATGATGACTAAATGGCTAAAGACTGATAATTAAAAATAAAGACCTCACTATGGAATGCAGACTGTTTCAGAGAAAATTTAATAGGAAAGTTATTCGTTAAGCTAAAAATCTTGCCTAATTTCAGCACCTAAATTTCAAGAAGAGTTTGGGCAGCTGCAGTTGGAAACTTTCCAATGAGCCGAAATGTAAGAGTAATTTAAGTAACGCCATTGTGTACTGTCTTTTGCTGTCTTAATAATACAGGATAAACGGACACCATGTCTTAAGCTAAATAAGGTAAAATTAATGCTACCCAACACGCAAGAAATCTCTTTTACCTTGTACCCAAGGAAAGCCTCAACCTATCTGTGATGCCTCTCTGAAACTTCCTTATCCTTTAATGTCCATTAACCAGAGCCAAGGCTAAAACCACTTGTTCCCTGCAACAACTACTCTTATACACTGAACTGCAACTCAAACTCTTATTCTGGTTTTTCATATATCGTCTCACATGTACAAATGACAGTGCACACTATTCTCAGGCCAGCCCAAGAACTGGGATTAGATGATCTCTGTAAAAAGTTACTGCTTAGTTTTGACAATGCTACAAAGTCCAGCCATTCTAGAAGGAATGTGAGGGGCTCAAAGGCCTAATTCAGCACCCTGTGAAACTAGTGTCAGCTACCAACAGGACTAAGGAAGTTTGCTTGTGTGAGTGCTCATCCTGTGAACAGCTTGCCACAGTTCTAGCTGAACTGAATTTATTCAATAAAGTGCAAAATGTTGAAAACCTACTGAATTAGTTATATTAGTATGTCTGTGGGAAAGGATCAGTTTATATTCAAGTCAGAGTGCCTTCTGCATCAAGTCTGCAGCCACATTCCACCTAAAATATCAGTGTTACTAGACACTGTATTTGCAAAGAAACTACATGACTGCCCAAGCTTGCTGCATTTTGAAAAGCTGTGAGGAATGTCAAAGATCACTGTGCTTCAAATATTTCTTAAAATTTTCTAGCAGCTGCATTATCATACAGACCATGTAACTGTTTTTCCTAGGCAGACCACAATCAGGCTGAATTTTCAAGTTTTCAAGTCTACAATGAATAACTGGGCAAAATATTCAGCCTTTGGTATTTAGCATTAGTGCAATTCATATTTATTCCCTTGATGACTACAAAAGCTACAGTGGCATTAATATGGAGATAGATTTAGTAATACTCTGTGTATAATAAAAAAATTAATCTAAGTAGCCCGAATTTAGATGAATGGGACTGTTTAGGCAAACACATAATGCTCTAACTGAATAAACTTTTCAAGATCTGGAACTTCTAGAGGAGAGCTTCTGAAAGCAGATGTTTTGGACAGCAGAAGGACACCAATTTCTTCCAGCCATGAAGACAGAGTTATTTATAGGTTAATGAATACAAGACTAATTTTCCTAAGATATAAAGCTGAAAGTAAAAATAGAAGAGAAAGCCTAAGAATGGGGAGAAGATAATCCACTGCAATCTGTGCATGTTGGAATAAATGTCACAGATTCCCAATGGAAGGGATAATGGGTAAAAATAAAATATTGTGGAAGACGTTCATGGTAGAGACTGAGACCACGTTAACCAGAATACCCCTGTTCCCCTCAGTGGGCTGCAAAGATAATAAAATAAGCCAATGCGTCATGTTAGCATATGCAGGCATGAGGCAGGTTACGCCAGCAGTGACATACTGGGCTTTCACTTCAGTTAGCAAGGAGGAGCGTAGCTGAATAGAAAAAGGAAGCTAACTTGGTAAATGCTAACAGAGGGGTCTTGGGTGACAGGACTACTGATGCAGGTATCATCAAGTACTAAATCATAACTTAGGCACCAGATCAAATTTTAAGATCATCACCAAAACTGAATTTTTGAATAAAATACTTTCAGAGGAAAAGATAAAGATATTACATGTAAGATAAAACGTGTCCCGAACTGGTTCTAAGAGCATGCACAGCAACGTAGTACATGTTTTGACTCAAAGCAAGAATGAGAACTGTGTCTTTTTTTGAGATGTCTACCTTTTCATCAGATAAGAAATTCTTTTATTAACATGGCCTGATATCCGATGTGATTGGCAGCACATTTTTCTAGCAGACAATAAAAGACCTGCCAAATGCTGATGCTATTTCAAGCTGTTTTGATAAACCATACAAGATTAAGAACAGGAAGGTCTCAGAAAAAAATAAAAATACTTGAGTGAATAGAGTTGATTTGGAGTAATCTAAAATGAGCAATAAGTAAGATTGGCTTATACTGAAAAGATTAGATTATTTTTATTTTAAACTAAGGCATGTAATTAGTGAAGACTACTGAACTAAAGGGCTCACCAATACTTTAATTTCTAGAGAGAAAATTGCAAAAAAAAACCAAACTATCTAGCTTTCATATTACAAGCAAACGGAAACAAATTCCAGACTTAAGTGCATTCCTCTCAACTTCAAACTCAGCTTACATGCCTGCTACAGGGAAAGACTGAAAAACTGTATTTCATGGGCTAGCGGCCACCAGCAGCCTCCTCTCGCATGGGGAGGTCATGGCCACAGTACTATGCAACCACCTTGTCTCCTACTTGCCTTGGTGTTTCTTACAGGGACTAATTTCATTTAGCAAAGCACTTCACAACTTCAGTTAAGCTGCTTCTCGCACAGAAGTTCAGAACTAGACTTCACATCTTGCACCATGCGAGTCAGAGAGGCCTGAAGATTCTGCTTTCCACACAAATTGTTATTTGGCTTCTAAAATCTTTGCATAACCCAAGATCCGCAGAGAACAAATCTGTATGCTCAGAATCATCCTGGGGATGTCCATGGACCTGATCGGTATTTCCTATTCCCCATGCAGCCTGGTTCTCTCAAGAACTCTATTACAGTGAGATGCCTCAGAGTACTACAACTCCAACCCCTTATCACCACAGACAGGAAAAAGAAAGTAAGGAACGGAAAGGAGGAAAAGGAAGGCAAGGCCAGAGAAAGGATGGGATTTTGGTTCAAGGAATAGTTTTTTCCTAGAGAGACTGCATGCAGAGACTTCTCCCATATCATAATGGAGCAATCATGAAGTAGATGCTGCCAGATGGTGCTTTACATCTGGAGGATGAAGAAGCACATACACTGTTGCTTCACTACCTTCCACTTTCTGTAACAGGCACAGCTGCCATATGTATTTTCTTTTGGAAGATAAGTCAATTCTTTTAATTCTGTGAAAGAAACTGTCCACATAATAGGCGGTAACTGTTTGGGGGGTATTTTTCCTCAAATATGTGGCATATTCAACATAGTAAAAATGAAGTATTTGGGAAAAAAAAACACTGAAAAGGCATTCAGGAGATCTAAGATGATTCACTGCTGTGATATCATGTAAACTTAGACAAACCATTTAAGCCTTTGCTCTGAGCAATTCCAGGATCATGAATTACTTCTGATACGAGTCCAACCGAGCTTGCTGCCCACACTCCATACAGTTTGTGAACTGTAGACAGACATACATGACATTTCTCAAGAAGTCTTTTTCTATCTGAGCTCTGCTAAAATCTTTCTATCTTATTTAAGTCGAACTTTTGTTTCTGTTTCCAGACTTTCCTTTATTCTGAATGTGGCTGCTCTTACCATGAGAGCTTAATTTCATTTTGGAGATAGAGGTGCTCCAGATTCTCCTGAAAATGGTAATTTAAGATTACTTGGGTAGTAGGAGGAACAAATTACCTATGACTGTTTTGTCTTTTAAAGTATACGCTATCACTACGTTGCTTTTATTACTAAGCTTTTCCCATAAAATATCCGAAAAGGAAAAATTAAGGAAGTTAAAATTTTACTTCCCAAGTGACACTTTATATAAAATGTAGAAAAAGCATTATTTAGCGTGTGTAATTCTCATTTAAGTAGCTAAAGTAAATATTCTTTCTGAAAGCAATTTGTTACAAATATCTTTGAAATATCCATCATTTTTAAAACTATTTCATTTCCAGTGTAGTGTCTTCCACTGAGGGAAGCAAGAGGGTCTTTGTCACTTGCAAACTGAGAGGAAGCCAGATGTTCAGAAAGCATCTCTGCTGCTAAAGTTTTTAAGGGATATTTTAGTTATGTACCAAAATCAGCAATTAGTATTCAGTAAGTTGCTCTTCATACATCAGTAGTGTAAATTTATTTGCTCTAAAAATTATTCATGTACAAGCGAGAAAGGTGGAAAAGCATAAACTAATCCCTAGTGCTGTAGAAAAGAATTTGTTAGTTAAAGCTTTAATTAGCACTTACAAGCCATTTAAGTATGTGGTCTCAAAACCTAATCCATTGCACTGTAACTACTGTATCACCAAAGAGGTTTGGAAAAAAGATAGAGACCCATCTGATTTTTATGAGGAGCACCAGACCTGCAGCACTAAACGCCGCAGGGCTATCAGTCTGTCAGTAGGGATTACTTTGAAAAGCAAGTCCAAAGAAGACAACTTAGTCTAATTTACCGCAAGTGACATGGGGTTTGCTCTAGTTCTTTGGATTCTGAGAACTGTAAAATAAGATCTTACTTCAGTCATCATAAAAAAAAAAAAAACAGCAACTGTCTCTTGAAGTTCATGAAATCAAATTATTTCAACGATTGCCTGTTTTTTTTAATAAATGTCAGTTACTGTCATTAACCATTAAACATTTCAGGCAAGTACACAGTTAATTGTATTATACCAAAGATACTTTTAAAGGGATTTGAATTTACAGATAAAAAACATACAACGGAGACATAAAAAAACAGATTTTACAGAGGAAAAACATGCTCTGCAACTTACTAGAATGGCTGTCAGTGAGAACAAGCATTTCAAACAAATTTTTGGCAAAACACTAAAGTGTACTGGGGCTAAAAAGCATAGTAAGTAAAGACTGTGTATACACTTTAGCCAAAAGAGAGACCTGTTAACACATCAAGTAGAAAGAGAATAGGCATGGTATAATTAACACTAGTTTGCCTTGAACAGCATAACACTACTAATAGCATAATCAGCAAGAAACACTTTGTAACGTCAGTAAGCATAAAAAGAATACAGAACCATGAAGAAACAAACTGAGACTTCGTGTTATGGTTTCCCAAAACTGGTACAGGGAAAATTTACAAACAGTGAAATCTGCCACATGGGGACGAAGAATGTAAAAGAGGCAGGAGGGATGTCCAGCAGAGCCAGAGCACAACTGCAGAGCAAGTGAGGCAGGTGCCCAGCGTGGAAAACCACGCTCAGCTCAAGAGAGCAGCCGAGCAAGAGCGTCCCCCGAAACTGCTGCAAACACCACTGCAAGAACCTGTGCAATAGTGGCTCCACAGGCAGCAGCCAACCACACTGCTCTGCAGATCTGGCTCCGCAAGACAGCATTACTCTACCTGTAGGCTAGAGGGTTTTTTTCCCCTTCTTTTTTTTTTCCCACTTAACAATTGTTAAGGTTTATCTGTGACACTGAAAGAAGTTGCTACAAAATGTTCCATTTATATCATGTCCAAACATGCTTCAAAATCAGACTAAAATAATACACACAAAGAGGTTTACATATTCCTTCTTTTCTATTAAGAAATGGGGCAAATGATCTAGTGGCAAGACTGAAAGTGCTATAAATTTATTTAGTTTAGTCAAAATTAAGATGAAAAAAGAATTACAGAGCACCTTTTAAATACTGGTGATGTGCCAATACAGACATGTTTTTTTAATGTATTTTTAATGTTAAACTGTAATGTACAGCAGAACCAGATTCATTTACTCATACATCAGAAAAGTTTATGCATCTGACAGTTTCTGTCAAATATAATGTGAGATAATGACAGAAAATCTTCGTGCACAACTGCAAAATTTAAACTGGGACTACCTCCAAGAAGGCATCTACAACATTAAAACTGTTGCACAAAACAACAAAAAAGTTTTTAAAAATGAAGACAAAAAATAAAGAACAGCCCTATGAGAAGTTAAGAGCACATTAATATTATTAACATAAAATGAAAACATTGTGTGGCTAATTAAACTGTAAAAAGAATAGCAAGAATGACAGAGGTGGATAAAGTAGTAAATGATATTTATAACCAACACAGTTAATTCAATTGAAAATGACAGAAGGATTCTGTCACTTACTCTACTAAATAATGAATAGTTAAATTTTGAATCTCATCAGCACTTTTAATCGTTTCAACTACAAGTATGAGGAAGTTACTTACAAGTTAACATTTTCTAGATCAACTACATGAGAAGGTAAATACAGTAAGTATAAGAAACGCGAATCCCCTTGCATGAAGCTACTAATGAATTGCTCAGTGACGGTGCATTGAAGAGCCGCTGAGGAAGGACGCACAGCAAGAGCCAGCAGAAAATCTGTATTACTGCACCTGGCATTGCTGATGGGAAAAGCAGCAGGGAAGGATTAAAACGGCTCAAGGTTACACACAAAAAAATATTTTAACAGAGGTGAAAACTGTATCTCAGTTTTCTACGCACACTGATGATTTAGCTACAAACCTAGAGACCCTTGAAACGGACCCCACGGAAGACATGCATCACTTGTGCACTCTTCTCATCTCTTTATCCTCACGCTTTCTGGTTTTGTTTTGAAGAATATAGTTTTAGACTGAAGAAAAGCTTTTATTTTTTACTGCTGTATTCTGAAAACAGGGAGACACAGAGATGAAGAAAACAAATGAAGAAGCAGCAATGCTGGAACTTCACACTTGGCAAATTTGACAATTTTAATAATTGACTGCGTCATAAGCAACCAGGTACTTACCCTAAAGGGCACGTTAGGTACCTGCTTAATACAGCCGAATTCTTTCCCTCCTCTTTTATTTTGACTTTATTCTTAACTTGAAATTCATTACTAAGATGAGAGGAAAATGGTCTGACAGAAGTAAAACATGTTTTACAATTCCTGGAAGAGATTCCTGGGCCATTTATGAGGAAGAAGATTTATGCACCAGGATATTAACTCAGGAAAGGCCTTTTTGAAACAAATTCTGAGAATAATGCATCTGAAGCCTTGGATCACTCTGCTGAAGCAGTGGCTTAGCTTTCTTTTTCTGTAATAAGCCATTCCTTGTATTAGCGTTCTTTTTATATAGGATTTTTATATGCTTGTTAAATATACAGTATTTATATGCTTGCTAAAATATGAAGATATATGGTCCTAAACTTTCTTTCTATTTCTGTTATACTAGAGCTGTAGCATCTTTATCAAAATCTCCTAACATTGTCAGTGTTTGCAATGCACCTTTTGCACTCTTTTATTTCTACTTCTATTATATATATTCTTGTAAGATAATATCCACTTAAAAAAGAAAAAAATAGCTGCTCACAGCTGGTGAGGAGGAAAATACTGGTACCTGGAAAGTAGGTTTGTGACAGTGTGAGAATATAAATGTCACTAAAATGGTTATCTGAAAAGAATGTCTTACAGAAAAAAAAAGAATAAAAAAAGAATTAAATCTGAAGAAACCTCTTCTTAAATATTAACTGTTCTCACATCTTGTTTAATAACAGAAAAAAAATCTAATACAGCAATCTAGCTTTAACCATCTGGATTGTATCTTCAAAGGACTAACAGACTTTGAACCAGTCTGCGCAGTAAAACCTGTCTCCACAAAGCTCTAAGCACTTTCAGGGACTAGTGGCTCCTGAACTGTTGACTCC
This sequence comes from Tinamus guttatus, assembly GCF_000705375.1. Next base: position 68,015 of record NW_010583979.1, on the reverse strand, counting down.
TTGGCTGGGATCCTGGTTAAGATCTCTTCTTCCAGACTGTTGTGCCATCTCAGACTACGAAATGGAAAGAAGAGCAGCAACAAAACAGCAGAAAATACTCAGTGGTGGCACACTGCTCGGAGAATGAATACTTTTCTTACAACTGCCAAAGAGGTAGCATATGTCCCAATGAACCACAAAAACCAATTCTACATACTGCAGGCTGTAAATAAGAAAAGACTGAGGGTTCCAGGTAGTCTGATATTCATGGAAGTCATCATGATGGTCCAAGTTCTTGCAGTTTTAAGATGACAAAAAAAAAAAAAACACAAAAGGGAACATATGTTTCCTGCTGTGCATGTTACTGCAAAATGATAGAAACTAAGAAGTCCAATCATTTCAGATGAACTGCTGCTTTTCCATAGAGCAGTGAACAATCTGCAATGATTAGAATGGTTTTAAGAGTAAGGTCAACATGAATAGACAAGTTTTCATAAATACACACGTCAGATATAATCTGAAAAATGAACTATAGAATATGGAGTTGTGAAATAGTTAAATAAGACCCTAAACATTATTTCATTGTTTTCAACATTATTCTATCTTTCTGAAGTCCTGTTAAGTCTCGTGGTCCCGAGCTTATCTTAGTAGCTTCCTTGTGCTTTTC